>CP139505.1:100810154-101298654 GCA_021014915.2 Artemisia tridentata subsp. tridentata
TGATCTTGGACTTAATCTCTACACTTGATCATTAATACTTGCATTTTTCCCTCTTCTTTTTCTCCTCTAAGAACCGGCCTTCAAAGACCCAAGAATGATATGGAGAATACTAGAATCTCCTGGATATATTTAGTTAAGATGCAAGTTTGCCTAATTGGCAAGATTGGTCCCTCAAGTCCAATTCTTTCTATTTTGGCCACAATACTTACTATAACATAATTACCACATTAGCAACTTAGGTCCCTTTAGTTATACATCATATTTTACATAACCACTTTAGTCATATTTTGACTATTAGGTTTAACCACAACGCAACATTCGTTGACTGGCCAATCATGTAAGGTCTTTATCCATTTTCATCTAGGGTGGGGTACAAGTACCCGGGAATGGGTCTAACATATCAAGTGGCACCACTTGTGCTAGATTCGACTATGGCAGGAATGAGATAGGATAAGGAATATATTCCTGCATTTAATGACTTAGGGGATGACTTAGAAGCATGGGCAAGCTAGGGGAAACCGAATGGAAGCTTGTGGTTATATCTTGTATTCGTTCGAAATAAATAAAGTCCAAACATGAATTCTAACGTGTGATATGTTGAGTTGAAGTGAGAAGATGGGTTTACAAACTTAAAACATGTTTTAGAAATCCAAACTATCTAGTAGAAATCATTTTTAATCAAAATGGATCAAAATTGGAAAATATTATACGGTTTAGAAATATGGCGAGGTGAGTTTCTTTTGGGTCTAATTCGTGGGTTAAATGTTTGAGTTAGGACTTGGAATTCGACATCCCAATAGATTGAAGTATAAAGAATCGAGTGAGACCAAAATTCATTTACTTATGTGTCGAATTTAAAGATGAAAGAGGCAAAGCTTGGGACATTTAGCCGACTAGAATTAGAAAGAAATAAATTAAGGTTAACGGGTTTGGGCTAGATGAATAGTAATGGATTAAATTTTTGGGCTTAGGAATAGTAATAGGGTTTGTTGTGTTTATATTGAGTGTGTTGGGTTATCCGTGGTCCGTGTGTGAGCTCGTTCCAATGTTTTGAGAATTAACGTAACATAATAAACAAATTTCAAATTTTGCTCGTAAAAATGGTTAACTGAATAGTAATGATAATTAATACTTGATTAATGTTTACAAATCACTGGTCAATTTTACAGGTTGCTACAGATGGTAAAACTTTTTTTCAGCCTTGAGGACGATCCTCAGGTTGCGATACCAGTCCAAAAAGTTGTTACCATTCAATTTCTCTTTCTCGAGAATTGATCTGATTGACGAGTTGTTAATGGTTTGATTAGGAGTTGTCATCTACAAAATAAATAAAGTTTAAATTTTAGTAATTTTCAATAATTAATCCTTTTTAAAATTAACTACCCAAGTTTACAATATTAAAACAATTAATTTTACAAAAAGACTAAGATCCTCATTGAGGTTCCACCATCACATCAGTTGATCTGCTAGCAATGGAGGATTCAATAGGTAGGTAACGTCGACCAATTGCATTACAAGTGCAACTCTTAGAACTTTATGGGACTCATGGCACTAGTGAACAAGCAACTAGTGTCAAGTTGGCATGTTTAGTCCCATCTTTGCCTCGGGTTAAGGTCTTACCACTTAACTCGATTAAGTCATCCAATTTGAGAACGTGTGAGAATATATCTAGGTCCCACGCATAGAGAATAGTTGCCTTGGGTTACAATTCAACCTAGGTCCCACGCATAGGCAAAAGGTAATTGCAAGTGTTCTCAAACGATTGGACGACATGACTTAAATTTGTGACGGGTAAAATATTTTGATGTGAATCAAAAAAGGTGTACGAAAGAAGCATGCATTCATTCTTCGTAGCACAAGTTAAAAACTTTTCTTAACTTAAGTCTAATCATTGTTTTAATTTATGTGTGTCGATTTGTCCATTTTCAAGACTAATATTAATCCTATGTGGATTATAAATAAGTTTGGACAATACATAAAATAAATACCAAGCACAACAAGTTTAAGTGTTATTTAGAAAACAATGATTTAAGTTTCAAATCTATATTTAAAATTAGTTAAACTAAATCATAAGACTTAGTTTAAAAATGGTTTGTGTTTCGTTTCATGTTTTAGAAAACAATTTGCAATTTACATATAATCATTGCATATATAAGAAGGAAATAAACAAACACACAACCACAATATGCAAAGCCTCAACCGATGAAAATCTTATGCTCGGTCTCGTGAGCCATCACAAGAACCAAGGGTCAACTAAGGACAAGCCTACACAACCACACGGAGGGCTCCTACTTGCTCCAAGACAATCAAGAGCAAGTAGAGGCCCATTATGCACATGAAATAATGAATCTGTCTGCCCAGAATTTCTGTGTTGGGAGGCCCAAAACGCCTAGAAGGAGTCTTCCCCACTCTTAGGTCCAAACTACAAAGTTGTAGGCCCATGTCTTGTGTACCTGCACAAAAAATGTCAACCCATAACTCCTTACCAATCGCTAGGAAACTACGTTTTACTACAGCATGTTCCAGCAGCCATTATTCCGCGTATATGTCTTGCACTCTTTTGCCATTCCATTCCAAGCTTTGATTACATTATATATGAAGTAAAATACAACTAATCTACTTCATATATACTGTAAAAATGCCCAAACAATGGCAAAAACCAAAATGAAATTCATTACATAAAAGCCGAAACAATGGCAAACCCCAAAACAAGAAATTAACGACAAATCACAACAACTCATGGCACAAGTGGTCTAGGTTTTCATCGGCTTTACATATACACATAATAATACAATAATATTATGATCAAAACAAGGTGTTGGCTAACTCCATGGACAAACATGGATACAAAAATTAATAACAAGAATTAAAGATTTAGCCAACGAAACGAAGAAAATTAAAAACCCCGTTTGGTACTCGTGTCAAATGGCCTTAGGTTCCAAACCCACTGATATTAGGACCTTCTAATTATCATTTTACCACAGAAAATTAAGCCATAGGGGCTGATTTGAAATCGTTTCATAAATCGATCAAAATAGTACATTTTAGGCCATTTTACGCGTACCCGACAAGTATACCAATTAAAATATGCATAACAAATGGCTATGAGATCAAAAATCATAGATCATAAGACCCCTTTAAATGTGGTTTCAAAAATCACCAAAAAAACACCCGTTTTAGCCATTTTTATGCATACCCGATAATCATATGGCACATATGATGGCTCGTGATACCACTATAGGTGATGTTGAATATGAAAAACATATTAAACTAATTAAACGCAGCGGAAACATCACCTAGAGACGGATCTATATAGCCATATGATCAATCAATCAATAAATATAACGGTAGTATACCTTTGTAGCGTGATCACGGATTTACCAACACACTAATACCCACGAAATGGAATGAGAAACCCTAAGAGATCAATAAGGTCGATCTCTTCTATGTGTGAAACACACTACACGTCCTTGATCACCAATATATGCTAGTCTTGACCTCGTAACCACGATCCTTGCAACACCTACAATAGATAAAGCAAAGAAGGGATGAAAATACAAACCCTAAGAGAGGTTTATGTTTATGCCGTGAGTTAAGAGAGGAAGAGGGGGAGAGAATATCTCAATTAGGGTGGAAAGTATTAAGTGGTAATTGATATGATTAAATCCCTTTGATCTTATCATTTAACATCTTACACTTAGCACCTTGTAAAAGCTCCATAATCTCCTCTCATCCCTCCCCTTAGGCCAGCCACATTATGGGCCCACAATGGGCTTGCCCATTGTTGGTCCATTCCAAAAACGCTAACTCTAACTTAGTATTTAATGACCCGTTATAGATCCCGAGTTACGTAATCGTTTATATATTGTAAATACGATAAATACATATGTCTAGTCATATTATTATTTATTATGACATGAGCATACTCTAACAACTTCAACTTCAGATTTTACCTTCCCTTTTCAATTACTCGTCACTCATACCCTTCTATTTTCCATTAATCTTTTACGCGTATCTCAATATTAGTGTAAACACTTGAACTGTTGGGAATTACAGATTTGAAGATTACAAAACCACAAGCAAGAATGGAGAAAGAAGAAACAATGAGGACCTAATATGTAATAGTCAGTTAGCTTTATTAGTAAGCTAGGGTTTTCTTGTAACCTTCCTCTATTATATAAAGAGGGTAGGCGTCTAGGTTACAGGTAACTCATTCATAGATAGTCTCTCCAATGAGAGTCGATTGAAACGCATAGAGCGTGTAGTAGTAGTAGTAGTAGTTTATTTATATTTAATAAAGAAAACCTTATTAGTAATGTTGATTGTGTTCTTATTCCGCTGTGCATATCAATATTACTGATCCTAGATGGGCTAGATCTTGGTTCTACAATTGGTATCAGAGAGGGTGGCTCTCGATATCTAGGATCTACAAGGTTTTTATTGTCAATAAGGAGCAGATTCGATGAGAACAGAAGCAGATCTGGAAAAGAATTATTTTCAACAGCAGCAGATCTTAAATTTTTTGAGTGATGATCAGATTATTGTATTGATTGTGGTACTACTGCTGCTGTACGTGTCGATTAGTACACATGGTATACTAACTTTAATTGTCACGAGAATTCGGTTGTGGCTTTCGAGCAGTGATGATTGTTTTATTGTTTGATGGGCTCAAATGGTGGGCTTAGTATTTTGATACTACTGCTGCATTAATTTTTCTGCTGCTGCACTTTTAATACTGCTGCTCTCACATGGATACTGCTGCTACGCTTGAATTGTTTCTGCTGCTCGGATTCTGCTGCTCTTGAAAAAAAAAATAATAAAAAAAATTAGTACTGATCGGTTCCTGCTGGTTGCTTGGTTCCTGCTGGTTATTATTTGGTTCCTGCTGGTCGGTTCCTGCTGGTGGATTCGGTTTGTGCTCCTTGTGCTTGACCGATATATAGTATTCTAGGTCCACAGACGCCCTTGGATCTTGGACGATGTGATGCTTATGGCTTGGTTACTTTTATTGATTTGGTTTGGTGTTTACAAGTTGTTTAGTACATAACATAATGATGTCGTGGAAGGTCCGGGACCACACACATTATTATATTGTTTTGATCTGGGATCAATGGGGCGGTTATGGTGTGGAAGGTCAGGGACCACACGATCCATAACTGAGGTGTAATAAACATGTCTTGTTCGCACTAAATTAGATACTTATCATTTACTTCAAGCCAATTAAAGTCCGAGATTCACGAGATGGTTAGTATACTTTTAAGGGGAAGCTTATTAATCATATACTTATCATCTACATGCATCACTTGAGGGGAAGCGTTTACAAGATGCACAAGATCCCTATTTGGATGATTACAAAAAGGGGAAGAAGATTTATGATGTGCAGCTTATTATTTGTGATGACATGTTCCAGCATTGTTTCTTCATGCAGATTGTTTTGTAATATCAAATAGGGGAATATTGTTGGGAATTACAGATTTGAAGATTACAAAACCCACAAGCAAGAATGAAGAAAGAAGAAACAATGAGGACCTAATATGTAATAGTTAATTAGCTTTATTAGTAAGCTAGGGTTTTCTTGTAACCTCCCTCTATTATATAAAGAGGGTAGGCGTCTAGGTTACAGGTAACTCATTCATAGATAGTCTCTCCAATGAGAGTCGATTGAAACGCATAGAGCGTGTAGTAGTAGTAGTAGTAGTAGTTTATTTATATTTAATAAAGAAAACCTTATTAGTAATGTTGATTGTGTTCTTATTCCGCTGCGCATATCAATATTACTGATCCTAGATGGGCTAGATCTTGGTTCTACATGAACACTCTCTCGCACACATACACACAAATTTTATTGTTTCTTCAATGTATCCAACTTCACTTATTGGTAGTATGACATCCCTCACGCATGGCTGACTTATGCCACTTGGGCATAATGTAAGACAAAATCTCACCGTTATGAGCAATCTTAAACCTTTCAAACTTTGAGCAACATTGATTAAATAAAAGGTACTTATTTCGCCTTATAATAAATGTACTATGCGTGTGACATAAAATTTTAAAAATTTATACAAAAATGTTGTTAATTTGTTTTAAACTTTTGGTTCCGTTTGTTTTGTTAATGTGTTTAAATTATGGTTAGGATTTGGTATAAGATTAAAAGAAAAGTAGTAGATAGAATATAATATTATTAAAAGAATAAGATATGTTAATAATTAAAATTGAATATAATGCTTTGTTTAAAATTGAATAAGAAGAAAAAGACACTGTGTTAAAAAAAAAAAAAATAATTAAGGAAGAAAAGTTGTGTTTCACCTCATTATGAGGTGAAAGTTTTGAAAGCAAAATCCTCCCATTTTCACTCATTTATTTTCACTTTCATTCTTAAAAAAATTTGAGAACACAACTTTGATCACCTTCTCTTTCTTTCTTCCCTTCTACTCAACATGAGAACACAATTTTAAAGAGCTTCTCACATAAATTGTTAAGAGTGATAAGCATATTGAGCCATCGGCGCACGTTGTAAGCGCCACCACGTTAGCTTTAACACTATAATATTTATGTAACAGAAAACCAAAAAAATATTCTCCCCAATAACATTCCTATAACATGCCACTATAAATTTCGCTCACTCACAAACATAATAATAATAATAATAATAATAATAATAATAATAATAATAATAATAATAATAATAATAATAATAATAATAATAATAACTTTTCTATAGCTAGAGGAGTGGGAGCCCAATTAGTATCTCGGCTCCCTACTAACTTCTTGTAAATCCTATATGTTTCGAATAAATTGATGTTTATAAAAAAATATATAATAATAATAATAATAATAATAATAATAATAATAATATATTTCATACGTGTTACCCAAAAGGCTGAATCCACTTTTTCCCTATCTACTCGACAGATGGCACTATGGGACAGACTATGAATGCTAGGACCTACCGGTGTGTACTATGTTATCGGCTAGATATTCCCCTATTCTCTGTTCAGATGCCGTGCTCAGCTTGTTCCATGGTCTTTACGGGAGATATTTATAGGGACCATGCTGTATCATGTGCTGGTATTAAACATCGGCATAACGTGGTACACAATTCTCTTATAGACATCTGTTCACGTTCGGAGATTTCAGCGCGTAAAGAAGTTGATATTGGGCTTTGTGGAGAAATGGACAACCCCTTACGTCCAGCTGATATATTGCTCTACTCGTGGGACGGAGGTCTTGATATTTGTGTCGATCTGACAGAGTCATCTCCTTTGATGCAAACTGGTATGGTTGATTTTGTGTCGGGTCGTGCAGTGATTGAGGTCGCACAACGTAAACGCGTCAAGTATGAAGCTAAGTGCGCGAATATTGGATATGGGTTTCTCCCCTTCTCATTCTCTTCTTTTGGAGAACTTGAGAAGGATGCTGTGATATTACTAAAGCGAATCTAAAAGTTCTCTGTGACTCAAGACATTAGGGCACGTCTGCTATTCCTATCTTTAGTAGGATTAGCTTTGCTATAGCTAGAGGAGTGGGGCTCAGATAGTTTTTCGGCTCTCCACTAATTTTTTGTAAATCATATGAGTTTCTAATATAAAAAAAATAAAAAAATAAAAAAAATAATAAAATAAAATAATAATAATAATAATAATAATAATAATAATAATAATACAAACACTCATAAACTTCATCATCCCAACAACATCAACATTGGCTCTTATAATACAAATGGACGGTGCACCTAAACACCATGGCGCTCTTATATGCACCAAAATAACATGTAACTTTTCTGTAACTTAGTACACCAAGTTACCACTTGCTCTAAACATTTACCATGCCCAACTAATTGATCAAGATTCATTTCGTGGGCCTTACAACCAAACTCCAAGCTAAAGCAACAACCAAACAATTCTTTACTAGCTTTTAAAACCAAAACCCAAACAAAAAACGTAAAAACAAACACACCCATTTGTTAAAGTTTAAAAGTTTCTATACTATCTATTTTTGTAATAGATTTAAGATCATTTGAGGACCAAACTTTTTTTACATATTAAGGGACTAATCTCCACCCTTCATCTTTATTTGATCTAATGGATGAGATTAATCCCAACAATTTAAAAAACCAACTTTCATCATTTTTTTTCAAATATTAATATCTTTCAAACCGTTAATCGTTAAGCGAAAAAAAATATGCCGTTACGACGAGCATTTAATTATCTTTCTATAGATAGGCAATTTGATATATTTTCGACAATTTTTTTTTTTCTTCATTTTTTTACGTTTTTTTTCGTGGCCGAAAAAATCATATATGATATATCATATATGATATTACATATCATATATGATATATATGATATATCATATATGATATATATGATATATCATATATGATATTACATATCATATATGATATTATATGTAATATCATATATGATATATCATATATATCATATATGATTTTTTCGGCTACGAAAAAAAAGGTGAAAAAAATGAATTTTTTTTTTTTGTCGAAAGTATATCAAAATGCCCTTCTATAGAAAGATAATTAAATGCTTGTCGCGATGGTGTAATTATTTTCGCTTAACGATTAACGGTTTAAGAGATATTTAAATTATAAAAAATGGGTGAAATATTAAATGTTTTTAATCTCAACCATTGATTTCTTTTTAGATGGATGGTGGGGATGAGTCCCTTGGTATGTGAGGAATGTTTGGTTTCTAAAATAACTCGACTCTTTTTGTAATAGAGTAAAATATAAAGTTTTAAATTCACGATTTATGAAATAAATTCCGTAAATAATGTGAAAGTGACAATGTTTTTAAAACCGAACCGACAAGCGAACCGGATTTTATACGTTTTTCGTTTTTTTTTTTTTTTACTTTTGCCCTCTGATTGAATCAGTAAATTGGCCGAATCAGCCCAGGTTTTTTCACCGGTTAAACCAGCCGGTTCGGTCCAGTTTCTAAAACACTTTTGCGGTTTTAATCGGTTGTCTTCTCCAAGCCGACCCAAATAGAATTCGGATCCGGATAAACCACTTCCCATTTCATTAGAGACACAATCTTCATTCTTCAACACTTCCATGGAATTCATCACACTCTAAAACCCTTCACATAAACCCTACCACACACCTCACTATGCTTCCCACACAACTAACAACACCAAATACATTCAAATCACACACCTTTTTCTCATCACAATCCACAGTTAAACTCCACACATCACACCCAATCAAATTCAGCCTAAAAAAACCCAACTTTCTTGTTTACGCAAGCTCGCGAAACCCCGAAAACGAAAACCCATCTCAAAAAGATGATTTTGTGAAAAGGGTATTGGTCCAAAACCCATCTCAGATAGAATCCAGGTTCAAGATTGGTGAAAAGTTCTATACTTTGAAAGAAAAAGAAAGTTTGGGTCAAAATGGGTATTTTCAGGGGAATGTGGTTAAAGAGTTTTTGAAAAGATTGGATTTTTTTAAGGGGGTTGAAAAGGGTGGGAAAGATTACGCGAAAGATGTGTTTTTGAATGATGTGTTGAGGAAATTTAGAGGGAAATTGTATGTGCCTGAGCAGGTTTTTGTGGATGAGTTGTCGGAGGAGGATGATTTTGTTAGGGAGTTTGGGGAGTTGCCGAGAATGGGAGTTGAGGATTTGGAGAGGTATGTGAAGAGTGGGATGGTGAAGTTTGTGACGTTTAAGGATGATGTGGATTTTATCGTGGAGTTGAAGGAGATTCCGGGGGATAAGAATTTGCAAAGGACTAAGTGGTGAAAAACTGAATATATGTTTAAAGTTTTGGTTTTGATGTGTGTGTTTAGTGTTTGGATTGTTTGGTGATGGTTTTGTGGTTTGTGTATTTAGGTCGGTGAAGATGGATGGTGTTCGCATGCAAGATGTTTTGAAGGAATATAATGGACCTCGATACGAGATTGAGACACAATTGATGGTATTTTGATCGTTTCTGATTAATACTTTTGTAGTTTCGTTTTTGAATATGCAAGGTGTGTATGTTGGGTTTAGGGGGTGTTTGGATTTGTGTCTGTTTAGTGATTATTGCATTCTTAAAAGTTACATTCGGTATAATGATATTTATCCTGAAATATGATTGGATGTTGTTATTCTATAAGGGATGGCACTGATTAAGTGCATACTCAACGAAGTATGTGCTTCAAATTGAGTTTAAAATGGAGTGTATGTGCGTTTTGAAAGTGATCATCAGATTAGTGTTTGGTTAACCTTCTTTTCTTTACGATTATTAGATTATATAGGTGTCAACTAATCAGTTCGATACTATATGCAACAAAAAGTAGAGTAGAGTTACTCATATAACCTCACTTTAACCTTTATATAAATTCTCCTTTAGTAATAATTAGAATATGCCAAACATTCACTACCGTGTTTTGTTACAACTGATAGTCTAATAATATCATGTAATTACATCCAAAACGCGAGTACCCTGAGAATGATTATTACATTTTATACAAGCATGTCAGATTTTTGACTGGTGACAAAATATCATGATGCAGACATCAGTAGGAAAAGTGCCACAATACCCTAACCCAGTAGCATCATCGATATCAAGCAGGGTGATGGTGGAACTCGGTGCGGTCACAGCTGCAATTGCTACAGCGGCGGTTGTTGTTAGCGGCTTTTTAGCTTCAGCAGCATTTGCTGTGGCCAGTTTTGTTTATGTTGGGACTGTATATGCCATATGGCCTGTCGCCAAGTCATTTCTCACAGTTCCTTTAGAAGTTCTTGTTGGTGTTTTAGAAAAAATGGGTGATGTCATATTAGACATGTTCATTTATGGCGGGATTTCCTCAAAGTTTAATGAGTTATACACTTTTGGGGTTTTCTCTTCGGCGTTTAAAATAGCCAGACCCATGTTGTTGGTTGGTGTTTGTATGGTCATTCTCCTTCGTTTCACTCTTTCTAGAAGACCCAAGAACTTCAGAAAATGGGTAAGATATATATTTTCTTTTCTTCTGATTTTATTGTTTTATAACTCCGGGAACACAATTGAGGTATTTATTTGTTTTTCATTTTGCAGGATATATGGCAAGGGATTGAATTTTCTCAGTCTAAACCGCAAGCTCGAGTTGATGTTAGTTTCCTAAAAATTTGCTTCTACTTAAATCTTTAGTTACATTCTATAGAGATCAGATTCTGTAATGTTTTTTATTTTTTGAGTTTTTTCTTAATTTATTTTCTTTTAAATACATATTTAGGGTTCAACCGGAGTTACATTTAGTGATGTGGCAGGGATTGAAATAGCAGTCGAAGAGCTCCAAGAGGTAAATTTCTGCAATATATGTTGGTATTGTTAGGCCTAATCACTTAAAAGACACTTTCAGTGATTTTTCTATATATATTTAACATAATATTATATATTAAAGAATTTTTGTGGCCCAAATAAATGTACTAAACAATTATGTTTGTCAAGTTCAAAATGAAATTCAGTTTTCAGAAATTTATGTTTCATTTCAAACATAATATATGATCATTAGCTATTTTATACCTTCCTTTAGTTGACTATGATTCTCTCTTAATGCTCTCTCTTTTTTCTAATTAGTTGGTCAAGTACTTGAAGAATCCTGAATTATTTGACAAAATGGGAATAAAGCCTCCTCATGGAGTGCTTCTAGAGGGGCCTCCAGGATGCGGGAAGGTTAGCTATTACATGGTTTTGTTGTTGCTAATATTTGTAGCATATCGTCTATGTAGATGAGATGTTAACTTAAGTTGAATGTTGTGCAGACCCTTGTTGCTAAGGCCATTGCTGGTGAAGCTGGCGTTCCGTTTTATCAGATGGCTGGGTCAGAATTTGTTGAAGTCCTAGTTGGTGTTGGTTCTGCTCGTATTAGGGACTTATTCAAGAGAGCTAAGGTGATTAAATCCCTCATTTGTGATCTTCATTATGAGTACTGCAAACTGTAACTTGTCTCTTAATACTATCCTTAAACTCATGACTGCCTCCTTAATCAATGGAGTAAACAAAGCATGCCCTAAATTATAGTGCTGTTCATTCACACCATCTCCATTCTACTTTTTGTGGGTTCCGTCTTTTTTTACATGTAATAAACGGGACAGTTTTTTTGTTTTTTTTTTTACATCAGTAAGATTAACAAAACATCTTAAAATCTTTGGTGACGTGTTTTTACCCACTTGAGTTGGTGAGTCAAGGTATAATAATATTGGTTTATCGGTTGAAAGTTAATACTTAAAAGCATTTGAGCTAAACTACTTTCTTAAAAATAGATGGGCTGGCAAGTATGGAACTGTAGTGTACTCCACTGATAAAAAAAATTGTTTATCTGGTTTCTGCAGGTCAACAAACCGTCCGTTATATTTATTGACGAAATTGATGCACTAGCTACAAGGTATTAGTGTTCTTATTGGGTCTATTTTATAGAAAAGTAAGATAAGAAATGACCCGACGGCCTGAGATTGGTGGTTATTCAATAAGCAATGCCTGTGGGTAGGATTAAAACTGAAACTAGTTAGGTTATCCTCAGGACATCCAAGCCCTAGGACAAGCTGAATGAGTAATTATAACCGGATTTTGAGTTGATAGCTAATATAGGCATACAAATACTTTGCTAATTACTTGCTCCAATGCTTTTAGGGGGGTGTTAGTCTAAGCTTATTTGAGTGGTTTATGACCATAAAAATTGAGCTTATTGGCTTTTCAATTTTTACATAAGCTCCTAAAGCAGCTTAGACAAACACCCCCCTTAGTGAACAATGAACTTTTATGTATATGAGTTGGGCTCTTTTCAAATCTCCATCCGTCCCAAAATAGGGCTGACCGTCTGAACCGATCATTATCTTTATAGAATATCCCAAGAAAAATGCAACCTTCTCTTTTGGGCAAAGTTTGTGTGGGGATTTACCTTTTGCTCTTCATTACAAGATACTAATGATAGTATTGATTTGGTTCTTTGAATTCTATTATGACATTATTGAGGGTTATTTTAGGTATTTCATGAATAGACAAACACTTGTGAATGCACCGAATCAATTATTTTGAGATGCAACACACGTTTTATAGAATCACTGTAGACTCTTTTTCGTCTTACAGACATATCCTTTCATATTTTGAGCAACCCAAATATTTCTTTTGTTAATGCTCAGGCGTCAAGGAATATTCAGTGACAAGACCGATGATCTTTACAATGCTGCTACACAAGAAAGAGAAACTACATTGAACCAGCTACTGATAGAGTTAGATGGATTTGATACAGGAAAAGGTGTCATATTTTTGGCTGCTACAAATCGTAAGGATTTGCTAGATCCTGCACTTCTGCGGCCTGGTCGATTTGATCGAAAGGTTGGATCTTTGCTAATAAATATCAATTCATAGTACACTCTTGGTCCTAGAAAAGGGTCCACACCATATTTTAGAATCAATCTAATGCAACATTTATTGTACAGTTTTACCCCATGTAACATGTAAGTCAACAAAATTACTTGTTTAATCCATAGTTGTCAATAGCGAATAGCGATAAATAGCGACGAGCCACCTATATGCTACGTAGCGAATAGCGATAAATAGCGACCGCTATTTGTGTTTAGCGATAAATCAACAGATAGCACTCATACGAGTCTTGCTTAAACCCTAATTATCTAAATCGCTTCATTTGTGTTTCTTGGTTCGATTCAAGAGTTAAATCATGTAATTAGACACATATAAACCATATACCAACAACTTAATTACACTACAACACACTTATACGATTTTCCCCAATTCGACGTATGAACCCTAAATTCAATCATGCATCAATCGTGTTTCTGGTTTCAATTAAACATACACAACATGTTAAGGGACTAATTCCGACTAAATCCCACCAATCAATTGCATCTATAAACCGGAGTTGACCGGCGTTGACCTTCGCTATTTTGTCGCTAAATGCAAATAGCGGCAGTTGACCGCGACGCTACGTAGCGCGCTATAGCGACCGCTATTGTCGCTATTGACAACTAAGTCAACAAAATTGCTTGTTTAATCCTTTGAAAAGGGAAATAATGGATGGCTGCAATGCAACCATATATTTTTTGTATACTTATATATTATAGGACTTCTTCATAGGCAGCGAAAGACTGAAATCATGTTATTATTATGCTATGTTACATCCAAACTAGGAAATATTCTCAGTTTCAAATTGAATACTTAAAGGGATTTTGGCTGAAGTGAAATGCTTTTCCGAAAAACTCGGATTTATCACAAAAGCTTGGTTGAAAAATATTCATTTTCCATTTGTCATCTCACTTGTACATAGGCTTCACAAGTAATCATCTACTCTGTCCGTTGTTGTTTTTCTAGATAAGAATTCGTCCTCCCAATGCGAAAGGGAGGTTGGAAATATTGCAAGTGCATGCCCGCAAAGTAAAGTTGTCAGAATCAGTTGATTTGTCCGTCTTTGCTCAAAACCTTCCTGGTATGTGCTTATGTCTTGGTGTGTGTCCCTTATAATAATTTTTGTATTTGCAAAAGATTTTATAAGTAACTGTATGATGTGAAGTCTACCTTTAACCTCTAAATACAAAGCGTTCTGGTTCTCAGTTCACCTTTAATATATGATGAGTTCTGTCTTTACTATGATCTTTATAAGTCCCTATATTAGATTTAATCTTGCATTAATCTGAGAAGTTACACGATTATCAACCAGGATGGAGTGGTGCAAGGTTGGCTCAGCTTCTTCAAGAGGCTGCTCTTGTAGCTGTCAGGAACAAACACGGTGCAATCCTTCAGTCAGATGTGGGTGAAGCTGTTGATCGGCTAACCGTGGGTCCTAAGCGTGTTGCATTAGATTTGGGACATCAGGGTCAATGCCGTCGAGCCACAACTGAAGTGGGGACTGCATTGACTTCCCATCTTATAAGGAGAATAGAAAATGCACAGGTTGAACCCTGTGATCGTATATCAATCCATCCTCGTGGCCAGGTTCAAGATTTAGCTCATTTACAAACTTTCTATCAATCTTTTTTCACCAATTCTTTGTTTTGAGTAAAATCTTAGTTATCATTTAGTGCTGGTTTTAGTTGGATTATAAATAAGATGTGACCATCAGATAGTCCACAACCACAAGATCAAAGCGTTAGATGGTAAAAAGAATTTAACTTTACCATTAGATGGTCGACGTATATATGGGACTCACCAAACAAAACTGTTTAGATGGTAAAAAAGAATTGAAGTTTACTGTTAATGGGACTCACCAAATGAAGACATTAAATGTTATAAATGGAATTGAACTTACACCGTTAGTCCACATATAAATGTGACCACCAAATGAAATTGTTTGATGGTTAAAAAGAATTGAACTTTACTGCTTAAAAAGTTAAAAGTGGGACAGAAACGCAAAGTTTTATTTACCTATTGATTCTGTTTATTGCATATGCATGCAGACATTATCACAAGTTGTATTTAATCGACTCGATGACGAGAAGTATCTATTTGAACGTCGACCACAATTGCTTCACCGCCTTCAGGTGTGAAGTCGAACTCTTTATCTAATTATGTTGTATCCTCGCATGTAGAAGTCAAAAACTGAACGGGTCAAGCGGGTTAGTTAACATATCAAAATTGGTAAATTTTGGTGCATGTTAAAAAGGGTCATTTCAGATCGACTTGCAAACAACTGCTGTTGTTACCTTTTTATAAAAAAGTTTTATAATTGTTAATGTGTTACATAAATGATTACAAAAACTATTTTATACACTTTGGGTGACATTTCAACCAATCTAACCCGGTTCTTTATAAATTTTTATTAGACCTGTTTTGGATAAAACATGACCCACATCTATCTTTTTACAATTAAATATTTAAATGGGTCAAAGTTGCCAGTTTAAAAGCTGACTACCCGAATTTAACAGGTTTTACTTGGAGGGAGAGCAGCAGAAGAGGTGATATTTGGAAGGGATACATCCAAGGCATCAGTAGACTACCTTGCAGATGCAACTTGGCTTGCTCGTAAAATTATCACAATGTAAATTTACCCATCTGCCCCTCACCATCATTATGAAAGTAAATTGGTAGTACTGATTTGAAGGGTATTTTAGGTAATAACACAATATAACATGTTCATTTTGTTATGCCTCGCAGATGGAACATGGAGAACCCGATGGTGATACATGGGGAACCACCTCCATGGAGAAGGCAGCCTAAATTTGTAGGTCCACGGCTAGACTTTGAAGAGTCATTGTATGAGGATTATGAATTAATAGAGCCACCAATCAACTTCCATATGGATGATGAAATCGCCAAACGTACGGAACAGTTGATATCTAGTATGTATGGAAAGACTGTTGCTTTATTAAGACGCCACCATACCGCTTTGCTCAAAACAGTAAAGGTAAATTGTTAAGTCTGCATATTATCTTTCGTTTTTAAATCTTTTTCATTAATTTTTATTATTAACGGTTAAAGCATTTATAAATAGTGACAATCATGTGAAAAGCTGCTACAATTTCCATATCAGGACACTTTGTATTTTAGGATTCCCATGCAAACTGTAACATATGATTTGTAAGTAGGAAGCTTTTAAACTAAAATGGTTTAATTTGACGCTATTATGGAAAAGTGAATATAATATTTGGTCACTAGGAATCTCCTCCTTTATCATTATTGAGCCATTTATGGGGCATTTGAGACATTTGGCAATATTTAGCTAAACCCTTTCTTGGACTATGTAGTTAGTCATATATTGCAATTTTTCATCCGACTTGGAGGGATTGAGAAATGACTATGTAGGCTTTACTCAACCTGCATCACTTTCCAAATTTGAAATTTGTAAGGGTCACCCCAATAGTCAAACGTATATACTCTGTATTCTTTAAACCGAGATCATAGATATGAACATGAAACTTGGAAACTTATGTTGGTTTACGTGGACGATGGATCCAGTTAAGTATCAATGCACATAGAATTATGACATGTGAAACAATAATATGCACATTATGCACTTGTTTAGACTCCATATCGAACACATATGAAATTTCTGGCTCACTTGTTATTCAGGTTCTTCTTCGTCAAATGGAAATGACGGGAGATGAAATCGACTTTATTTTGGACACGTATCCACCAAATACACCAACAAGTCGCTTACTTGAGGAAGGAGATCCAAGCAGCCTTTCCTTCTTTAAACAAAGACAAGGACGAGATCTTGAGTTGGAGTATAGCATCTTGAATCAATGACACTTTCTTCATACCCGTTACAAAAACCAGATTAGAACTTCCCCTTAGATTTGCGAACTTTGTACCAGCAATGACAAATTTTGTTGAGAGAGAAATTGTTGTTTTAGATGTGTGTTGTATAGGGGTTAAGGGGTTTTGTATAAATATTGGAAGAACCATTAGAACAATTACTTGTATGTTGTTTCATACTGTAATCTATACAAGGTTCTCAGATTTTACCAATTGAGTTAGTGTAATTATGACATAAAAGCTAAAACGCTTCTTTTATCAGCGATTTGAATATGAGCGTTTAGACAATAAAAAACCTAAGCGTTGTTGTCAAACAAGTACTCCTATTATATTCTAAACGCCAAAAGCTAAACGCTTGAAAAAGCTAGTCGCCAAACACAGCCAAAATGTGTGTTCTTTCACTTTTGGCTTCTTTTTCTTTCTTTTTTTTTTTTATTTTTTAATCTGAAGTATGTAATTATTAGTTCCGCGTTTGATCCTAAAATGGTAATGCACGACTGTTTAATGTCGGAAAATTTAGTACACTTGAGGGATTAATTCACACCTGATAATGGGTTTGGAGGTACGGAGTGTACACCCATTTGGTCTATGAATACCATGACTCAATTATGTGGTTTGTTGTTCTGTTGCTTGTATTATGTATAATGCTGCTGGTGCAGATGATTCTGCTGCTAGTGTTATTCATAATGCTGCTGGTGCAAGAACGTTTCTGCTGCTAGCTTTATTGTTCCTGCTGCTAATGCATTGTTCCTGCTGCTAGTGCATTGTTCCTGCTGCTAGTTCAATAATGTTGCTGCTGGTCTGCTAGGTGACAGATTCTGCTGCTAGCACAATTTATTGTGCTGCTAGGCAGAGATTCTGCTGCTGGTACGCAGAATAGAATTTGTAACAAACTTTGACCTATTTTGGGTAAGTTCAAATTCATAATTAAGACCATGATCTTCTGGTCTTGTAACCACTTTGGCTAGTATTAAGGAAAGTATATGGAAAATATTTGGCCGATATTTTCTGGATTTCATTTGACTAGGGTTTTGAGTATATCTCTATTATATATAGAGATTAACATAGCCGCATATACAGAAAACCTAAACACTTGAAAGCATTGGTTCTTGATTTGTGCCTAAAACAAGAACATCACTTGGTCTTATCCCATAGAGATATTCGTGTAACCCAGGCATAGGGTCGAATAGTTTCTATTGGAAAGTGATTACACGATTTCAAGTGAATATCCGGTACCTTGATTATTGATTATCTTAACCCTGATCTGGGAACAACAGTAACTAAAACCAACAATCAATAGAAACTACCTGTGATAATCAATGGCTGCTGCTATGAGGCATATGGCTGCTAACTTTTCCAAACTGGAAAAGTTTGAAGGTGTTGATTTCAGAAGATGCACTTCTTGTTGTCAAGCATGCATGTGGTCTATGTTTTGACTACACCTATTCCTGAGGATCATGGGGATGATGCTACTATGGAACAGATGCGGAACAGAAGCAAATGGGAGAATGATGACTATGTTTGCAGAGGATTAATTCTCAATGGTATGTCTGATTCTCTATTTGATCTTTATCAAAATGTTGAATCTTCTCAAGAACTGTGGGATTCCTTGGAAGCCAAATATATGGCTGAGGATGCTTCAAGTAAGAAGTTCCTTGTAAGTAATTTTAACAATTACAAAATGGTCGATTCTAGACCTGTCATGGAACAATACAATGAACTTCTTAGTATACTTGGTCGATTCACACAACACAAGATGAACATGGATGAGGCTATTTCAGTCTCTTGTATCATCGATAAATTGCCTCCTTCTTGGAAAGATTTCAAGCATATGCTAAAGCATAAGAAGGAGGAATTAACTCTTGTTGAGTTGGGTAGTCATTTGCACATTGAGGAATCACTCAAAGCACATGAAAGTGACAAGCCGAAGAGCAGCACTGATGCTGGTCCATCAGTTGTCAATTTGGTGGAGCATAACAACTCCTCCAGGAACAATGACAACAAGGGCAAACGTAAGCATCATGATAACACCAAAACTGATCCTAACAAGAAGTCAAAAGCTACTTGTTGGAAGTATGGTAAAACTAGACACTTCAGGAAGGATTGTAAAGGTGTTAAGATTGGCAATAAAACCAATGGATCAAGCACAAGTGGATCTGGGAATGGTAATACCAATTCCCTAAAAGGTCAGAATATATTTAATAAGTCCTTTGAGATTTATTATGTTACGTATATCTCTGATGTGTACTTTGTGCAGGATGATGATGTTGCGTGGTGGGTTGACTCTGGAGCAACAACTCATGTGTGTAAAGATAGAAGCTGGTTCAAGACCTACGAGTCAATGAATAATGGTTCTATTCTTCATATGGGAAATGAGTCAACAACCCTGGTGCATGGAAAAGGATGTGTGGATTTGAAGTTTAGTTCTGGGAAGATTGTCTCTTTGTTTAATGTTTTACATGTTCCTGTTATTAGGAAGAACTTGGTTTCTAGTAGTGTTTTGAATAATTGTGGTTATAAACAAGTATTTGAATCTGATAAGTATGTTTTATCTAAACATGGTGTATTCATTGGTTTTGGTTATTTATGTAATCAGATGTTTAGACTTAATATTGTTCATGATATGGTTGATTCTGCTTTCATGTCGACTTCTAAATTGAATGATTCAACCCTTTGGCATGCTAGACTTAGCCATGTACACTTTAAAAGGATGCAAGATATGTCTAAGGATGGGTTAATCCCGGCATTTGACATGGACACTGAAAAGTGTAAAACTTGTATGATGAACAAGATAACTAAGAAACCATTTCAAAGTGTAAAACGTGAAACTGTGATATTGGAACTGATTCATAGTGACTTATGTGATTTGCATGCTACTCCCTCTTTGGGGAATAAGAAATACTTTGTGACTTTTATTGATGATGCTTCTAGGTATTGTTATGTGTATTTATTGCATACTAAGGATGAAACATTAGATAAATTTAAAGTATTTAAAACTGAGGTTGAATTGCAACAAGAGTCCCTGATCAAAAGATTAAGGACTGATAGGGGAGGTGAGTACATGGATACTCTGTATTTCCAGTCTGTTGGTATAATCCATGAAACGACTGCCCCCTATACTCCTCAGCAAAATGGTATTTCTGAAAGGAAAAACTGAGTGCTGAAGGAGATGGTTAATTCCATGTTGTCCTATTCTGGGCTGAGTCAAGGGTTCTGGGGTGAAGCTATGTTAACAGCTTGCTATTTATTAAATAGGGTTCCCAACAAAAGGAACAAGACAACCCCTTATGAACTCTGGACTAAAAAGAAACCCAACCTGAATTATCTCAGGGTTTGGGGTTGTAGGGCAGTTGTAAGACTCCCTGATCCAAAGCTAAAGACTTTGGGTGAAAGAGGCATTGAATGCATCTTTGTTGGATATGCTGAGCATTCCAAGGCATATAGGTTCTATGTTATTGAACCTAATGAATCTGTTTCAATTAACTCAATAATTGAATCAAGGGATGCAATCTTTGATGAGAATAGATTCTCATCAGTCCCTAGACCAAGTCAGAGGATTCCTAATGGAACTAATGATGTTGGTGTATCAGAAATCTCTGATGAGATTCCTGATGAGGTTGTGGTTCAACAACCTGAACCTGAGCTCAGAAGGAGCAATAGGGTTAGGACTCCAAAATCATTTGGACCTGAGTTTCAATTGTACTTAATTGAAGGAACAAGGGATGAGGTCTCTGACCAACACTCCTATTGCTTTAATGTTGAGGATGATCCCAAAATATTTGATGAAGCAATGAAGTCCCAGGATGTTGCTTTCTGGAAAGAGGCAATAAATGATGAGATGGACTCCATCATGGGCAACAACACTTGGGTGTTGGCTAATCTACCACCTGGTTGCAAACCTTTGGGTTGCAAATGGATTTTCAAAAAGAAAATGAAGGTAGATAGAACTGTTGAAAAGTTCAAGGCTAGACTAGTCATTCAAGGCTTTAAACAAAAGTCAGGGATAGACTATTTTGATACTTATGCCCCTGTGGCTCGTATCAGTACCATAAGATTGCTGATTGCTTTGGCATCTACTCACAATCTGATTATACATCAAATGGATGTGAAGACAGCATTCTTGAATGGTGAATTAGATGAGGAGGTTTACATGAACCAACCTCAGGGCTTAATCATGCTTGGCAATGAAAACAAGGTGTGCAAACTGATTAAGTCCTTATATGGACTAAAACAGGCACCTAAGCAATGGCATCAAAAATTTGATGAAGTGGTTTTGTCTAGTGGTTATTCACTTAACCAGTCTGACAAATGTGTATATAGCAAATTTGATGAATCTGGTAAAGGAGTCATCATTTGTCTATATGTTGATGACATGTTGATCTTTGGCACTGACCAAAATCAAGTTGACCTAACAAAGAAATTTTTGTCATCAAGGTTCTCCATGAAGGATATGGGGGAGGCAGATGTTATCCTTGGTATAAGGATTAAACATGAAAGTAACAAAATTTCAATCTCTCAGTCTCATTACATTGAGAAGGTGTTGAGGAAATTTAATTACTTTGATTGTACTCCAGTGAGTACTCTTATGGATACAAGTGAGAAGCTCTTGCCTAATACTGGTAAGGTTGTATCTCAACTTGAGTATTCTAGGGTGATTGGCTGCCTGATGTATGCCATGACTTGTACTAGACCTGACATTGCATTTGTTGTGGGAAAATTGAGCAGATATACTAGTAATCCTAGTGCTCATCATTGGCAAGCAATTCAGAGGGTACTGAAGTATTTGAAGAGAACTATGGATTATAGTCTCTCATATACTGGTTATCCTTCTGTATTAGAAGGGTACACTGATGCAAGTTGGATCAGTAACACTGAAGACAATTCGTCTACTAGTGGCTGGGTATTCCTACTTGGTGGAGGTGCAATTTCTTGGGCATCCAAGAAGCAAACTTGCATCACCAGTTCAACCATGGAATATGAATTTGTGGCCTTAGCAGCTGCTGGTAAAGAAGCTGAATGGTTGAAAAACTTGCTTCTTGAGATTCCATTGTGGCCTAAACCTATAGCACCTATTTCTATCCGTTGTGATAGTGCTACTACATTGGTAAAGGCTTATAGCCAAATGTACAATGGGAAGTCTAGACACTTAGGTGTCAGGCATAGCATGATTCGTGAGCTTATCATGAATGGGGTGGTATCTATAGAGTTTGTTTGATCTCAACATAACTTAGCTGATCACTTGACGAAGGGTTTGGCTAGAGACTTGGTTTTAAAGTCTGCAAAAGGGATGGGTTTAAGTCCAACTTAGTCACTGAATGCTAAGACACCCAACTCCCTCCTGAGGAAACTTTGGAGCTGAGTTCAATGTGGCAAGCTGAACATTTAGTGGACTGGAGCACATGTTTTATATTACATCCCAAGGTTGTGCTCTAAACCTGCTGAAAAGGAGGATGAAGTCTTTACTTCTCAATGGTTAATTTTCTTTGAAAAAGTGCTTAGCAGGAGCATGAATAAAGATGAACCACCTATGTAAATGTTGAAGTTTTTCCGCTTCAGGAAGCTTTGGACTTTTAGCTTTTACAACATTTATGAATTGGATATGGACACATGGCTTGTATAGTGTCAGGAGCTTTTTAAGTGTTTGAAACATTGTGTGTATTTTATCTTCAGGTATTCAAATGGGTTGAAGGGTTCAATTCTTAGAACACCCCAATTCTCGAATATTTGAACGTGTAATGTACTAAGATGAGAATTCAATCTTCAAGATATTTTCATTTATGCACATGTTTGTTTAATGTTTATTTTTCATGCAAAGGAAGTGAACTAAATTTGGGGAGGATTATTGGAAAATTTAGTGCACTTGAGGGATTAATTCACACCTGATAATGGGTTTGGAGGTACGGAGTGTACACCCATTTGGTCTATGAATACCCTGACTCAATTATGTGGTTTGTTGTTCTGCTGCTTGTATTATGTATAATGCTGCTGGTGCAGATGATTCTGCTGCTAGTGTTATTCATAATGCTGCTGGTGCAAGAACGTTTATGCTGCTAGCTTTATTGTTCCTGCTGCTAATGCATTGTTCCTGCTGCTAGTGCATTGTTCCTACTGCTAGTTCAATAATGTTGCTGCTGGTCTGCTAGGTGACAGATTCTGCTGCTAGCACAATTTATTGTGCTGCTAGGCAGAGATTCTGCTGCTGGTACGCAGAATAGAATTTGTAACAAACTTTGACCTATTTTGGGTAAGTTCAAATTCATAATTAAGACCATGATCTTCTGGTCTTGTAACCACTTTGGCTAGTATTAAGGAAAGTATATGGAAAATATTTGGCTGATATTTTCTGGATTTCCTTTTACTAGGGTTTTGAGTATATCTCTATTATATATAGAGATTAACACAGCCGCATGAAGGATATACAGAAAACCTAAACACTTGAAAGCATTGGTTCTTGATTTGTGCCTAAAACAAGAACATCACTTGGTCTTATCCCATAGAGATATTCGTGTAACCCAGGCATAGGGTCGAATAGTTTCTATTGGAAAGTGATTACACGATTTCAAGTGAATATCCGGTACCTTAATTATTGATTATCTTAACCCTGATCTGGGAACAACAGTAACTAAAACCAACATAAAATGGTAATGCACGACTGTTTAAAGCTGAAAGCATGCCTTTCAACTATGAGTCATTTATGCAAATAGTATCGACGTCATACAATTTACTTAACTTTTACCAAACCGCATAAACTTTTGCATAACTTACTTTCAGTTTCAATATACCCGAATTAAAACCGATAATTTACTAACTCAAGAGTGATTAATAATAATCAGTTTAATAAAACAACAACAGACATGCTAATAACATGCTGACATGTAGGAGGTACTTTTACAAACAGACAGAAAAACATAAGTAAACTTGTCATGTCAACTCTTACGTACAAATCTTGAAACTTGCATGAGACATGAAGAAACACATGAAATATGATGCATCAACACATATTGATTTTCATGCCAATAAACTTAAATTATTAATCAAGAAAGATGAAAAAGATAGTGTTTGGAAGCTATCTTTGCCTTTAATTATCACATTTTGGTTCCCTTTTATGATTTCATTTTCTTCATTTGGGCCTAATCATGGAAGTGAAGGTATTTTATATTACCTTTTCTGCATTTATGTATTTTAAGATTTAAACTTTGTTATTTATGTGTTATGTTACATACCCATGATTTATTTCTTGATTTTATGAATACCCATTGTTGCAATTTGATCTTGATATCCTTTTGTTATTGAGCAGTATATTGTTTAGTTTCATGAAATTGAGATACCTTATTAATGTTTTTTTCATTGCATGAATTGATGTATCTATGATGATGATCTTAGGGGTTGTTTGGATATGTGTTTAGAAAGTGATTACATGGTGTTATATCGTTATAATCTGATAATTGACACGATATTTGTAACATAAAATGTTCATATGTGTGTTTGCTACTTAAAGGTGCAATTATCACTTTTTTTTGGTTTAGTGTAAAACCGGGTTGGAAGTTGCTTCTTCCCAACCGCTTATCTGTTTATGTCAAAAAGCATAACCGGTTTTTTTAATAAGCAATTCCAAGCAACCCACAGTTTTTGTATCAGGGGTCTAATTATTTGATATCTAGTTGATAAGATAATAACTTCTAAAATGCACATCCAAACATACCCTAAATATATCTTGGTTATGCGGTTATGCTTCATTATTGAGTAATACTGAGGAGTGTCGTATCATCATCTGATCTAATTCTTGCAGGAAATGTAGGTGCATTTAACAAAAACATCACTGACATGAGCTCATATCCATACCTTGAAGACCAAGGTCGAAATCATACAGATAAAGTTCTTTCAGAATTTAATATTTCTAACAGTCATAAGGATATAACATCTTTTAAACCCGAAGAAATCGAGGGTAACCCTCTTCAAGAAACTACTTCCGAAGATGAAGTCTTCTGGAATTTAGATTATCCATCATTACTTTGTGAAAGAAAAATTCAAGATATGTACTTAGAAGATAAACAAGAGGACATTAAAACGGATCGGACCCATTTGACATATTTAAATGGTGCACCGAATGGACTAGTTAACATCACACATAGACTCGAGCCAGATGGAACCGAATACAACTATGCATCTGCCTTAAAAGGTGCTAAAGTTGTGGCTTATGATAAGGAAGCCAAAGGTGCAAGTAATATCTTAAGTGAAGATCACGATATGTATTTAAGGAACCCATGTTCAGTTCCAGAAAAATATGTTGTCATTGAGCTTGCAGAGGAAACTTTAGTTGATGCAATAAAGATAGCCAATTTTGAACATCATTCTTCTAATTTTAAGCAATTTGAATTATTGGGAAGTTTGGTTTTTCCAACTGAAACATGGTACGAGCTCGGAACTTTTGTTGCAGAAAACGTTAAACATAAACAATACTTTACGGTGCCCCAACCCAAATGGGTGAGATACATAATGTTGAGATTGTTAACTCATTATGGGTCAGAATTTTATTGTACACTTAGCGTTTTTGAGGCTTATGGTGTTGATGCAGTAGAAAAAATGCTTGAAGATTTGATCACAGCTCCTGTTTTGTGGGACACGGATGATGGGAGAAAAGACTCAATTTTAATGACGAAAGTTCCCGAAACTGTAACCAAGGGAAATGGAAGAATACATGGTGATGCTGTTCTCAAGATTTTGATGCAAAAGATTCGATCTTTGGATGATAACTTAATGTTGTTGGAGGATTTTATTAATGAAACGGACAAGATTCAAGGGAATGTTCTTCCACATCTTGATAATGAAATTGTGAAGTATTCAGGGATCGTGGAGGAAACAAGGTTGGAAATTAACGATCTTTGGCGATGGAAGGAGAGCATGGTTAGTTGTTTTACTATTTATTCATTAAATTGTATATATGGTTAAAGCCTTGAATATCATTACAAAAGATATATTATCATGACGATGATTTAATTTATGTTAGTAAAATGATTTACGAGCATACATTTCCGAGCTAATTTTTAATTTTCAATCTAACTGAAATTTCCGTGTTCACCCATTTAACCCGTTACAGAAAAAAATTATAATCCAGATCAGCCCAATTATCCATTAATGACTCGAAATGGGCACCACTAGGTACTACTTATGCTAATCTTATGATATACGTATCATGGTTAATCATTTCAGGAGAAAGAAATCACAGACTTGGAGTCATGGAAGGTTTCTGTATCGTCTCTTTTAGAGTCGATTGTTAAAGAAAACGCCATGCTAAGGTAATTTTCGTCATACAAGCTTGCTTTCTTGCATCCTGTCATTTCGTAGTATGATATAAGAATTAGGTAAAAGCGATATGTAAAAATGCATACATGAAACGTTGTTTGCATTAATGTCGATAGTTACTGATTCAGCAAAAAGCCCAACTTTTAGGACTATTTTTTAGCCATTTGACCTCATTCAGTCATACCGTTCTAGATCTTATAAATTTTAAATTTCTGTATTCTCCAAATTCAAATTTGACAGGATTCTTTTGATACTGTTCATATGGTTAAAGGAAAATTAGTTCTCGTCATTTTTTAAGCTGATGATAAACTTGTTTGACCCTTAAAAGTCAAACAAGTAACTATTCATAGATCCTCAATGTAGGACATGACCATGCTAGATACACTCTGATAAACGACGAAGAATCCCTCTTTCAAAAAAATGATATGTTTCGTAGTTTGGTTCTAATTAGGATGTTGTTTTCACATGTTTATCAAGTAGATTATTGCTAACTGATGCAAAAATTTACAAATTTGTTTCATAGGCAAGATATTGAGAAGATTGCTAGTGATGAAGAAAGCCTAAACAAGGCCGAGCATGCTTTGCTTTCTGCAAGCCTTTCTTTCTCCATTATTTTCGCCTTCAAGATTCTTTCGCATTGGTTCTCAAACTCATCCCCCGACTTCCCTCAACAAAAAGCACATAAGCCGTATCGAGGGTGGAAAAAGTGGAAACTACTCGTTTTTACTAGCGTTACAATTATAGTTGTTATTTTGACTTATTGTTGAGAGATTATGAGTATAGCCAATTTTAAAGTTGCAAGATTTTTGCAGAAATTTTGATTGTTGTAGATCTCTTAAGAAACGGTATAGTTTTATTAGCAGTCTCGACTATATGTTTGGTTAAGCTGTAGTAAATGACCTTGGTGTTTTTGTTCTTTAGACGTATAAAGTTTCTTTTTCTTGCGAAATATAATCACTAGACCAGAATAAGGTCATATTTTCAGCTATTTAATGTGTGAAGAGGTTTCATAATAAGCAATTCGAAAAATCTCATTTGACAAAAACAAAATATCTACTTTGAAAAGACATTCTTGATTGTTTAACTTTCAAACATACGACTTTGGCCACCAACACTCGTTGTCGACAGTATTTAGGTGACTCGTCAAGGTCGTGTATTTAAGTTTCAACTAAAACGAAACGTATGGCATAGGTTAAAAGTGTAAATGAGACGAGACAGTTCACGAGTTATTCGAGATCGACTAGCAAAATACTTGAAATTGACTTGATTTTAAACAAGCCCGGCTCGAGCTTGTGCTACTCGAGTAGACTTTCGAGTCAAGTTGTGAGGCTCGCAAGGCTTGCCAAACTTAAGTTAAATTATACTTTTACCTTTTTTACATACAATATAAATAATAAATTATCATAACTATATAAAGTTATATGTATACTAAGCGAGTCGAGTTTGATATGACAATTATATATCAAGCTCGAGCTTTAATTAGTCTCCATCGATCTTGAGTCGAGTTTCGAGTCTTAGAAGACGACTCGAGCTTGAGTTTAAAATCTAAAGCTTGTCGAGCTCGAATCGAGTTTCGAGCCCAAGTTTTAGTAGTCGATTCAAGCGATTTTAGCAGTATTTTGTTCAGCTCGGCTCGTTTACAAACCTGGGCATAATTGGTAAGACTTTTTAAAGTTCAAAATTAGAATTCTTAAATAAACAGGACTTAGAGGTTGTTTACTAAATTAAGTGGTTTGAAAATATATCTATTTTAGCATTTTAATTAAGAGATTGAAGTTTTTGTGTACCTCCCTAATAAGAGGAAATAAAGGTTTGACTCCACTTAATTAAGGGAAAAAGAAACGGCCCCTTAAAGCCCTCAACTATAAGCTTGTGTGCCGAACATAGTGTAATTTACACTGCAATATATAATTTTTCCCAAACACTCACTTATCCTTTAAGCTAACATTTTCCAAGAGTTGGTTATCTGCAAATTGTGGTCCAAGGAAAAGCATGTGGTGCCTTATAAAAGAATAAAAATATGCCGACACAACAAATTTAAACAATCACATCACAACACATACAACCAAATTCTGAAAAAGAATATTGATGTTTGGTGGATGGCCATAATAGCTAGACTTGTTCAAAGTGTCACACCAGCTACCACCACCTCAACAAACTTGGTCCATTTCAAGATAGTGATGGGTAGATGAACCATTCAACTAATGTTATCACTAAATATTTTGACATCTTCTACAACTGCAACCCAACTAATATCAGAAGAACCTTCTATTTGAATGCTTTTTTATCTGCACAATAAAATGATCAAAAATGACCATTTCTACTAGACGCCATGCGTCGAGGTATATCAGTAAAAACTCCATCTACACGTCGCGCGCTAAAGCCCCAGAAACTCTATTTATTTCAAGGTATATCAGTAAAAACTCCATCTACACGTCGCGCGCTAAAGCCTCCATCTACACGTCGCGCGCTAAAGCCCCAGAAACTATATTTATTTCAAGGTATATCAGTAAAAACTCCATCTACACGCAGGGGCGGAGCCAGAAAAAATTTCAAGAGGGGGCAAAATATGATAATTTTTAGAAACTACACTAAAAATTGGTCCGTTGGAGAGGCAAATTACAAAAATAGCCGAAAATTTTCAAAAATTTACACTACAATTTTTTTCACCGGGAGGTCACGTGACCCCCCGGACCCCCCTTGTCTCCGCCCATGTCTACACGTCGCGCGCTAAAGCCCCAGAAACTCTATTTATGTCATGTTTTAGCTAACATCGGCGTAAAACTTGTGTTTACACTCTTTTCTGAGGTTACTCGCCTTTCGCTTCATGTTTGGAGTCCTATTCTGTTCTTTTTACAAAAGGATCACAATTTCAATCACCTACACGTCGTAGGTTTATTTGACACGTCCTTTTACGATAACCACATAAACCATCACTTTATAAAAAGTAGCACTCACTCGAGCCTCTTTTATCGCTTTTCTATCCAAACGTTAGTTTCTAAGTCCTACTTTAACCAAACACCAGAAAGTAACACAAAGCCAGACATGTAAATAAAAGCTGTACTGTTGAATGTTTATTCAAACTGAGTTTGTATTATACACATATACGACCGAGCCAAAGAACCAAAAGGGACCTTTACCATCTCTGTTTTTCATGGTTAACGTCCCATACCCAAATGGTTGACTACTTTCTTTTCTACAATATAGAACTCTTCAGCTCGGTAAAAACATATACTAGTTACGTATATATGATGTAAACATCTCTTATGAAAATCGCTCATTAGATCTTCCTTATAATTATCATCCTTCTTTCACAAACTTCAGTTCTTGCTCTCTTCAAATATGTCCAAAAGTGAGAGTGCTTCTGGAATGTTAAGTTCAAGGCGAAACTTAGGGCCATCGTAGTGGTGAAGAATTGGCCTGAAAGAGTCTTCTTCTAATGGCTCGGCCACTTTCCTAGTCATAACTCGCACCTGAGCTGGGAAGCGTGATTCACCGGGATTCTTCTTGTCTTCCCAAGCAGATGGGTCGATGTTTGTTCCACCAAAACTTGCAGCCTATATTATCATAACCAATTTTCATGTTAATCATATGGTCGTTTTGAACCTTAAAAGTTAAATTGTTGGGGCTAATTTCAAATTAAGGCAGGCACTGTTAAAATCAACATTCAAGGAACCAGTACCTTTACTGTTAAATATAGTTTGGTTAGGAACTTATAACATAGCTCTTTAAACATTGATTATTAAAACATGTTTCATACGACAAAAATCGACGTTTATTCAACTGCATGCAAATTTCCTAACAGTTATTACAAGAATTGATGAGATAAAATACCTCAAAGACACCATGAAGTTGGTGGGTGGAGTAGTTGTAGAGGAAAAGGGGCAGACCAGGAGTGATTTGCCTCACAGAGTCTCGGTAACGTGGTGGTAAACCTGAAATCATATGTAACAAAAGTTAAGAAATCTATGACATAGTAATTGCATCTTATATAATGAACGGTTTCCAGCTGAACAAATAGGTTCATAACGAGCTAAAAAGTATCTGAAGTAACTAAGCAAGTGCTCTAATTTATGTAAATCGGAGTAACAAAGATGATTAGAAACAATATGATAAAATTTTCACCAAAAAAGTTTCTAAAATCTCATTTTGTTCCTCCATTAAATGAATCCGACTTAATCCTAGTGGCCATGCAGCAAACGGAACTACCAATCTACCCGTAACCTTAACCCCATTCTATTGGGACTAAATTGTGCATTCTTGAGATCACAGAGATCAAATTGAGAACACAAACCAAAGTGATAATCATCAAATAAACAAAACTCACCCTACCACTCAGAAACTGATTTTAAGCACTTCAAAAAATATAATCCCAAAGGCACAAAATTTAGCATATCATACCTACTCATAATTCTCCGACATCAACACAAAATCACACAAACAAATTTACATAAATCATCAACTTTAATGCACACAAATACCAAAATGACCCTGTTTTTTACACCCCAAAATTTTCCCTTTTTATAAAAACTAACAATTCAACCACCAAAACAAGCAGTTCACATAATCAACAAATAAACCCATAAGAAAAATACACAATTCATCAATTTAAAAGCAAAAACATACCCAAAAAAAAAAAAAATAAAAAATTACCAAATCAAAAATAAATAAACTTACCAAAGAGCTCTCTTTTAAGATTCTCTTGCATAGTATCATTGTTACAAACAAAAATATAACCACCAACTGTCTCATTTCTTGGCAAAGATTCAGTTGCAGGCAATGTCTTAAACCTCTTATCAACCACAGCACTATTCTTATCTTTCTCACTAACATTATTGTTCTTCTTATTATTATTTTTACCATTTTTACCCATGGTAAAACCTTTCTCTTCACCATTCTTCACATATTTCCCATTACCAATGTTATTATTCACACCAAAATTCAAACTTTGTTTTGAATAAACCCCTTTGTTGAACCCACCATTCAGCCCAAAATCAGTTTGACCTTGAGTTTGTGTTTGACTTTGACTATATTTCCAATCAAAATTGAACCCATTAAAGTTGCTGTTTTGGGAAAGTGGGCTTTGGGTGTTGTTGGTGATGACGTCACCGCCGACACGGATGTCGAAATTCCGGCGATCTTTTTCCGGGCGTTTGTAAGAAGTGCTCCAAATTGAGTCGTTTAGTGACAGATTTGAAAGGTTGTTGCTTTGGACACGAAGTTGGTCGCTAAATTGCCAAAAAGATGACTGATTGTTGTTTTCCATTGATACCCAAGTGCTTACCCAAGTGAAAATTAATACCCAGATAATAAAAACTGAAAATTTTGAATACCCAGATGATAAAAACTGAAAAATTTTAGTACCCAGATGAGAAATTTTGATGAATAGTGAAAAAGAATGTGAATTTGGGGAGAGAAATGAGAAGTGGGTGTGAAGAATATATAAAAAGAAGGGGAGGTGGGAAGGTTCGAGGAAATTATGGAAAGGATTGCGTGTTAATTTGTCAAAGGTGGATGTGTTGAAAGTTGATAATAAAGATGTTGAGTTTTTATTGGTTCATGGGGTAAGCTTGTTTAATCACCTGATTAGTACACTACATCCATATTAAACTAGTAGCCTGCCTCAAATTAAATGTGCCGACTATTAGGCAAAGCACAGTAGTGACCATGGGCGATTTTTATTTTATCCGTCATATCAGTTTTCTTTCCGACGATCTATAAACGACTTTTTATCACATAAAAATAACCTACATTATAAAAAATATACCCCACAAAAATACATTTTAATTTAATTTAAACCACAAACACACACACAACCAACGCACGACATCGGTCGTGCCTGCAATCGATTCAAAGAAAAAATAAGTCGATCGACCGCGACCTTCATGCCACAACAATGGCGACCAATTGGGACCAAGAAGATGAGTCTGTCGACCGATAAAAAAACACCCTTATTTGCGCTTAGCCTTATACTCCACAGTATCTATCAGAGACACATTTTTTTTTTTTTTTTTTCATTTTTTTCTTGTCTTCCACAACATGGTCATAACTACAACCATGTTATAAAAAAAAAGTTGACAACCGAGTCTTCATCCTCTCATTACACTTAAACTGATGTGCTTTGTGATAGCTTTTGACATTTCCTTTGCTGTCTTCGAAAATGTATTTAAAGTTTAAACGCTAAACATCTAGTTAGCGGTTGATCAGTCCACATGTCGCATGTGACAGTTTAAAGGTAACACTTGAAATGGAATGTGATACGAGTATTAAGTTTGTGCTTTAGACAAGTTTAATGCTTGTTTTAAATTTAGTTTGGATCATTTGCTATACTCTTTTATCTTTTATTATTATAAGAAATTTTATACGTGTTTTTACATTACATTCAAATATCATATTTATTCAAACTACAACTATCAAACACCTGTTATATCATGGGGCTTTGTGGTCTAGTGGTAGATGCTTAAGCAATTAAGCGTGCTCAAGTGAGAGTAGTATCGGGTTGGGTGACCGACCGGAAAGTCCTCACTTAGGGACCATAAGCTCTAATGATATCAACCAGCTGCCTTAGAAGCCTGGGTCCAGCCATGTGATGTCTTGACCAAACAAATGACGCGAGTTCGAATCCGATCCGCAGCATGGTTGGGTATTGGGTGGAGGTATTTCACAGGCATCAAACCTTTGCTGGGTAGGATTAATGGGTACCATTATGATACACAGGGTTGAGGTGTCCCTGCCAATCTACACTTTTGACCAAACTATCAAACACCTGTTATACAATATTTTTAAAGCATGCTTTAGTCATATACAAACTTCTCATGATCTAGAATAATATATATGAAATTACGTGATTTATGTTTATCTTGTTTATATAGAAAAATGATATGTGAAATTCACTTATTTTCTCTTGTCATCTTATCAATCTTTTTCATGTTTGTTTGTATAAATGGGCATGAGGATATGTAAAAATATTTTTTTCTTTTCAAAATATCCAATAATGTAACAAATTTCAAGCATTCACTTATGCAATTGCGCGATCATACAATTTTGACATGTGCTAACTTTAAACTTTCAAACTGGTAGTTTTAATGCTCAACTGCATGATCGACGGCTTATGATAACCACATTTTTGCTCAACTAGGCGGCTAACACCCCTATGCATGGGACCCCCTTACTTTTGATGGAATGTACAATTCGACAAAATAGACAGTACAAGCGATGTCAACGGTACAAAGTCAACACACCCCCTACAAGGGGTGTTTGGATATACTGACCGCTTATGCTAACCACATTTTTGCTCAACTAGGCGACTAAAGGTTTATGATAACCACTTTTACTCGATTGACGGCTTTTATTTTATTTTATTTAATAATAAAAGCAAACTGATTTAATAAGGGCAGGTGTCAAAATATTAGTGAGTCGCGCAATTTAATTGAGTGAACATTATTTCCTAATGTTTAGGGTACTTTGAAAAAAAAAATAATACTCCTTTCGTCTCATAATAAATGTGCACAATGTTATTTTTGGATGTCTCATAATAAGTGTTCATTTTATATTTTAAACAATGAGATTGGATTTTAGTGGGTATAAATATTATTTGATTGATAAAAAGTGTATTTTTTCTAAAACTTTGTGCATTTTAAAAATGAAGATTTATTATTGACTAGAAGTAGTAACTTTAAAAAAAAAATCTTTTACAAGATACCTTCTTTAGTAATGTTCTAATGTGTTTCTAAATAAATATACATTTAAATTAGTCATAACATCACTTATTTTATTGCAAGTTAATATATGTGACAACTCAAAAACAAAATAATCTATATTATATATAATGCACGAAGTCATTTCACTCTTAATTTTAAGACATGCAAAACAAAAAATATAATGTACACAACTTTAATACACATTCTCACTCTAAATTTTCAGACTTACTAGACAAGAAGAATAATGTACATCACTTTAATGCACATATTAAAAAGACAAAACACCACTTTAATGCTATTAATGTAGTTAATGTAGTCAATAAATACAACTAATGCAGCTAGTAAAACATCCTTATATAAGAAATACAAATTATCAAGCATATTATACAACCAACTTAAATATAATTCATGCATTAAATGTCACTAATACAAATAATAAAGCACATTATACAAATATTCAAGCCCGAACAAGCAACGGGCCAAATGGGCACGAGCCTGAACGGGTACGGGCCAAACGGGCTCATATTACACGAATTACTTTAAAAGAGACCCAAAAAGACGAAATAAATTCCGTAGTTAAGGAGTTAAAATATGTCACATGAAATTCTTGATATCCGTAAATTTATTGTCAAAAAGAGCATAATAAACTAAAATACATGATTCACAGTAAAAATTTTAGAGTATCAGTTGTCGCAATGCGCGAGTACCCTGCCAATCTAACTTAGCAAGGTAATCCAAAACACATCTTTTAAATGAAGGGAATTATTATTAGTTCTAGAAATAGATTAGTTGGAAAGAGATAAAGGAAAAAGGGAATGGAATGGAAGGGTGTAGTTGAGCGAATAACGCGTAAAGGTTGAAAAGAGTTGAATCCTTCATATTTGTAGATATTTACTATTTTGACCCCTTCAAAATTATGGGTTGGTAGAGTTACTCAAATCATCATTAGAAAGTTGATCCGTTTTGATTATTTTTAAATTAGATATCATGATTTTGTTTTGTTTTGTTAATACTTAGATACATACCAGGGGTGAGCAAACAAAACCGAAAAAACGATCGAATTTTTCAAAAACCGAAAAATACGGTTCGGTTTCGGTTTTCGTCCAAAAACCGAACCGTAAAAACCGAACCGAACCGATTTTATTATATAATAATATATAATTAATATAATATGAATAAATAACTAAATAAACAAAATTTATAAATTTATATTCATTTTGTGGGTAGATTTATAATATATTTATATTAACGTTTATGTTTATATGCGTGTTTGTCGTATTGTGTGTTTACTTGAGAATATATCAATAAATATATGACGATGATCATATTATGTGTATGTTCACTTGCATGTGTGTGTCTCATTTATATGTGTGTAATTATAGAATTATGCAATAAACATTATTAATTTATTACTATACTTAGATTGACACAAAAAAAAAAAAAAAAATAATAATAAATAAGAATAACCAATTTTCTATGTAATACAAGTTTGTTGGTATAAATTTGCCATGCCCAAATATAAACAGTTAGAAACCGAAAAATCGAACCGAAGCCGATAATAAATTGAAAAAACCGAACCGCCAAAAACCGAAAGGTTTCGATTTTGGGTTCTATAAAAACCAAACATTTTGGTTCGGTTTCAGTTTTAGCAAAAAACCTAACCGTGCATACCCCTAATACATACGGTGCTTAAATAGTTTATTAAAGTAACAAGTAGTAAACCAGTTTTTACAGCCAACATCTGCCTAGCAGAGTTGGTCAGGGGAATCTTCCACATGCGAGAGGTCTTGAGTTCTAGTCTCCCTATGATGGTTTTCTCACGTAGGAGTATGAGAGTGGGCTCTCACTAACTACACTAATTATATCTGTACTAACCCAGTCATTCTAAAAAAATAATTAAAAAAAAAAAAAAAAAAATTTTACAAAAGTATTAGATAGGTTAAAACCATGAATTTTGAATTTTTTGAAAAAACAATTTATGTGGTTAGAGTTTGTAACCACTGTGAAAATCCCACGTCATAATAAACTAGTGTTCAAAATATTTATCCTTTTCTACGTGTAATTTTTTTTATCATAATTATTATCTTATGTGACGTAGATCACATCCTCGATAAACGTGCTCGCATGCAACCCAACCTCAACGTATTTAATGTTTACTTTGTGTAAACATTATCATATGAAATATTATATCCCATTTGCCACTTTACGTTAATTCATTAACGTACGAATAAACTAAACGTTCTTTATCAAATAAAGATTCTATAAAATCCTAAACTATCATAACAACAAATGTAAGTGACAAAACCCTAAAAATACTAAAGTATAACTCATTTAACTAAGGTACAAGCATCTAAAGCATAAAAACCCTAATTCCACTTTAACTTCTGGTAAAACCCTAATTTCACTTAAAACTATGATTTTATGTACAAAACTCACAAACCCTAATTTATTTATATAAATTTTTTATAAAATATTAATGTACGAGTCATTTAAAGCTAAGGTACAAGTCTTTTATGCATAAAAACCATATATTGATAAAAACCTTATTAAAACCCTAATTATATTTATTTAAAAGCACAATTTACATATTTTTCATGCACAAACCTTAAAATTTAATTTTTCTAAACTCATTAAATATAAGTGCAAGTCTCTAAACCTAGTGTACAAGTGCCTAATGCACAAAATCCTAAAATCCTATTTATATACATTTTTAAACATAATAAAAATTACATAAAAATTATATAACCTAAGAAAACATTAAAACTATAATTTCTATATTTCTAAACCCTAATTACAACCCTATTAAGCTTCTAGTACAACTCCCTTAAGCACAAAATCAATTCCTTTCTCATTTAAGTAAATTCGACATATATGTAATTATATAAAAGACCTAACTATTTTTCTTACTAATAAATATCTACTCTAAACCCTAAAATAACTTAGTTATTACCTTAAACCCTAAATACAACATCCTAAAGCCCTAAGTACCAACAATTAAAGCCCCATTCGATCCCATCCTTGCTCCTAGTTCGAATCAAATAAGAACCAAACCAAACTCATTCCTTTTCCATTTCCTAAGTGTAACCTACCTCAAGTATCCCTTCCTTAGCTTTCCCCTCCTCCACATCATCAATGACATCACCAAAATAGATACTTGTATGGAAAAGAAGAAACCACATCATCCCATTCCATATTACACGCCTATTCCCCCTCCTCCATCCACATGGCACCAATAAGAATTAAACACATCCATATGTCCCCTCCTAACCCTCATTGTCACTTTCACAAACCCTAACTCTTCCCTTCTATAAATACCAACTCATAATTCCCCCTTTCCCTCATAATCCATTCGAACCCCCCAAAAACAGCCATACCTTTATCCCTTACTGATCAAAACAGTCCCATATAAATCTAAGTGAGGTCCTAAGAAGTCCTAGAAGAAGAAGAAATATTGGAACTCATTTCCAAATCAAATTCACTCCACTAAACCCTAATCGACTAGTAAACTCAAGTAAGTGTTCCAAGCTCTTTTCTATTCTTTTATATATTCTAAATAAGTCTAAAAACAATCCTAAATAACATCTAAAAGAAAGAAATAATCAGAAACTAGTTTATATTTTTCTTTTCCTCCTTTTCTGTTTGATCAGTAAACAAATGCACCCTAATTTATTTGAAGTAATCCACATTAAGTATCCATAAAACATGCTAAACATATATTAAAAATACTTAGAATAATGTTAATAAACATTAAAACATGTGGCATAAACAAGAAGATTAAAAATCATATTCTTTTCTTCTTTACTGTTCTATCGCTAAAACAGCTCCAGATCACCAACTTTGGACCTTTGTTTCACCCCTCAAACGACCCTCATAAATTCTGGATTTTGTCACGTTAAAAGATCACCTAGCTGTCTAGTTTTAGGAACAAGAATCTCGTAAAAAGGTCAAGTCGTTATAAAGTTATCATGTCCTAAATATTACTTTATCGCTAACTGGAAAAGTCCTAAGTCTTATTTTATTTAAGTCTGGTCGAATAACAGCCTAACTCGCCCACTTTAAACCTATTTTTCCCCTATCAAAAGATCTCTAAAAATCTTGAGTTTTTGCCACGTTATAAACCACCTAGCTAACTATTTTTAGAAAGAAGAATGATGTACAAAGGTGTAACGGTTATAAAGTTATCAGGTCTTAAATTTTGTTCTATCGCTAGATTTAAAAACTCACATATTTATTTTCTTTACTATCGAGAAAGCAGTCCTAACTTGTCAACTTTGAACCCATTTTTAACCTATCTGGAGACTTCTAAAAATTATGATTTTTGGTCGACATAAAGATCATCTAGCTAACTATTTATAGGAAGAAGAATTTCTTAAAAAGATCGAATGGTTAAAAAGTTATCGAATTTTAAAAATTGTTCCATCGCTAGACCCAAAACTATTTTTCCAGATTTATTTAACTTTTGTTCTACTCGACCGGTTTTGAGGAATTATTTCGATAACCAAACAGTCTTTAAAAATTACTCCATCCGTCCCATATTAAGTGTCCATAATGGAATCTTGGGATATCCCAAATTAAGTGTCCAGGGAATATTTTCAACCAATGAGAAGAGACTTTAGTGGGTAATAGTGATATTTGATTGGTGGAGAGTGTAGTTGGCCCCACTTTCCTAAAACTTTGTGCATTTGAAAAGTGGACACTTAATATGGGACGGAGGGAGTACGAAACTTGGTCAGTAACGAGACCACCCAGCTAACTTTATGTAGGAAAAATAACGGAGAAAAACCAAGCCCTCGCCTCGTATTTATTTGTGTCCAAAACTGGGTGATCACGAACTATATTAAACACAATATATATATTTTCAAGACTAGAGTTTTTATGGGCCAAGATTGTCAATTTCCCAAAGTTATTTAAACCTAGGACCATTTTTGTCAACGATTAATAACAAGGGTAGAAAGTGTCATTTTCAAAACTCCATGGTAGAAATTGTTATTTGACCAAAGTTCAGGGGTAAAAGTTGTAATTTTGTAAAAGTTCAAGGGTATGAACTGTCAACATGTGAAACTCTAGGGGCAAGAACACAATTATTAATATCATTGTTATTCTTAATATATATTCCGGTAGAAATTAATAAACGTAATACGTTTATTTCAAAAGCGAACGAACGAAAGGTATATTTAATGAACCAACGAATAAACAGAACGAAAACATACCAAGAAGAAATAAGATAAATCTTATCCAACTTTTGAAGAGACTTCATGTTGTCTCATTTTAACATTTAATCATTAACCAAAAAGGTTACGAAACGAATAACAAAACTTATATAATCAGAAACGATTACTGAAAATTTGACATAACGAACCAGGTTGCGTGCCGGAGACGTTTATCAACTTTGTTTAACGTTGTTTTCCATCCAGACTGTCAAGGTGAGTTCGTAGTCCCACTTTTTATCAAGTTTTCTAAACTTGTGGGGAGATACATGCTACCAAACCGAACACAAGTATTTTCTGATTGTTATTGCACTAAGTTAACGTTTTGCCTATTTGAATATTTATATTCATATTTATTTAAAAGTCCCTCGTATCATGCACCATTAGTCCCCTGCTGGGGGAGCGCGAATATAATGAATAGATCTATTGGCCTGACGACCTATTTGTACTAGTCGGATGGATATCTTTGTGGTAGCCGGCTAAGCAGATGTATTATATTTGAAATCTAAGAGGAGTTTTGGCAAGCTCTCAATTGGGAGCAAACCACTAACCTCTTTAATATGTTAGTGAGACTGGAAACTGTCAACGATTTGCGTGTCATGAGGTTTAGTGCAATATCCCGAACTTTGATATAACTGAATATCTTTTTATTTAGCTTGTGTTCAAACTGATTATAACTTTAAACGCTATGGATTCACTCAACCTTTGTGTTGACGTTTTAGCATGTTTATCTCAGGTAATTTAAGGACTGAACATGGCACAGAGTGGCGGTGGACTTTCTTATAAAAGAGTGTCCATTTTGTTATCATTCAAACGAATAATGTATCATTTATAACGTATTTCGAAACCTCCCGCTGGGACCTCTATATGTAAACTCTGATTTAATAAATGAATGATAACAATTTATTTAAAACGTCTCTTTTCGAGTCGTTTTCTATACTCATGACTGTGAACCTTGAAGTAGCACCCCAAACTTATATTTCCGCTGCGAATATCGAAAACGGGGGTGTTACAGAGTTCATCGTCATAATGAAAGTAATTAGGTTTAATCTTTCTATTCGTGGAAAGTTAGTTTGGATAAATTGCCTACAATGTTTAATCCTTCTATTCGTTGGATGGACATAAATTGTATTTTATGTCCCATTTGTGGGGTTCAAGCCGAAACTACAGACCATCTATTTTTCGCTTGTTCCATGGCCTTAGCTCTTCTTCAAAAGGTAACTCAATGGTGAAGTATCGGGTTTTCGGATGTTTCAAATTATAAAGATTGGTTGAGATGGTTCAAGGAGCTCCATTTTGGTACTAAAGTTAAACAAGTTTTGGAAGGCATGTCACACCCCCAAAATCTGTGTTTGCAGCGGAATGGAATTCCGGGGGCGTGATGCTCATGGTCAACAAAGTATAAGGAATAAAGAACGACCTCTAATTGAGTCGTTTTAAAACAAGCGTTTGATTTAACATAACGTTTTACAAAACATAGTTATCAGAGTTCACCATCAAAATGTAAGATTTAAATACATAACCAAAAGCTAATAATGCAAGAAAATCTTCATCATGATGTGCTTCCAAAATGTGACTCAAAAGTGCTCCATACAAGAGGTGTATCAACATCACCTAATTACCTGAGAATACACGCTAAATGTTACACCCCGTGCCCGCTTAGACAAAAAACTTAAACTTTTACGCGAAAACGCTTGACTTTCATAGACATTCTGCTACTCCTTTGACCATTTATAAAAATCAGTAGACAACCAGCCCTTGAGACTATTTTTAAATGAAAGTACATTCAATTAGCTTCAAAACGATAGGTGGCACGACCCGTGACGACTTACGGATTAAAAGATACGATTTTTAGAAAATTACCAAATCTGGACTGTTGGATAGATGCGCCGTATCCAAAAAATAGATGCGCCGTATCTACCCAAAACCGAAATTTGGGTTTGGATAGATGCGCCGTATCCCAAAAAGAGATGCGCCGTATCTACCCATCTGAGCACTGTTCATCAGAAGGCCCTTTTTTCCAAAATCCCCGGCCGAAAACCCGACCTCCCGAACTCGAAACTCAACCAAACTTTCCAGATTTCGTTACTATATATATGGGCTCATTTCCATCCAAAAACATTTACCATTTGACTCTCGGAAGACGTACTTCCACAATCACGGGTTTTACACCAAAAACCCGTTATGACCCATTTCATGACATATGCTACATAAGACTTCCATAACACCTCAAACTTGACCAAAATCATATATTAAACATATCAAACATGTTTCCATACATACTTGACCCATGAACAACCCAAAATGGGTACTTTTACGCATTAGCCAAACACCCCTTTAACTTAACCCATAAACATATAAAACATACTTTAACCTCCCAAATGACTACCAAATCGTTAGGACAACCTTGACATACATTTTGCCACTTGACTACACTTTACAAAACATGAAAAGACCAACGGGGGTACAAACTTACACATGAGATCGGTATACTACCTAAGCCCCTAACTAAACACTACCTTTAATCTTGCTAATCCAATTCCTTAATCCACATATCCAAGCCTCCCATATAAACATAGCCAACCTACAAAAGGGGTATACAACTAAACCGTAAGCACAAAGGCTTAGTAAGTAAAACGACCATAACATACAATTATACTTCAAACCACATAATGCATCATATACATAAAACACTTACATCAAGGCTCACTACTCAAATCTCAACTAGCACATAACATCAACATATCCATAGCATCATCTCATCACATAAGCCATAAACATGGCATCACATAGGCATAACCCAAGCTCATCTTTTCAACATAAACATACATAACACATAATGATAGAAATCCATATAACTTATGCTATCATCATTTTACTTACCTCAAACCAAGCTACATAACATCAAGAACATCATCATCATCATATCCTCCCATCATCATCATCACCATCCTTCATAAATAATAAAACCTAAGAACATAACAATGAATAACATAACAAGGGTTATCAAAACCCATCAAAACATAATCATCTTCCATAACATATCATCATATGATCATATCTTGATCATATGATGATTTCCCACTAAACTAAGACTTATAATCATAACAAGGATCACTTACTTGAAGGGGAATCATAACTAGGGACTAACTCTTGCCATAGAACCTTAATCTCTTCATCAAATGATCATCCAAGAATCATTGTATTTCCCTCCCATTCTTCCTCTAAAACCGGCCTTCCATACTCATCTAAATAATGGAGGAAAACTCTAGACTAAACTAGATATATTAGTTGGGTGGCACTTTGGGCTATTGGCAAGGATGGCCCCTCAAGTCCCATTCTTCTTACTTTGGCCACAATCTAACTTTATAACATATTTAATACTTGGCAACTTTAGCCCCTTTAGTTACACATCATATTTACATAACCACTTTAGTCATATTTTGACTATCGGGTTTGACTAAAACATAATATTCGTTGACTGGCCAATCACATGAGGCCGTAATCTATTTTCATCTAGGGTGGGGTCCCAACACCCGGGAAACGGGTCTAACACTAAAAGGGTCAATAATAATGTTGGTGAGAATCATAGGTTTAAGTAAACATTAATGCGGACCACAAGATTTCCATAGCAAGACAATTACAACAAATATAATGTCACAGCCAAAAATAATATATACAGTGCCTAAGCTCATGACCCCGAAGCTCGACGTAATGGTATGCTATCAAGCACAATAATAATAATGCCCCAAATAAGTGTTTGCCAGACACTCGGAAATAATCCGAATGATATGCGTCCGTTTACCCAGTTGGCGCGACCAACCCGGACGGGGTGTCAACCCAAATAGATCTATTCATAACATCCGCGCTTACAAGTAATTAACGGTTCATGATTCGTAGGGGACTTTAATGGCAATGTGGTAACTTAGGCAAAGTAACAGTTTTAGTACTTGTGTCCGTATGTAAAAACAAGCATTGTATTCCCACCCCGAGGGTTTAGAAATCATGTATAAACAATGTAAAATCGGGGCTATGAAACTCACCTTAGCAAAAGTAAATCCCAATTGGTGTTTTGGTAAACTGGAAATATAGGTCCGATACCCTAACCGCGACCTAAATAATGCATATGTCTTAGACTTCGAAAACAAGGTCATGCACGCAAGTTCATACTCTACTTTATCACTTGTACATGTTGTTGTAACATTTGTCGTCAAAATATAGTTGCGTCATCTTGATCCTTTATTTAGAAAATTACCAATTTAGAAAACGTAACTTGTAATTCTTGCGACCAAATTTTAGTCGTCATGTTAATGTCTATTTCAAAAATCTCTAATGTGTATATATAATGTTTTACAATTTTCGTTTACTTCATTTGAGCCAAAATGTGCTCAAAAAGGTCCAAAAATTCAATCCAAAAATCCTAACAGCTTTCTAATAGAGAAAATAATAGGCTGTCAACGTATATGTTGACGTAAATCTTTGTTAGGCCATAACTTTTGCGTCGTAGTTCCGTTTCTTAAGTTTGACATATCCCCGCGAAGGTATTTAAGTGTACTATCGGACTTTTAAGGTCTCGGCTAGTCTAGATACCATTTAGCATCAGTTTTCATCTCTTAAAATTCTGGACAGATTCAACTATTTTCTGAAAATAATGTTTTCGTCGTAAAAATTGAAACTAGCGTATCTTTTTCGTTACAAGCCCGTTTTAACTCATTCAAGCGGCTACGTTTTCGTTATTAAGTCTATTTTCTATATTTCTAATCTAATAATGCCCCTGAGCTACTGATTTTTCTGTAATTATCAAAACAGGACAGATTGTTTATCAAAAGTGTCAAAACTATATTTCTAATCTTCTAGTTAGCATATCCACTTAACAACAACTTCAATTCTAGCCCTAGTTCCTCCATCAATTTCTCAACATGATAATAATGATCTAACCATAAACTTAACAACATTCCAAGGTTCATGTAATAATCATCAAGGATGTCTAAATCTACAAGTTTACTAACATACATGTATATATATATATATATATATATATATATATATATATATATATATATATATATATATATATATATATATATATATATATATATATATATATAATAATGTTTTCATCATTTTCTTGTGAAGATTTTCACTAGCTAGTTTTCTTGAAATCAAAACTTGTTCAAAACAAAATCTTTTGTTAAAGGATCATTGTGAATGTTAGACTTTTATCAACATGTACCAAGTGATAACTAAGTATAGTTACTTGACAAGTATTAAGACATGAAAAACATGAACTTTTGGTAATGTAAGATTACTTACAAGAGTGACTAGTGAGTTGTGAGTGTAAGATACTTGAAAAATTCCCAAGATTAATGTTCCAATTCCTTGCTAGAATGTCCTAAGTATACTTGATCTTAACCACAACAAGCTTTATCCTTCCCTTGGCTCCAAGAGTGGGTCGATTTGTATGTATATATGGGTAGTGATATATATTTTTTTCTTCACTTGGCTAATAGAGCAAAAATGAGACTAATGGCTTGTATTTATACTTGAACATATTCAAAGTTTCAATAGTTTAGTCAAAACTCATCATTTTAACTAGGAGGAGGGGTGTGGCCGGTTAAGGGGGGGGGGCAAGGAGACAACTTTGGTGGCTTAGCCTCCAAAGTGAAAAAGTTAAACATGTTTTTGTTGGGTAATGATGGTTAATTAAGTATCATGTATAATTTGTCTAATATCTAAAAGACATGAGAGGGGAGGGGGCGGCAATAAGCATAAAATGGGATTAGATGAGTAGTTTTGATACAAGGGTGTATATGTTGTATGTATTGGGTGTTAAAAATAGGTATTGATTGTTGGTTTGGTGATTAACGAAAGTTATACGTAATTAAACGTAAGTTGTAAAGAATTTATCTTGGGCGTAAGGAAATATTTTTGAAACTTTGGTAATCTTTTTGGAAGTGTACAAATATGTTAGAAATAATCGTTGGGAGAATTGGGTATATCGGGTGTTAAATTTTAAATCACGAATAGTGTTTGTTGAATTGACAACCGTAAGTAATTTAAGAATAGGAATTTGTTTTAGGGTTTAAAATTGTGAACTGGAGTAGGAGCAAGGTACTGGAGCGTTGTGGACTAAATATAGCCTAAGTCCTAGTGTACTTGGAATATATTCTAGGTTTTCACGTCGGTTCAAGTAAAAGATTATATGTAAATTGTTCTTAAATAAAAGTCAAGAAAATAAATTCGAGTTTGTTGAGTAGTATTGACCTGTAAATTAGCGGGTTTTGATAGTCTAACACCCATAAAAATGAATCTCGTCCTCAAGATTCAGCCAGTGTTGGTCGTTGGATTGATGTCGGTGAAGAGATGCGGATATTTTTGACGGATCTGGTCTTCTCGTTCCCAAGTGAACTCGGGACCTCGTTGAGAATTCCAGCGAACTTTGACGATAGGAATTCTACTATGCTTTAATTGCTTGACATCACGATCCATAATTTCTATTGGCTCTTCGATGAAATTAAGCTTGTCATCAAGCTGAATCTCTTCTAACGGGATGATGAGGGATTCGTCGAATAAACACTTCTTGAGATTAGAAACATGAAAAGTATTATGCACACTGCTAAGCTCTGGCGGGAGCTCAAGTCTGTATGCCACTGGACCGATTCTTGCTAGAATCTTAAATGGTCGAATATACATAGGGTTCAATTTCCCGCGTTTCCCGAATCGTATCACACCTTTCCAAGGCGATACCTTCACCATTACCATATCTCTAACTTTGAATTCTAAGGGCTTACGCCTCACATCGGCGTAACTTTTCTGACGATCTCTGGTGGCTTTCAGTTTATTCCGAATCTGAACTATATTCTCGGTTGTCTCTTGAACAATTTCTGGACCGGTAAGTTGAGCATCTCCGACTTCGGCCCAACAGACTGGTGATCGGCATTTCCTACCGTAGAGTGCTTCAAATGGTGCAACCTTTATACTTGTGTGATAACTATTGTTGTAGGAAAACTCAATCAACGGCAAGTGAGTATCCCAGTTATTACCAAAATCAATCACACAGGCACGTAGCATGTCTTCGAGTGTTTGGATGGTCCTCTCACTCTGACCATCGATCTGTGGATGATAGGCTGTACTCATACCAAGACGGGTTCCAAAGGCATCATTAAGCGATTCCCAAAATCTTGAAGTGAATCGACTGTCTCAATCCGAAATGATTGAAACTGGTACACCATGTTTCGAGACAATCTCCTGGATATAGATTCTGGTTAACTTATCCATCTTGTAGGCTTCTTTAATGGGTAAGAAATGAGCTGATTTGGTGAGACGATCAACGATCACCCAAATCGCGTCGTGACTGCTCGGAGTTTTAGGAAGTTTAGTGATGAAGTCCATGGTTATACGCTCCCATTTCCATTGAGGAATCTCCGGTTGCTGTAGTAAACCGGACGGCTTCTGGTATTCGGCCTTAACTTTGGAGCAAGTAAGACATTTTCTAACATAAGTAGCAATGTTGGCCTTCATATTCGGCCACCAATACAGCTTTTTGAGGTCTTGGTACATTTTATCAGAACCTGGGTGTATGGAATATTTGGACTTGTGTGATTCGTGCATGATCAACTCTCGTAGGCCACCAAAATGTGGTATCCAACTCCTATCTTTGAAGCATAACATTCCATCGGATCTTTTCACAAAACCATTCTTACTTTCTGGCATACCATGAATGTTCTCCTTAGGTCGGTTCTTCGTCTTAAGTGCTTCGGCCTGAGCCTCAAGAATTTTGGATGGAAGAGGTGAACTAATGGTCATACCCAATGATCTTACTCGTAATGGTTTAAGTCGCTCTTTCCTGCTAAGGGCATCTGCTACTACGTTCGCTTTGCCAGGATGATATCGGATCTCGCAATCATAATCACTGAGTAGTTCTAGCCAACGGCGTTGCCTCATATTAAGCTCTTTCTGGTCTAAGATATGTTGAAGACTTTTGTGGTCGGTGTACACTGTACACTTTGTACCGTAGAGGTAATGTCTCCAAATCTTTAGCGCAAAGACAACTGCTCCTAACTCCAAGTCATGAGTGGTGTAATTCTTCTCATGAACTTTGAGTTGTCGAGAAGCGTAAGCTATAACCTTTTCCTTCTGCATTAACACAGCTCCAAGTCCTTTATGCGAAGCATCACAATAAACTACAAAGTTTTCCATTCCTTCGGGTAATGCCAAAATTGGCGCACTGCATAGTTTTTGCTTCAACAACTGAAAGGCGGATTCTTGTTTCTCTCCCCATTCGTACTTCTGATTCTTCTGCGTTAGCTTGGTTAAAGGCTTCGCTATCTTAGAGAAACCCTCAATGAATCTTCTGTAATACCCGACAAGACCTAGAAATTGACGAATCTCTGTGGGAGTCTTAGGTGTTTCCCAATCTTTAATAGCCTCGATCTTAGCTGGGTCAACATGCAATCCCTGGCTGTCAATTACGTGCCCAAGAAATTGTACTTTTCTGATCCAAAAATCACACTTAGAAAACATCGCGTACAGCTTCTCGTTCTTGAGTAATTCTAAGATCGTCTTGAGATGTTCTTCGTGCTCTTCTTTGCTTTTGGAGTAGATAAGAATATCATCAATGAACACAATTACAAATTTGTCCAGGTACGGTTTGCACACACGATTCATGAGATCCATAAATACCGTCGGTGCATTAGTTAATCCAAACGGCATCACTTGAAACTCGTAATGACCATAACGAGTCCTAAAAGCCGTTTTCGGGATATCTTCTTTTCGAACCCTTAGTTGATGATAACCCGACCTCAAATCAATCTTCGAGTAAAAACTGGAACCTTGCAACTGATTGAATAAATCGTCGATTCTTGGAAGTGGGTAACGGTTCTTCACCGTTAACTTGTTCAATTCGCGATAATCTATGCACATCCGGAACGATCCATCCTTCTTCTTTACGAACAAGACCGGCGCTCCCCAAGGCGAGGAACTTGGTCTAATGAATCCCTTGTCTAATAGTTCTTGCAACTGATTAGACAATTCCTGCAACTCTGATGGTGCTAGTCGATAAGGTGCTCTTGCTACTGGTGCTGCTCCTGGCACCAAATCTATCTGGAACTTTACTTGACGGGTAGGCGGTAGTCCAGGCAAGTCTTCGGGAAAGACTTCCGGAAAATATCGAACAATCGGTAAATCTTCCAATCGTTTTTCATCCGACTTCTTTTCGGTTATGTGTGCCAGAAAAGCATGACATCCCTTCTTTATATACTTTTCGGTCTTGACACACGATATGATGTTTAACCGAGTTCCGCTTCGTTCCCCACGGATAATCAAGGTTTCACTATTAAAAGGGAGATGAACAAACTTTTCATCGCAAATGATCTTGGCATGGTGTTTAGACAACCAATCCATACCAATTATGACGTCAAAACTACCGAGCTGGATAGGTATAAGGTCTATATTAAATGGATGATTTAGAAAGTTAAATGTGCAATCACGGATTATGGTGTCGGAGTCAACTAAGTTACCATTTGCTAACTCAATGTTGTAGGCGGTGTCTAAGGTGGTCGGTGAGATGTTAAGTAAAGGAGCAAAAGTAGTAGACACAAAACTTTTATCGGCACCCGAATCAAATAAAACTAAAGCATAACGACCATTGAGAAGAAACGTACCTGTGATAACTGTCGGGTCCTCAGTAGCCTCCCTGTGTCCGAGGTTGTAGACTCTTCCCCGAGCTCCATTATTCTGAGTTCCCTGATTCTTTTCCTTTGGGCATTGGTTCTTGAAATGTCATGTTTCGCCACATCTGAAACATGCTCCGGGAACCCTTTGATTTGTTGCAACAGTAGGAGACCTGCAGTCTTTGGTTAAGTGCCCAATTTTATTACAATTGCCACATGGAGTAGGGCAACGTCCAGGATTATGGTGTCGTTGGCACTTGTCACACTTGGGAATATTTCCTTCATAACCTCTCTTTTTAGTCGGGCCCGCGACATAAGCCTTAACAACTTATTGTCTTTTGTTGGGTTGCTGAGTAGTATTTCCTCCCTGAGTAGTATCCCACTTTCTCTTGTTGTTGTTACTATTGTGGTGGCGGTTGTTGTTGTTATTGTTGCGGTTACGGTTATTGCCATCTCGAGCAGCCTTGGCTCGAACAACTTGATCCATTAGATTGTGAGACATTCGGATTGTCTCATCCAGAGTACTCGGCTTAGAAGAGGTGACATTTCCTTGAATATAAGATGGAAGTCCCCAGATGTACCTTTCAATCTTTTTCTGGGTAGTCGAAACCATCTCAGGACAGAGAGTAGCCAATTCATGATATCGTTGAGTATAAGCTGCAATATCATACCCTTTCACTGTTAAGTTCCAAAATTCAACTTCCAACTTTTGAACTTCATTCCTCGGACAATACTCAGCTGTTACCATTTCCTTAAACTCAGCCCATGGTAATTCAAAAGCAGCATCAATTCCCACTGATTGGGCATAGGCATTCCACCATGATAAGGCACCATCCAACAAGGTACCTGTAGCATATTTCACCTTACAGTTTTCCGCGCAGTTGCACATACGGAAAGTTGATTCCAACTTCTCGAACCATCGTACCAAACCGACAGCTCCTTCCGTGCCACTGAAAGTCTGCGGCTTGCAACCCGAAAATTCCTTGTAAGTACATCCACGGATCGTGGTTTCAACCCTGGTTGCCGTTCCACTAGCTTCTCCGCCGTTACCACTGTTGCGATTGTTCTCGTATTCAGCCATAGCAGCAGCAACCTGTGCCGTAACCCGTTGGGCAACGAGTCGATCGATCTCAGCTGTACTCATGCTTTGTTTCTTAGGTGGCATTGTTCTTCTAATCACAAGAAACAACAATAATTAGGATCCATAAGTAACAAAGGTCATCATAAGTATATACGTATACAACCATGACATGTGAAAACCACAACAAGATCAACCACAACAATATAGGAATAAATCATGACTAAATAAATCATGATAGAAATATGACGTGATAAGAATAATCCATAATAAATCACAATAATCATAACATATTTTCACCGTGAGTAGATACAACCACAACAAGATAAAAATACATCACGACAAGGATAAATCATGATAAGAATATGGCATGATAAGAATCAACCATAATAAGAATAAACCACGTCAATCATAAGATAATCACAACATAAGTAGATATAATCACAACATACATAAATACAAAAGGAAAAGTCTCGGTTCACATCGACCGATATCATACCATAGAGTAGCCATACAATACATCCGAAGATAACTTGCTACATTGTTGTACAACAAACAAAAGATCACAAGCGTCACGACTAATGCCACACACCCCGTGGCTAGGATATAAATACATAAGATACCTATGATACAAGTCTAGTCTAGGCACTGCCTGATGCACCATCGAGACGGCGCTGGAGATCTCTGATCTGATCACGGAGACTAGCAATCAACGCATCCTGGTCACGTCGTCACGCCTGCTCATCCTCCACGAAATGCTCAAGTGTGGCAATCCGGGAGTGTGCAACGATCTGGTGCTCTAACTGAGTCTCTAAAGTCTCAATGCGCTCCAAGGGAACCTCATCGAGGCGATCAAATGCTCGGCCAATACTGTCCTCATGACGGACCATCCTAGCAATCAAAAGTGGAATAGTATGATGGACAAGCTCACCTGTAACTGGTAGAACTCGAGCAGCAGCCATCTCTGAACTCTCTCCTAACTCCCAGGCACGCGGAGTACCCTCATTGTATCTCCATCTACTAAGAGTAGGTGGAATGAATGACCACCTACGGGCGTCAACCCGTATGTGAACCTCGTGTCGAGTAGAGGCCTCAGCAGCAACCATAACATAGGGATCTGAAGGTGAAGGTGCCATGGTAAAAGCCCTCTTACGAGGTGGTAGCAGAATATCAGAAATATCTCTGGGTGGTGGTGGTAATGGAACGGTGGTAGTCTGGTGGTAAGTGAATGATGGTGGTGGTGGTGGAGATGATGGTGGTGATGGGATATGAGATGGAGTAGTGGTGGGTGCTGGTACTCGGCTGGGTCGAGAGCGTACCCTCTTCCTAGCGGTACGAAGCATGACAGGGCCAGTCTCATGTAGCCGATAGCGACGACCAATGGGAATCTGATCTGGCCGTACAACAGGGATACGCATAATACAGCACACTGGTGGTGAAACGGGTGGTGTTGGAACTGGAGGGACAGGTGCAATGGGTGGTGATAATACAGGAGGTATGGATATAGTTTGAGCATCCTCAAATGGCTCGGTTTCAGCAGACTCATCACTGGAGGATAATGAATAGGAATGACTGGTGTGATCGGAACAGTGGATAATGACGAATCGTCCATATCTGAATCCGAATCGAGGATGATAGGATGAGTAATTGAAGACATATCACTTTAAACCAGGTCAATACAAATATGTATAAGTACAAGTACTCATATAAAATAAGTAAATACAAAAATGTTTCAAAATCGTATGCACATCATGATGTCGTGAAGTGTCGTGACCTAGTGGTTATAGTCTAGGGTCAGTGATGCATCATAGTTCTCTATAACCTTGGCTCGGGTACCAATCTGTCACACCCCCAAAATCTGTGTTTGCAGCGGAATGGAATTTCGGGGGCGTGATGCTCATGGTTAACAAAGTACAAGGAATAAAGAACGACCTCTAAGTGAGTCGTTTTAAAACAAGCATTTGATTTAACATAACGTTTTACGAAACATAGTTATCAGAGTTCACCATCAAAATGTAAGATTTAAATACATAACCAAACGCTAATAATGCAAGAAAATATTCATCATGATGTGTTTCTAAAATGTGACTCAAAAGTGCTCCATACAAGAGGTGTATCAACATCACCTAAATACCTAAGAATACATGCTAAAAGGGCCAACAATAATGTTGGTGAGAATCATAGGTTTAAGTAAACAGTAATGAGGACCACAAGATTTTTATAGCAAGACAATTACAACAAATATAATGTTACAGCCAAAAATAATATATACAGTGCCTAAGCTCATGACCCCGAAGCTCGACGTAATGGTATGCTATCAAGCACAATAATAATAATGCCCAAAATAAGTGTTTGCCAGACACTCGGAAATAATCCGAATGATATGCGTCCGTTTACCCAGTTGGCGTGACCAACCCGGACGAGGTGTCAACCCAAATAGATCTATTCATAACATCCGCGCTTACAAGTAATTAACGGTTCATGATTCGTAGGGGACTTTAATGGCAATGTGGTAACTTAGGCAGAATAACAGTTTTAGTACTTGTGCCCGTATGTAAAAACAAGCATTGTATTCCCACCCCGAGGGTTTAAAAATCATGTATAAACAATGTAAAATCGGGGCTATAAAACTCACCTTAGCAAAAGTAAATCCCGATTGGTGTTTTGGTAAACTGAAAATATAGGTCCGATACCCTAACCGCGACCTAAATAATGCATATGTCTTAGACTTCGAAAACAAGGTCATACACGCAAGTTCATACTCTACTTTATCACTTGTACATGTTGTTGTAACATTTTTCGTCAAAATATAGTTGTGTCATCTTGATCCTTTATTTAAAAAATTACCACTTTAGAAAACGTAACTTGTAATTCTTGCGACCAAATTTTAGTCGTCATGTTAATGTCTATTTCAAAAATCTTTAATGCGCCCAATATGTATATATAATGTTTTACCATTAAAGTTTACTTTATTTTAGCCAAAATATACTCAAAAAAGTCCAAAAATCCAATCCAAAAATCCTAACAGCTTTCTAATAGAGAAAATAATAGGCTGTCAACGTATATGTTGACGTAAATATTTGTTAGGCCATAACTTTTGCGTCGTAGTTCCGTTTCTTAAGTTTGACCTATCCCCGCGAAGGTATTTAAGTGTACTATCGGATTTTTAAGGTCTCGGATAGTCTAGATACAATTTAGCATCAGTTTTCATCTCTTAAAATTCTGGACAGATTCAACTATTTTCTGAAAATAATGTTTTCGTCGTAAAAATTGAAACTAGCGTATCTTTTTCGTTACAAGCCCGTTTTAACTCATTCAAGCGGATACGTTTTCGTTATTAAGTCTATTTTCTATATTTCTAATCTAATAATGCCCCTGAGCTACTGATTTTTCTGTAATTATCAAAACAGGACAGATTGTTTATCAAAAGTGTCAAAACTATATTTCTAATCTTCTAGTTAGCATATCCACTTAACAACAACTTCAATTCTAGCCCTAGTTCCTCCATCAATTTCTCAACATGATAATAATAATCTAACCATAAACTTAACAACATTCCAAGGTTCATGTAATAATCATCAAGGATGTCTAAATCTACAAGTTTACTAACATACATGTATATATATAATGTTTTCATCATTTTCTTGTGAAGATTTTCACTAGCTAGTTTTCTTGAAATCAAAACTTGTTCAAAACATAATCTTTTGTTAAAGGATCATTGTGAATGTAAGACTTTTATCAACATGTACCAAGTGATAACTAAGTATAGTTACTTGACAAGTATTAAGACATGAAAAACATGAACTTTTGGTAATGTAAGATTACTTACAAGAGTGATTAGTGAGTTGTGAGTGTAAGATACTTGAAAAATCCCCATGATTAATGTTCCAATTCCTTGCTAGAATGTCCTAAGTATATTTGATCTTAACCACAACAAGCTTTCTCCTTCCCTTGGTTCCAAGAGTGGGTCGATTTGTATGTATATATGGGTAGTGATATATATATATATATATATATATATATATATATATATATATATATATATATATATATATATATATATATATATATATATATATATATATATATATATATAGGATCCGGTTCCATTGAGAAGGTTTTTATTTTGAGAAGATTGAGAAATCTTCGTTTGAACAAACTGATTCATGTTTTTGATTTGATTCACAAGTAAAACATCATTTTATGGTGAATCGAATCTAGAAATTACAAATTTGATTCACAAATCATTGTTAAAATCGAGTTATGATGTTGATTCATTAAATTTGTACAGATGATTCAGTATTCTACATATATCGCAAAATCGAGAGATTTTTAACATTGATTCAAAATTTTTTTACACATTTTGAATTTTAATCACATTAAAATGAGTTTTACGCTTGAAAAACATGAATCAAAGTTAAAAATCTATCGTTTTTGAAAACCTTCTCAATCTTCTCAAAATAAAAACCTTCTCAATCGATCCAGATTCTATATATATATATATATATATATATATATATATATATATATATATATATATATATATATATATATATATATATATATATATATATATTTTATTATTTTTTTCTTCACTTGGCTAATAGAGCAAAAATGAGACTAATGGCTTGTATTTATACTTGAACATATTCAAAGTTTCAATAGTTTAGTCAAAACTCATCATTTTAACTAGGAGGAGGGGGGTGGCCGGTTAGGGGGGGGGGGGCAAGGAGACAACTTTGGTGGCTTAGCCTCCAAAGTGAAAAAGTTAAATATGTTTTTGTTGAGTAATGATGGTTAATTAAGTATCATGTATAATTTGTCTAATATCTAAAAGACATGAGAGGGGAGGGGGCGGCAATAAGCATAAAATGGGATTAGATGAATAGTTTTGATACAAGGGTGTATATGTTGTATGTATTGGGTGTTAAAAATAGGTATTGGTTGTTGGTTTGGTGATTAACGAAAGTTATACGTAATTAAACGTAAGTTGTAAAGAATTTATTTTGGGCGTAAGGAAATATTTTTGGAACTTTGGTAATCTTTCTGGAACTGTAAAAATACGTTAGAAATAATCGTTGGGAGAATTGGGTATATCGGGTGTTAAATTTTAAATCACGAATAGTGTTTGTTGAATTGACAACCGTAAGTAATTTAAGAATAGGAATTTTGTTAGTGCAAATATTACGATATTTAAACTAAACGGTTTCTTCGGTTTTAATAATGACAAACATGTAACTTGTAATACATAACGTAAAATGTGTAAGTTACTTGTAAACACAAAACATCAATGCATACTTACATCTACACCTCCCGACGTCTCAAGTATGCTTCAACGAAGTTGTAGATTTTCATCCCGACATAAATCACTCAAGGTATGGACAAACAAATCTACTACCTGACAAATGATCAAAGGATTTTATTTTTCTAAAACTTCACATTTTTAATGTGACAAAACATTTTTTCAAAAATATATTTCACAAATTATTTTTGAATTAAAAAGTAATGTTTTATTTTGAAAAATATGTTTGAAAATCCCAACAGTCAAATTTCCTCCCAAAACAGCTCCTAACTTCCCCAAATAAACCTTCCCCACTAAAGACAAACGAAGGAGCGTCTACGGCACCATTAAATAGGTACGGCTCCATTAAATTTAACGGAGCCGTCGGGTATTTAGTGGAGCCGTGGGTCTGTAACGGTCAGATTTTACCTTGCCTATAAATAGTGGACCATTCAACACTTCCAACTTGATTTTCCAGTGAGTTTTTCTCTGGTATAGTCCACCTCACTTAAAACACTTTCCTTGATCATTAGGAGAGTCTTAGGTTGTTTAAGAGTGATCCAATCATCCATTCAAATGATCCTCTTCATTCCTCTTGATTAGCAAGAGAAGAACACAAAGTATCCAAGTAGATACAAAGTGTTGTCATCCCTCTTGATTAGCAAGAGAAGAACACAAAGTATCCAAGTAGATACAAAGTGTTGTCATCCCTCTTGATTAGCAAGAGAAGAACACAAAGTATTCAAGTTGATACAAAGTGTTGTCATCCCTCTTGATTAGCAAGAGAAGAACTCAAGGTATCCAAGAAGATACAAGAGTTGGAGTTGTTAGGTCTTGTAACATTTGTTACACTCTTGATTGTATCATAGCATACATCAAGATTGTTTTTCTTTTGTGAGAGAGAGAGAGTCAAGATCATTGTGATCTTAAGAGATAGTGAAGATCTCTTGAAGCCATTGGGCTTGTGTGATTGATCATGTGGATCAAGGGTAGATTGGGTAGATCGTGGTAGATTGGTGCTAGCTAAGATTAGCACTCGACATCTAGCTTAGTGTCAAAAATAGGATAAGCGACGTGTATGGTGTAGATCGGGTAGATCGTGGTAGATTGGTGCTAGCTAAGATTAGCACTCGACATCTAGCTTAGTGTCGGAAAACAAGTTAAGCGACGTGTACGGTTTTCTCCGCCTAAAGGGAGTTTGTTGATTAGTGAAGTAACTCTCGAGTTGGGTACTCGGGGAGTGGAGTAGGGCGAAGAGGAGCTTCGTGACCGAACCACTATAAATCACCGTGCCCGGTTTGCGCCTTCTAACTTATCTCTTTACTTTCATTTCATTCGTTATCGCTTTATATTTATATTTGCATAGCGTATATGTTTGTGTGGCTAGTTGCTTATGTCATGATTGATTATGTATGCTCCATGGTTTGATTGTGCATATGTTGTAGTTTACTATAGTCATCTCTAGATGCTATAAACTCATAGTTGACATTTTTCATATTACGTCACACTCGATCGGGTGTTTGATACAAAAAGTTTTTAAGTTTTTAAATGGAAACGTATTCACCCCCCTCTACGGTTTCCACAAATTTGTTTTAGGGTTTAAAATTGTGAACTGGAGTAGGAGCAAGGTACCGGAGTATTGTGGACTAAATATAGCCTAAAGTCCTAGTGTACTTGGAATATATATTCTAGGTTTTCACGTCGGTTCAAGTAAAAGATTATATGTAAATTGTTCTTAAATAAAAGTCAAGAAAATAAATTCGAGTTTGTTGAGTAGTATTGACCTGTAAATTCGCGGGTTGTGATAAGGCATCTTCTATGTAATGTGGTGGAAGATTTGGTGGTTTCAAAATGAGATTATTTTCGGTTTAAAACAGCCGAAATAGGCGACATTGTTTGATTATTTAGTTACGATATCTTATAAGTGGTGTAATTATAGAGGTAGAGCAAACATTAATTGGGTATGATGGTTACAAAATCCTATGCTTGTTATTTTGTAGTTTTTTTTTTCTAGCTTTTTGCTACTGTTTTATAAAATTCGCCGTTCAAAAAAAAAAAAAAAATTAGATTTATCATTAATGGCTAGTTTCAATTATTTTCACGAAATTAAATGGAATTATCTGCCATGTAAAACTGTCACTTTATAAAATAAAAGCTGCATTACTATGTTCTTTGATAGGTATGTTTCTTTTGCTTGTGAACTGCTACTAGTGATGATGTATGAGTGATTTATTAAACCATAACGTGTAAGACGAGTGATGTAGGTATAAAAATTTTGTTTCTCAAAATAAATAGACTTAATAATTAGAGGGGCTGAAACGAAACTAATTGGAATAAGCTCAAAAGTAAAAGCCAAGTTTGTGATATATCTAGAAGGTCTTATTGTGGGATTTTCGTTCACACCTATTTCCATTTTAAGTGATAAAATTTGACATTTTAATTAGAAGATTCTGTCGGCAATCACTCGTATATCGTAGAAGGAAATATTCACACGGTGACACATAACATCAGATCCGTTTTATTGATTCGAATGATTTGGTGCGAAACTACGAATAAAACCTTGTAAATAATGAAAAGCTTAACTATTGTGAAAAATTCAAGACATAATATACTTAGACATGTATAAATACTAATAGACATATACTAAATAGGAGACCCCTCACATAATATTTAAAAGAGGCTATAAAAATTCAAGTTAAACATGTATAAATACTTTGCTAAAAAAAAAAAAAAAACATGTATAAATACTAATCGACGACCCCTCACAAATAATGACCCTGTGCGACTGTCCCGCTTACATATGTTAATTACCGTATCGTTTTTTTGATTATTTCAAGTTACAAGTGAATCAACTTCATTTTTATCTATATTTTCCACACATGGCTAGTTGCTTATGTCATGATTGATTATGTATGCTCCATGGTTTGATTGTGCATATGTTGTAGTTTACTATAGTCATCTCTAGATGCTATAAACTCATAGTTGACACTTTTCATATTACGTCACACTCGATCGGGTGTTTGATACAAAAAGTTTTTAAGTTTTTAAATGGAAACATATTCACCCCCCCTCTACGGTTTCCACAATTGGTATCAGAGCCAGGTTGCTCAAATTTTAAAACAAATTGTTTTCAAAATTGAGTACGATATATGTATCAAATTACCTATGAAGGTGATAAAATATGAAAAGTATTTACTTGTTTAATACTTACAAGTTTTGTTGTTAAGTATACTTTGTCATACTAGCTTGAAGGTTTTCTTAAACCACTAAAAGAATAGTGTTTTTATGTGTCCGGTCATGTTTTCAGAACGAGTCATTAAGTCATGCAGTTTTGAATCAGAAAACAGACCACGTTACCACTAAATATTGTACGGTACCGTTATTTTAATGGTATCGTGGGTTATTTAACGGTACCGTGCATATGATTGTCTGTTTTTCATTTTTGGTTCATTTTCTAAAATCCATATAAAATCAACCATGAGTCTGTACGAGTCGTGTTGCCCATTATTTTAAACGATGTTGAGTCTACTTTCATTTGAGAAACATTTTTATGAATTAGTTCTAAATGAAAGTATGTTAAAGTCCTTGATTTTCAACTAAAGGTCTTGTGGTCATGCAGTTTGCGTAAATTTTTGGTCAAACTGAAAAAGGGCGATTCAACTTTTAAACCTTGACGTTTTTTCAAAGTGTCTTAGCAAAAATCTTTGAAATGGGGAGGAAATCAATTCGTTTTCAAATAAAATAAAGCTTAGTATACATTGTTATACCTAATACACAAAATGACGATAAGTATTTCTGTGTGTTAAGCTAAATTGCTATTTGCTTATTATAGTTTTTCGGTTTATGCGTTTATAAGGCTCATGCTAAATCACTTGCACTGTATTAAGTAATTAGTTTGCATTGCATATAGGCATCAACCATTTGTCTTGCATTTGTTGCAAGTTCTTAAAATGGTTTAGTAACTCTCTTAGGAATAGAAACTAAGTTGGTAGATCATGTGTGTCGAAAGATATTGTCTTACACAATTATTTTTCCAAATGTTTAAGTTTAAAAAGTATATCACCCCAAAACATTTAACACTTTCATAAAATCCGTAACATGATCTTTAATACATTACATCATGTTGTCTTGTTTGACCATGGGTTGTCTAAACAAGATAAAAGGTCATTTTAATACATTAGTATTTAAGTAAAAGAAAATGTATTAAACTTGCATTGATTTAACACACATACAAAATGTTTTAAACATTTAGTATTTTACGTATGTGGTATAAAAATGGTTAAGATAATTATTTTTATACTAATGTGGTGTCGAAAAACTAAGAATATTATACTTAATAATATAAATAGTTTTTCTCAAATAAAAATAAATGACAATATCAAAGTAGTAACTTAATTTGTCATTAACCTCACACATACAACTAGTGTTAGAATAAATGGAACACACTCCTTAAATTTTTATTTTCTTTTTAAAAAGGAGTGGTTGTGAGGGTCAAGAAAGATTTCGAGTACATATCAATTCATTATTCAAATTATGATTGATATCATCATCGAATCTAATTGACAAGTTTTCGAATGTGGACATGAAATTGGAGTCATTATTTGTTTAGCTTCAAGATAACATCAAAACATGATGAAACATATTATCTTGAATCTACATACTCAATCACACTCGATTGTTATGAAAATAATGACGTCCTCTCAAGACGAAAATAATATGCATCGGATCATAACTCACACTTGTGTTGAAGATGCCATATTGAGTCTTGTTGTCCAATAGTTGTGTTTCAAACATTAAACTAATATGTTTAAAAGATGCATAAAATACACAACTAAGTAGGAGTGACAACTTGGATGTTTCATCCGAAATATACAAGTAATTTACATTGCAATGCAATTAGTAAATGTGTCATTTCCGAAAAACCAAACAAGAGCAAACAAACAACATATGTAAACTTTGCTCATGAACGACTCAACACTCAATGTCACATGTCTAGTAAAAGTGTCACACATAATATGTTATTAACTATTATGTAAGTCATCAATCTTTGAGAATATCACATGTATTTCTCTTATCAAAAGATTGACAAAGGATAACTTATATCCCATGCATCTTATTTTCTTTGTGACATGAATGGTTATGTTACAAGAGAATACATTGCATCCTGTTAACAAATATAGGATATTAGAGTTGAATAATAACCTAATACGTCATGTGTCATTGCATAAACAAGTAAAATTAGTCATACACTAAAATACTTGTTTCACAAAGCATTCATAAGAGTGATAAGTTTCACCTTAGAAAAGCATACTTGTTGAAATAAACAGTATGTCTCATTTTAAATAAAATGCTCACAAGATCTATTGAGGTAAGTAACCTTTACTAGATTCTCACTCAAGATATGCAAAGGAGCATTCTTGAAACACACACGATGTAGTAGATTCTACATTGTATCACATTAGAGTGTCTTTTGGTTCTAGGAAACCAAATCATGTTAAAATAACATGTAACAACTCAACAAACAAAGATGTTGTCCAAGAGATCATAAAATACACCATCTCCATCAAATAACCTCTAAATCTCAAACACGAAATTAAAATATTTCGCTTGTCTTTGTTAGGAGTTGTGTAAGACATGTCATTCTCTTAATCGACCTTCAAAGTATGGTTAGTTGAGTCATATTAGGTCATGTATTAGCGAAATATGCTAATATCATCTTTGCTACACTTCAATAGGCAAATATAGGAATTTGAAATTTTCTAATATGAGAATGACTACTGGAGAACCTATCGCACTAGAAATTCAATTTGACCTAACGGTTGAATTGCTTCCAGGAGAGAAGTTGGGTTTGTGGTATAACCCGTAAAAATGGTCGTGTTCAGCCTTAATTGAGCACCACTAGTGATTGTCTCATACTCATTCTCTAACTTGAAAAATTTTCATTCCTACATTTGACTAGAGATAGCTTTACATCTTTCAAAACCCCATGAAACACTCACGTGCGAAGCACATAGAAACCCTTAAATCAACCAAACCTCTCAACCGAGAATCCCCTTACCATCTCCGTCTAGGTCTAGGAATGATGGAACATTTTCCATAAAACTTATGACTATTTAAATATTTCACTGGAAATATTGTAGTCATCTCGTGCGTCTCGTCTCATGACTCTTTAAATATTTCACTGGAAATATTGAGTCATTCTTTAAATCCCTCTCATGAATATCTAAATATTTCACTGGAAATATTAAGTCATCCCTCACGTTCCTTGCATGATCTCTTGAATATTTCACTAGAAATATTGAGATCATCTATTCTATTTCGTGTCATGACTTTTAGATATTTCATTGGAAATATCAAGTCATTCCCTCGATCTCGTCCCATGACTGTTAGATATTTCACTGGAAATGTCAAGTCATATCCTGTGTCTCGTCTGATGACTTTTTAAATATTTCACTGGAAATATTAAGTCATCTTTCACATCGCTCTAATGACTACCTATGTATTTCCTCGGAAATATAAAAGTCATTTCTTCTCGTCCAGTACCAGTCAAAGAATTTATTAGGTATAAATTCTCTCCTCGTGTCGAAAAATCTCCCTTAATCAGCGAAGATTTATTCGTAAAATCCTCTTAAACTCCAATGACAACTTAAATATTTCATCCGAAGTATTTAAAGTTTATTTAATTTGCGAAATGCAATTAAATGTCATTTCTCGTTCTCGACAAACGTTCATCGAATCCCGGTGGATTCATTCATAAAGGAATTTATTCGGTATAAATTCTTTTAATCTAAGGTCCAGAAAAATCACAACATATGTGAAATTTCTTTGTCAGAAATCTAATTCTGGGTCAAAACTGACCTCAGCAGGTCACGGTACTCTTTAATAGGGGACAGTATCGTTATTTTTAACGGTACCGTCGGACCGTTATTTGCTGAGACAGTTTATTCTCACTGTTTCAAAACCACTATCGAAACACACTCGATGTAGTCTTGAACCAGAACCGTATCCTATCAGAACAGATTGTATCTATCTTCTGATTCCTAAGCCTTCTTCCCTTTCACTTCCGCATGGTACTAAACACTACCAATGCTTCCGCATCCCACTCATCTCACACACACTTCAAACGAAGACATTAGGATACGTTGAGATAACCCTCCTTCATCAACATAGATAACCCTATAACCTTATCACCTACCTCACAACCCTGAAGATTTTATCTTCTTAACCCTTAGGATATCTCCAAGTAATCACATGTCTCATCATATAAATATTCTATGAATATTCACAATGATTGAGAAGAGCTACGTGACTTCAAAGGTGAAGTTTATCGTATGCTATCCACTACTTGTCATGACGTTACTAAGCTCATCGCTTCAGTCAACGTTTGTTTTCCTCTTTATCTTTTACATCTTGTCCGGTTGGTCATAGATTAAGGGGGAGCGAAAACATACTCATATAGTCTTTCACTAAACACTCTCAAGAACACACAAATGTGATTCTTATTCCCTAGGAAACTTCCCTTTAGCTGCCCAGAACTAGGCTGTATAGGAAAATTCGTGACTTCCAGGTCACGGTACCGTTAAATAGGCCACGGTACCGTTAAATTTAATGGTACCGTGTGGTATTTAGTGGTACCGTGCCTATGTTTGACGAATTTTCACTGTTTCCTTTAGATCCCTGCATTCCTAACCTCAAACCTGCAAAATCTTGCAAACTCACATACACCCTAGGATTCCCTCACTACACCATAGGACACTAACACCAACTTTAGTTCGAATCCCACAACTCTTGCCTATATAAGGCCTCACCATTGCAAGCTTATCTTGCATCTCACCTTCAAACCTCACATTAACATCATCATCACACTCAAACCTTTTAGCTACACTTCACTCTTGACAGTGACAGTTAGTCTAAGAACCTTCAACCCATAAATCATCACACTCAAACCTTATAACCTTCAACTCATCACACTCAAACCTTACAACTACTCCTCACTTTGGATAAGTGATAGTTAGTTCAACAACCTTCAATCCTCACAAACACACGAAACCCTTCATGCACCAAATTATCCCTAACACACAACTAGGATCATCCAACCTAGAAACCTAGAACTTCATTACCTTAACCCCGTTAGAGATATCCACCAACAATCCTGTTAGGATCACATACACCTTTTCCCTTTCCTTTTGAAATATATCATGCATCTCATTGTCAGTGCAAACGATATATTAACCTAAACCATCCTTTCCCACCTTTCCTCAAAGGGCAAAACCAACATCTCCAACCACATCATCATCATCCTCCACCTTTAGGATTCCCACACCCTTACCTCCACCAAGTCCATCACAACCTTTAGCTATCACACTAACCCTATCACCATCAAACCTCTTTGGACTTGGCACCAACACATCATCTTTATCACCATCACCATCACCACAACTACTAATGGGTCATCCCATTATTTATCCCCTACGACCACATAACCCAAGTTGTCCTTGTTGTCACCACAACCAACACTCTCTCACCTTATGGAATCATTTAGGTATAACCTCTATCGAGTCTACTTTATGGCACGACTTGTCATAATAGTAATCATTTAGAGTATGTCTTATCAACAAACTATCCTTAACATCAATCATCTTAGGTAGATGATTATGTTGTTCAAAAGGTTTGTTAGAACTTTCCTCCCAATGACAACTTGGAATAAGTCATTTAGTGCGTCAGTCAATGAACGAATCTCGTTCTTGATTAGTGTGATTGAGTGAACAATTACACCTTAGGTTCTCGGTCGGGTTGGGACACTTACGTGTTAACATAGTTTAACCCATGCATGTCTTGCTATGTGTATTTTATCCCTATAATGTTGCTCCTATACTGTTATATATTATGCTGCACGAAGCTAACCCTTGATGTAGGAAAAACCTTTGTAAGAATTTGATCCATGGATCCGCTAGATACTAAGGTAAATAAATAAGGAGATTAAGTCACCTTAGGGGAGCATTGAGCTAGGGGGAGCTCGGGAGTATTTGAATACATAGCATGGAGTCGACTTCACAAGTGGTGATAGAAGACTTCACTGGGATGATGCAAGCTCGCCTTTCGGGGGAGAAAGGATAGTAGTGCAATAAGGGGGAGTAGGAAGTAAATCCAAGGAAGCGCTCGGGGCAACTACCTTTTTGATTCGACAAAAGGGGGAGAAGGAAGTGTAAACAGGTAACTTTTACATTTTACTATGTATTACGGTTTACATATTTGTCATCATCAAAAAGGGGGAGATTGTTAATGCAAATATTACGATATTTAAACTAAACGGTTTCTTCGGTTTTAATAATGACAAACATGTAACTTGTAATACATAACGTAAAATGTGCAAGTTACTTGTAAACACAAAACATCAATGCATACTTACATCTACACCTCCCGACGTCTCAAGTATGCTTCAACGAAGTTGTAGATTTCCATCCCGACATAAATCACTCAAGGTATGGACAAACAAATCTACTACCTGACAAATGATCAAAGGATTTTATTTTTCTAAAACTTCACATTTTTAATGTGACAAAACATTTTTTCAAAAATATATTTCACAAATTATTTTTGAATTAAAAAGTAATGTTTTATTTTGAAAAATATGTTTGAAAATCCCAACAGTCAAATTTCCCCCCAAAACAGCTCCTAACTTCCCCAAATAAACCTTCCCCACTAAAGACAAACGAAGGAGCGTCTACGACACCATTAAATAGGTACGGCTCCATTAAATTTAACGGAGCCGTCGGGTATTTAGTGGAGCCGTGGGTCTGTAACGGTCAGATTTTCCCTTGCCTATAAATAGTGGACCATTCCACACTTCCAACTTGATTTTCCAGTGAGTTTTTCTCTGGTATAGTCCACCTCACTTAAAACACTTTCCTTGATCATTTGGAGAGTCTTAGGTTGTTTAAGAGTGATCCAATCATCCATTCAAGTGATCCTCTTCATTCCTCTTGATTAGCAAGAGAAGAACACAAAGTATCCAAGTAGATACAAAGTGTTGTCATCCCTCTTGATTAGCAAGAGAAGAACAAAAAGTATCCAAGTAGATTCAAAGTGTTGTCATCCCTCTTGATTAGCAAGAGAAGAACACAAAGTATTCAAGTTGATACAAAGTGTTGTCATCCCTCTTGATTAGCAAGAGAAGAACTCAAGGTATCCAAGAAGATACAAGAGTTGGAGTTGTTAGGTCTTGTAACATTTGTTACACTCTTGATTGTATCATAGCATACATCAAGATTGTTTTTCTTTTGTGAGAGAGAGAGAGTCAAGATCATTGTGATCTTAAGAGATAGTGAAGATCTCTTGAAGCCATTGGGCTTGTGTGATTGATCATGTGGATCAAGGGTAGATTGGGTAAATCGTGGTAGATTGGTGCTAGCTAAGATTAGCACTCGACATCTAGCTTAGTGTCGAAAATAGGATAAGCGACGTGTATGGTGTAGATCGGGTAGATCGTGGTAGATTGGTGCTAGCTAAGATTAGCACTTGACATCTAGCTTAGTGTCGGAAAACAAGTTAAGCGACGTGTACGGTTTTCTCCGCTTAAAGGGAGTTTGTTGATTAGTGAAGTAACTCTCGAGTTGGGTACTCGGGGAGTGGAGTAGGGCGAAGAGGAGCTTCGTGACCGAACCACTATAAATCACCGTGTCTGGTTTGCGCCTTCTAACTTATCTCTTTACTTTCATTTCATTCGTTATCGCTTTATATTTATATTGTCATAGCGTATATATTTGTGTGGCTAGTTTCTTATGTCATGATTGATTATGTATGCTCCATGGTTTGATTGTGCATATGTTGTAGTTTACTATAGTCATCTCTAGATGCTATAAACTCATAGTTGACACTTTTCATATTACGTCACACTCGATCGGGTGTTTGATACAAAAAGTTTTTAAGTTTTTAAATGGAAACGTATTCACCCCCCTCTACGGTTTTCACAAATTTGTTTTAGGGTTTAAAATTGTGAACTGGAGTAGGAGCAAGGTACCGGAGTATTGTGGACTAAATATAGCCTAAAGTCCTAGTGTACTTGGAATATATATTCTAGGTTTTCACGTCGGTTCAAGTAAAAGATTATATGTAAATTGTTCTTAAATAAAAGTCAAGAAAATAAATTCGAGTTTGTTGAGTAGTATTGACCTGTAAATTCGCGGGTTGTGATAAGGCATCTTCTATGTAATGTGGTGGAAGATTTGGTGGTTTCAAAATGAGATTATTTTCGGTTTAAAACAGCCGAAATAGGCGACATTGTTTGATTATTTAGTTACGATATCTTATAAGTGGTGTAATTATAGAGGTAGAGCAAACATTAATTGGGTATGATGGTTACAAAATCCTATGCTTGTTATTTTGTAGTTTTTTTTCTAGCTTTTTGCTACTGTTTTATAAAATTCGCCGTTCAAAAAAAAAAAAAAAAAAAATTAGATTTATCATTAATGGCTAGTTTCAATTATTTTCACGAAATTAAATGGAATTAACTGCCATGTAAAACTGTCACTTTATAAAATAAAAGCTGCATTACTATGTTCTTTGATAGGTATGTTTCTTTTGCTTGTGAACTGCTACTAGTGATGATGTATGAGTGATTTATTAAACCATAACGTGTAAGACGAGTGATGTAGGTATAAAAATTTTGTTTCTCAAAATAAATAGACTTAATAATTAGAGGGGCTGAAACGAAACTAATTGGAATAAGCTCAAAAGTAAAAGCCAAGTTTGTGATATATCTAGAAGGTCTTGTTGTGGGATTTTCGTTCACACCTATTTCCATTTTAAGTGATAAAATTTGACATTTTAATTAGAAGATTCTGTCGGCAATCACTCGTATATCGTAGAAGGAAATATTCACACGGTGACACATAACATCATATCCGTTTTATTGATTCGAATGATTTGGTGCGAAACTACGAATAAAACCTTGTAAATAATGAAAAGCTTAACTATTATGAAAAATTCAAGACATAATATACTTAAACATGTATAAATACTAATGGACATATACTAAATAGGAGACCCTCACATAATATTTAAAAGAGGCTATAAAAATTCAAGTTAAACATGTATAAATACTTTGCTAAAAAAAAAAACATGTATAAATACTAATCCCTCACAAATAATGACCCTGTGTAACTGTCCCGCTTACATATGTTAATTACCGTATCATTTTTTTGATTATTTCAAGTTACAAGTGAATCAACTTCATTTTTATCTATATTTTCCACACATGCCAAGTTACTGTAAACGAAAGATTAAGTCGGATCTTATTTAAATTTTACATTAATTCATGTCCACTTTTTCCTTGTCATAAGTGTTATCCTTTTTTTGTCCCCATATTATTGTCCACATTTTTATTTTGATTTGTCTCAAATTAATTGTTTACTACAGTACTAAAACTATATAGAAAAATTTGTTCGAGATTATTATATTACCCTTACTTAAAAATTCTTATTATAAACTTTCAATAAGAAGTAATTAATTACTTAAAGGTAAAACTATCATTTTGCAAAAAAATATAAGAGAAAAAAAATAATAATTATTTTTTTCTGAAATTATGTGTTTTTTTAGAGGCGTACAAATATTTTGGGACGGAAGAATATCTTTTAGCTTGAGTAGCACGTTTGGCTTGTTCGGCTCAAATAACTAAACGAGCTTTCGAACATGCCGAGCTAAATATTAGTTTTAAAAGCTCGGCTCGTGATATTATTCGAGCTTTAAATTTTATTTGAACTCGACTCGAACTCGAAAATTGTCAGACTGACTCGTTAAGACCCTGCTAACCACTATTGGTATCTTACAAACACTTCCACTTAAATCTTATCAAGATTACAGATAAATTAAATATATAAAGTTTCGGTTAATCAGATAAAAAGCAATAGAAAAAGTGAACGTAGAGTAGCAAACTTTACTTGGGTGCTACAGTAGAAGGAAGCAGCCACTTTAATTGGTCGTAGATACGTGTCCAAAACAAGCGTGTCACGTTCTCACGTGTTGGTATTTTGTGGTTTAAGTCTTTAGTGGGCCTTTTTGTATATTATTGCTACTAGTGCATGCACCGATTCCATAATGTCGTAGTCTAATTCGTGGCCTGACATATGTCATCTTCTCGTCGACAATTTTGTTGCATATTGTTGCAACGTTCAAAGTCACTATTCATATTACACTAGCATGTCGTAAGCCTAGTTCATGCAACGTTTTTGCTTCAAGTGAGAATTCTAACTAAACAATCGTGGAGGTAATTTCTACTTGAAACTTTACATCCCAAATAAAGTTTGCAACAGAGTTAAAAGCAATATGTGTCGTTGTATCATGTGCTAACACGATTACACGTATGAGGAATTCGAGAGAAACGCAAATTTAGTTAGGATGCCTATTCTTTAATGTCACCAACAATAGCAGCAAGTGACCATGGAGAGTCAGACTCGGATGAAGCAAATGAGATAACAAGTTGTGAATCTGACTCAATTATAGCGCCGTGCCACCCTTTCGTCATTGCAAGACTACACGCACTGCGTAATGCTATAAGCTCGGTAGCAAGAGTCGAAGAAGCATGCCATCTTTCTCCAAGACATAAAAGCAAGGACCCTTCACAATTTTGAGCCGCAATATCAACATCATCTTGGTTCCACATAAAAGTACCATCACAATTAAGCTTCACATTGGTTCCACATAAAAGTACCATCACAATTAAGCTTCACAATGTTTGAAGTAAGGGGACCCACTTATGTGAACTTTCTTGAGATGGGCCGTAAAGAACCGAAGGATTAGAAGCTGAGTAGTGTGAAAGAGTTGAATCGGCTTCATGTATCATAATATTAGTGGTGGAAATTACTTGATCAGGGCAACGTTAAGTATTTTCGAATATAAATCTGTTTCTAGACTTCAAATATAATTAAGGGAACTGATCATTTGGGTAGATTTGGTGAAAATCTTTTCTTAATATCAATTTTAAAATATTCACTTCATAATTTTCACCTTTAACTTTGCACTTTAACAACATTTTGTTTCAACAATCTTTTTTATATAAATCAAAATTTGCTTCATGATATTAGTATATTATAACCATGTATAAATTACAATTTTATCATACAAATCTTTTTAATCCCGTCACAACGCGGGGTAAATAAAAATTCAAATCAATATCTATGTCGATAAACCAATCTATGCCGATAAACCATCAAACAAAAAATAAAATAACTTACATGAATGAATTCATTTAATTTCCAACGAATCAAAATATAATATCTTGACAAGACTATTGACTAAAAATATTTTATCTTTGATTATAGGTTCTTTCGGATAGTGATTCTTTTAAGGAAAACTAGAAGGGTATCCGCGCAATGCGGCGGCGGGTACCCTGTGAATAAATTTTGTGGCGATAAAATATTTTTCATTTATATGTTTTTTTCTAACAATAACTTTTGTAAGCAACGTTTTTTCGTTATTCAAAAATGACTATATGATTTATATAAAGGTGAACTTTATGGATAGGGGTGTTCAAAATATCTGTGAAACCGAAAAACCGAGCCGACTTGCTCACTTTGAAACCACAGAAAACGATCATTAATAAACCGAAACCAAGCTTATAGATTTTAAGATTGAGACACACCCTAACTGAAACTCGAGCCTATATCAACAACCACGAAATAATACCAATTAACCAAAAGAAATTCGGATATTCATATAATGCAACTAACAAAAATTTGTGGCATCCTTTTACTTTCAATATTTCCGGCCCAAAAACACAAATAATCCAACAATTGATATGCCAAACCAAAACAACCATAACCCAAATATTTTCTTAACCTAATATAAAAGGCTAATACTACCTACACATTACCCTAATTCACCCTCTCCTTTCACGCCTCCCTTTTCTCATTGTAGCACCAACCAAGTCTTCGTCACCATTAATATATGCTCAAACAAGTCATCTTCGCGGGAGGGTAGAAAGAAAGAAGACGAAATAAGTACACGCATCCTTAAAACGTCACTTCAAACCCAAATAAATAATATCGAATTATCCCTGTAGTCACAATTGATATTCATTAAACATTAGCCGTGTAATATGTATCCCCGTGAAAATTTGTAATACCAAAAATACCATTCAATATACTACAATGTATTAAAAATACATTGGATACATACTGCTATTCATTCCAATCATCAGTCCAGTCCAACATATGGATCAAACGGCCCAATATGCGGTTCAAAGTCCAGCCCGTAGTCAATAAACCCAATCCAATCATAATACTACTAATAATCTCTTAACCCTAACCCTAACACATAACATCTATGAGTCAGCCCCCATCTCAACTCTCTCTCACCAAAAACACAGTACATCACAAACGCCTCATAACTCCATCCAATCTGACCCCATCTTAATCTCTTCTTCATCAATCATCGGTTCATAAACACATAGCCCTTTCATTAATAATCTAAACGAGCAAAGAACAGCACTTATTTAAACGAATCCCAAGAGAGTCCATTTGTTTTTACTGTTTAAGCAAGTCGAGCACCAAAGGAGGGCTTCAAGGTCATTAAAGATGGTCTCGGGTAGGTTTATATGCTATGTTTTTGTGTTTTTCTAGTAACCGAATCAAAATCAAAATCAAAGCACTATTGTTTTGATATTTCTTTTAAGAGTTCGGATATTTAAACGAAGCTATGCTTCAAAACTGAATGGTCGATGATGATTAAATTTTTCGTGTGATTGATCTTTAAGTTCATATGAAGAAACTATGGTGACACACGAAAAGATCTGAGATCTGTTAATTCGTAGTTAATCAGTTTTAATGTTTAAGTGAGTGATGGGAATTGACGGTGAGAGTCCTTTGTTGTGGCTAGAATTAGGATTAGATGTTATTGTGTAGTTTGAGGTTGATTGATTCAAGTGGGACTGATGATGTTATGGCAGTTGGTAATTTTGGTTGTGTGGTCGATGTCTGCTTCTTCTTCATCTCCATTCTTTTTCTTTTTTTCCGTTTGCATTGTTTGGGTTTGGTGCATTCATTTTTTTGATTGCAAGAGTGTTTGTTCTTTAGTTGCAGTATTCCAGTAGCAAGAAAATGGGTGAAGTGATTACTGCTTGTTGTTTGAGTGGGTTTTTATAGTACCAGAATATTAGAAAAATAAGGTAACTGGATGTAAATCAGGAATATGGATGTAAATCAGGAATCCTGAAAATTGTAACTGTTTTGACTACTACAACCTGTGGTTTATATATCCCAGGTTTTTTGCTGATTTTCATGATGGCATTAATGTTTGGAGCTGTGTTTTAATAATAGCATTAATGTTTGTTAGAAAATTAGTCAGCATGCTTATTTATGTTGTACATTATGCTTTATGTATTGTAAGTCTGAAAATTCAGACTATAAATAAGAGAGAGATACATCCCTCTATTATAAGTAGTATAGATATCTAAGTCGACATATCAAAATAAGATCAATATGAACAACTTTATATAAGACACTACCCGCATATAGCGAAAAATTAGTTGTTATCAATAACCCTAAAAGTTAGTTTTAGCATAACCCTAATAAATATTACGCGTATCATTAAAGTGAAAGGTCCCCTTAATTTTGAAGGAAAACAGTAAGGGCATAATAATAACGAGAAGATAGACCCCGCGCGTTACGGCAGAACCAATTTGTTATCTAATTTTTTGAGAACGTTTTTGTTTTTTTATTAGTGCAACGATTTTTATCATACGACCATTTAGTTGTTGCGTGTATGTTTTTTAAAGGTATGTTTTATGTATATATTAGCACATGTGCATAACCTTTTTTTTATGTCATTGTATAATAAAAAAAGTCCAAATTAGAAATCATATACATAAACACATTTTAGGCCGGGCTAAAACAAATCCACTTTCAAGCCCAAGAGTTATAGGAGCTAATTATATATCTATGAAACTTCATAGAATTCTACGCCTGTGAATTTAATTGCAAATCGTCTCTTCTGCATAGCAAATAACCGAACCAACACACAGGCTAAAGGCTATGGGCCGGGCTAATTTCAAGCCCCACATAAAACGATGACGTTTCATGTGAGAAATGTATGTATATGGTAGGTGTTATTTAAAGTTTTAAGCAAAGTTTTTGTCTATTAAAGATATAATATAATTTTTGATGATTTCATATACATTAATACACCGAGATTCTTTTTTTTTTTTTTTTTTTTTTTTTTGAACAGCTAATTTATTAGAAGACTAGCAAGAAGCTAAAAAATTACAAAGAAACAAGTTGAGGATTTTTTTATCCAATCAACCCAACTGAAAGATACATTGCATCTATAACGACTCCAATAAAAAGAACGCAAAACTACATCTTCAAAGATCGAGGCCTTAGAAGGAAACACCGATCCAAAAACACACTTGTTACGGAACGACCAAATATGCCACCACATCCCATAACACGCCTTCTAACAATCTTTTATGTTTAACAGATAGCCTAAGATTTAGAATCCAATCTAACCAATCTTCATACGAGTACACCTCCATGTAACTCACATCCCACCATCGACAAATCTTTCGAAAAATATCTTTAGCAACATGGCAATCCAAGAATAAATGTCTCGACGATTCCACTGCATTACCGCATATCGGACAAAGAATAGAAGCAATATCCATACCTCTACGAGAAATATTGAATCTAGTAGGTAAACAATCTAATCTCACCTTCCAAGCATGAACGTTTACCTTGATGGGCACTGCTTTAATCCACTGAGTCTTAGAAGACACATCCGGTAACCTTCTATCATCTATCAACTTTCTAACCGACGCGACGGAAAAATCCCCCGAACCTTCCAATGACCAAACCCACCTATCGTTCGTAGAAACAAGAGAAACACCCTCAATCTTTGCCAACAAGTCTGCCAATTGAGATTGCTCCACACCACTCCTTGGATCACGACGAAAAGAATAAGCCATACTAGAATGCGCTAGTTTAGCAGCAACTATAATCTTGGATATCTGTATTTAAACGCCATATTTTCTCGCCAAACATCCTCCCAAAAAAAAGTATTCGCACCATTTCCTAATTTTTTATGCATAAAACTATAAATATCAGTACCTTGCTTCTTGAAAACCTCCATCTCCTGAACAATGTCATGCCATATAGACGTATGACCACTTTTCGAACATTTACCAATTTTCCCATCATCACCATGAATAGCTTTGATAACCCTTGCCCATAACGATGACTTTTGCGTAGTGAACCGCCAAATCCATTTAAACATGAGAGCTCTATTCAACGCATATAAGCTTGAAACACCAAGACCACCTTTCTCTTTGGATGCCAACACATTATTCCATTTTACCCATATCGACTTTTTACTACCTAAATCAGCACCATTAAAGAAATGACACCGAATAGATTCCATACGGTGAAGAACCTTCATAGGGACCTTAAATATTGACATATGATAAATCGGCATCGACCCTAAAACCGACTTAAGAAGCGTTAGTCTTCCACCTATCGATAGAGTCTTCATCTTCCATTTCGAAAGACGAGCAACCATATTATCAACAATCTCGTTCCAAGATTGAATACGAGTCATAATCCCCCCCCCCCCCTCAACTTTCGAACCTAAATAAGAAAAAGGCGCCTTAAGAATAGCACACCCAATTTTTGAAGCAGCTTGCTCCACTCTATCCTCGTCCACAGCTATCCCCATCAGTTTACTTTTACTCATATTAATACGAAGACCCGATGCACGATAAAAGCAATCCAACACATATACAATAGTATCAATATTCGAATCACTTCATTGTCCCACAAAGACCGCATCATCAGCATAAAACATGTGAGATAATTGCATCGAAGAATCTAACACAATACCTTTAAACATCCCCGCATCCACGACTCTCTGAAACGAAATATGAAGGCTTTCCATAATCAAAATAAATATAAAATGAGAGAGAGGGTCACCCTGTTTGAGACCCTTGAAGAATTGAAATTCCTCCGTGGGACTCCCATTCACAATAACCGAACCCCATGAAGATCGTAAACAGTCTTGGATCCATCCACACCACCTATCTCCGAAGCCGAACTTTTTTAAAACATCATCCAAATAATCCCAACGAACCGAGTCATAAGCCTTCTCAAAGTCTACCTTGAAAATGAAAGAATGTTTCTTCTTCGACTTGCACAATTGAAAGAGCTCATTAAGAATAAACGGACCGTCAAGTATTTGTCTATCCACAACAAAAGCCGATTGCACCTCATTAACAATATCCCCTAGAACCACCACAAGACGATTAGCCAAAATCTTAGCAATTATTTTATATAAACTCCAAATTAAACTGATCGGTCTAAAATCCTTAACCATTTTAGCATCAGGGATCTTCGGAATCAAAGCAATAAAGGAGGAGTTACAACCTTTAGGAATGGACCCAAATTGGAAAAAATATTTCACCGCCGCCACCACGTCATTTTCAATTAACTTCCAAAAGTGACGATAGAAACCGAACGTGAACCCATCCGGACCCGGGGATTTATCTACTCCGCAATCCCAAACCGCCCTTTTAATCTCTTCGTTAGACACATCAATTTCTAGATCAGATTGTTGAATGGAGGTCAGTTTACAAGGAAAGTCCATATTAAGCTTAAGACGAGCCTCCTGAGGTCTCTCAAACCGGTTTTTGAAGTGAGTTAAAAACTCATTTTTCACCAAAACTGGATTGTTGATCCAACTTCCAGCTGCCAAAACACTTCGAATGGAGAGTTGATTTCTTTTTTTGTTTAGGATCCCGTGATAATATTTAGAGTTCTCATCTCCTTCAATCGCCCATTTGATCTTAGCTTTTTGGGCTGCCTCCATCGATTGCAATTTATCCAACTCCTGAATCGACTTAACAACCGCCATTCTTTTATTAATAATATCATCACTACCGTCTCCTTTGTCAATAATCGAATCCAATTCTGCTAACTCCGCTTTGAACATAAATTTACTATTGTTACAATTTTTCCTCATATCGTTATTCCATGCATGTATCTTCTTTTTGAGATACTTCAACTTTTTCATCAAGTTTAGCATAGCGTTAGACACGTCCACTGGAGCTTCGGTCCAAGTTTCTTTAACAAGCTTTTCAAAACCTTCTACTTCAAACCAATATTTAAAAAATCAAAAAGGAATAGGCCCATAGTCATACTTTGATTCACGCAAAAGAATTGGACGTTGATCAGATAAATATCTATCAAACGTGGTCGCTGAAAAGTTAGGACACGAACTCATTAAACTTTCAGAAATAAGAAAACGGTCGAGCTTACTCATCTTTGAAGCTGATTTATGACACCACGTGAAAGAACAACCTCCAAGGGGAACCTCTTCCAAACCCGCACTCGAAATGAAAGAATTAAAAGTATTCGCACCTTGCACATTAAACACCAAACCAAATCTTTCATTTTTATTACGAACTTCATTAAAATCCCCCATAATTATCGCCTCACCTTTCCAGTTAGCAATCACATGACACAAGTAATCCCACAACAACTTCTTTTCTGTTAAATCTTGAGGGGCGTACACTGAAATAATTAGAAGCAATTTACCATTAGTAACCCAATTACCTCTAATCATAACAAAATAATCCGAAACAGTTGCATTGAGTTTCTTAAACGAATTGGTATCCCACACACAAAGGATCCCACCCGAGTTTCCAACCGAATCACTATGCACATAATCAAAAGCAAAATTACCCCAACACCTCTTAATGTCAAACAACTCAATAGACTCCATTTTAGTTTCTTGCAAAGATAGAAAATTCACCTTATTAGACACACATAACTCCTTAATCCAATCTTTTTTAGCCTTATGGGTAAGGCCTTGGATATTTAAAGACAAAATATTCATCGATAAACTTCGTTCACTCCTTGCGACTCAATGATCTCTTCAATATTTTTCATGCACCCATCCATGTTATATCCCATAGTTTGTCCCACCTTAACCAATTCATCCATCAAATGTAATATAGATCCACCTGATCGAGGAATTTCAGACTTTTTAAAATGACCCGAGCACACTGATTCCATACCATCTTCTTTTGAAAAATTACTTTCCGAACCAGATTTCATATCCTCAGACATTTTAACTTCCTCACCAACCTCTCTTACATATCCATTCCTCTGTTTAGACTGCTCTACATCAGTTTCTACGTCTTCTCTTGGTGTAAAACCAGGGGGATACTTCAAGCTATCGTTTGTACTCGAAACCTTTTAGTTATTTTCTTTTTTCTTGTTGAGTAGAGTATAAATATTAAAAGGATCTTCTGACTGTAGTTCATATTGTCAAACAGAAGCCTCTCCACCATGTGACTTAGATAAATCCTCCTCAAACACTGTTGGGAACACGTTTCACATTATTTCAAGTCTTAGTCATTCATGTAAATTAGGTTGCATGTAATAGGACTCTATGTTAGATTAAAGCTGATGAACTCAAATAAGTACATTTTATTACTATCATTTATCCTATTAATTTGACTTGTTTTACTATATTATGTATGAGGATTGATACTTAATCGTTTACTTTTGTAATTCTCAGGTAAAAACAAGCATTTGGTGAAACTTGGCGATTTTAGACTAATTATGGAGCAAAACGTGCATAAAGTTGAAGGTCTACTGACATGGACAAGATCAAGTCAATTCTGCTCCAGATGCGCCGCATCTCACTCTCGACATGCGCCGCATCTCTATCAAGATATCACCAGATACAATCCAAGATACAAGAGGACATGCACCGCATCTAATCATGGAGTTACGCCGCATCTTCTGGCGGTGTACGAATATTCCTGAATATTATAATCTTGGACCCCACGCGAAGTTAAGTACATGCGCCGCATCTACTTAGTAGATGCGCCGCATCTTCCCTCAGACAGAAACTATAAATACCCCGTAGACCAGACGAATTATAAGTTCCGGAAAACCTAAAACCGAAGTTCGAACAGGAGAAACAAAGGACGAATTCAGTCAAGGAGGCAGCACAAGACACACCCAAATCAAAGATACAAGAGCTGTAAGAAGGGGCTGCATGTGTTTAATTTATTAAGTAGTTTTGTTTTATTGTGTTAGCAAACTTTAATTCATCAGGATTGGTGGCTTGTGTAATGTGACAACGAAAGATTGCACTCCCTTTAATACTTGCTTTCCCATCAATTAAAGCTTATATGTTGATGTCTTTGGTTACTACTTATTAGTGCATTGATAACCTCTGTGTTTATTAGCGGCTTGCGGGCATTTGACTGCGGGACATAATGTGGCTCCCACGGTTATTACTAAATTGATCACTTAGGAATAACTTTTAGACATAAGTAATCATTAAGGGTTTACTCGCCGATAAGATTAGGACCAACGAGAAAGGGTTAACTACATACACTTCATATAAAGCTATCAATAAAACAAGTGACAATCTACTTAATCATAAGGACAGCCCTCTTATTGTCTCAAGTATTTATCTGTGTACGTGTGTGCTACTTGCTGATTCATGCCTATTGATTTATTTTATTATTTAATTGCAAACAAACCGTGCCAGTCTCTCAGGCTGAAACCCCCTTGCGTTAGGATATTAAAATACTGATTAGAATAACGAGATAATACGTTCCACTCTTAGTGATCGACACTCTACTTACCATTATCTTCATACTGACCGGGTACACTGCTCGTTAAGTGTGTGTGTTATTGATAAGTCGGCTAAATATAAATTTAAAACTTGAGTAGGCATTAAAACTGCTAAACCGCAACGACACATCACGCGCATCAAGTTTTTGGCGCCGCTGCCGGGGAGTGAATTTTTATTATCTGTTAATTTAATTAGTATTTTAATTAGTTTTTTTCTTTTTATTAGATTAATTGCATCATTGTACTATTTTGCATATTTGTTGTATTGTGTGTTAATTGTTTTCTTTTATTTTTGTGTGTTTATTTTCGTTTGTGTGTTTAATTTTTGTTTTTATTTTTCGTATTTTTCTGTTCTGCTATCGTTGTACTGTGCTAAATCAAACGATACGGCGCATCTGATCTCTCAGATACGGCGTATTGCGTTTAATTTTTTAAAAAAAAATACAACGCGTTTAATTAATTCGATACGACGCATCTTTTCCCCAAGATACGGCGTATCTGTTTTTAATAAGAAAATTTTTCTAAGCGATAAAGTAATACGACGCATCTGCTTTAGCAGATACGGCGTATCTATTATTTTAATTAAAAACAGTTTGCGAATTATTAAACAGATACGGCGTATCGATCTCTATCGATACGGCGCATCTTTCTGAATCAAAAATCGATATTTATTTTTTTTAAACGTAACGAAAGTACGGCGCATTAACTTTTGTTAATACGACGAATATAATTTGATAAATATAGTTGATTTTTGATATTTACTTTGATCGGTCCGCTACTCTCGTGTGCAAGTTGTTTATTTTCAGGATAAATGATGACTCGAGCATCACCAAGAAGGATTACATTCTGAACCAAACCAAGAGACGCTAGCTGAAGTGACCGAACATAAGACGACAAGAGTGGAGGAAAACTCAGTACTGGTAACATTGAACTTCTTAAATTCTTGAAATAGAATCCCAGGTAAACTCTACGATAATTCAACTGCCCAAAGGAAAGTTCTCTACACTATGATCTCAGTTTTATTATCCATATTATACATCTGATTCAAATCGTAATCTTAATTTTGTATGCTAAAAAAAAAACGATATTTGTTCCTAACCTCGGAATAAATCCTTATCCACTAAACAATAGGATTACAATTATTAATGAAACGTTTATGCCTATTGCTCTTATTTTGAATTCATCTATATGGTGTGCCGTTTAACCCAAATTTGATGTATAAGGAACTGTGTTGCGGAGGCCAAGGTACGTTCTTCATTTAAATTTCGTTAACTAACATAGAGATACGGCGGATCTATATATCCAAAGCGCCGTATCCCTGACCAACTAGGACTTATTGACTAGTCAACGAAATTAAATAGATACGGCGTATCCCAATTTTCTAATACGGCGCATCGTGTCGCCCTATAAATACGACGGGAATGCGCCGTATAAACACACACAGTTAAGAACTTTCACGCACTAAAATTATACTCGAAATCCGATCATCTTTCTTAAATCCTCCTTTAATCCGATCTATAACCTTTCTCCTAATCATCAAATTAAGGTAATTATTCTATTTTGATTTAATTTCGTTTAATTATAAAAATTAGGGTTTATATGACCACTTCGATTAGGGCTTAAACGATATAGGGATATGATTAGAACTTGGCATTGATAATTTCCCCTAAGTTAATTTTAGATTTGGACATCGAATTTGGCACTAATTAAATCGAACGAAAAATTGGGTTTTGGGTGATTGTTTTTAAATTTTAGAGGGAAAGTGTGATAGGAGTTTTTGATAGGAACAATTCAGTAAATTTGGTCTGTGATATAATGCGGGAGTTTACGTCACGGATACGGATTCTTGAAAAACGTGCCTAACCCTTTATTTTATACTGATATGCTTTTAGATGCGGCGCATCTAGGTTGATTAATGCGGCGTAACGACCTATTTCAAAATTGATAAAATTCTAGATACGCCGTATTGATTAATCTAGATACGACGCATCTCAATACGCCGTATCTATTGTCTTGCACCGCATCTCTTATACTTTATACAGATACGCCGCAATGATTAAATCAGATGCGCCGTATCTACCTATTTTGCAGACTGTTTACTGAGTGTGAATATCTATTTCAGATGGCACTACCAGAGGTCACACTAAGGCATCAGTGGCTACAATTTGAGAACATGGGACTTACTCCTGCCGCTCTAGAGGATTACTTGCATAGGCTTGACTCGATTTACTTCAAGAAAATATTCAGATTCCAGGTTTTGAATTTTGACGATGTGGGATTGATCGGTGGTGGACATGCAGCTGCTAGTTTACAGCATCGGATGGAGATGGTAGTTGTTGGAGACGATGAGGAGGTAGTGTTTAGGTCTAGTGCTTGGAAGAGACTATTTAGGATTGACGAGCCTCTGATTAGGGAGCTCATGCTGGAGTTCTTTAGCACGATTCATTACAGGGAGACGGATTTGGAGATTGATACAGCTGACACTCTGGTATTCAGGTTAGGAGGTGTGCATAGGCAGATGTCGATGAGGCAGTTTATTTTGGCCATGGGGCTACACACTGAGGAGGAGATTGGATCTGCTGGGTTTGCCAGATACTGGGCTGAGAGTTTACGGGTTGTCCCTGACAGAGGGGTATTCAGTGACTACTGGGTTAGGATTTCTTCGATGGGTGACATCGTTACTTCCACCCCATCCTACACATTGATCAGAGAGCCGATGAGGCGGCTATGCCACCGTTTGATTGCACTCACCATCGCTGGGAGGGGTCAGTCACCTGAGAAGGTGACCACTCTGGACCTCTTCCTCTTGAGGAGTATGGATGAGGGGTTGTCGGTGAACATCCCCCACTTTTTAGCGCACTACCTCCACCGATCTGCTGCAGGGAGAGATCGGAGGAGCCAGATGACTGGCGGGCATTTTGTTTCGAGGCTGGCCCGCCATTTTGGAGTTATTGGAGCAGAGATCCCAGCGGGGCTGGAGGTTATTGTGGCCCGTCTCCCGGTTATCGATAGGGACTATTTGGTTAGACTCGGGATCTGCCAGGTGGCTGCGGGAGGCCACTTTTGGGCAGCATTAGGGCCCGCCAGAGCTGCAGGGCCAGAGGCGGAGCAGGGAGGACCTCAGGAACCTCCGGCTGCTGCTCCTGCCGACGAGGAGGTGCTACAGGCACCAGTACCCCCACGCACCATTGGTCAGAGACTTGAGGCAGTCGAGGGAGAGTTGAGAGCCCTGAGGAGAGACTCAGAGTGGGTGGTCATGAGTGTGAGCAGACTATTAGAGCAGCAGGGTATTACACACGTTCGTCCAGATGGTACTGAGGTTGCGGGAGTGACACGTGCATACGAGCGCAGAGTCCGCCAGAGGACTGATGGAGCCAGCACTTCCGGGACCCATCCAGACGACCACACTCACCCATGACCTTACTCTCTTGATTTCATAGACATTGTTCCACACATTATTATTACTTTTTGGATTGTACTAATCACTATTCTTATGTTTATATTTAATGTTTCAGTTTATATTTCTTGTTATATTTGATGAAGACTGGAATTAAGTTCAGCATGAGAGTACGAGAGGACGTATGAGATTAAACCGTGGAACGAGTCATTTTACAACAGACTGTTATCAGTCTGTTTGATTACTACATGCGCCGTATCTGCTTAAACAGATGCGACGCATCCTATCCTTTACTTCGTTTTATTTTGTTTCCAGGCCGCATGAGGATACGGCGCATCTCAATTCTGAGATGCGACGCATCTCCTGCAATGGTCATATCTTATTTTTCTGCATTTTTATTTTCGACTTTAAAACTATTTATCAGTTTATTTTTAATGCGGCGCATCCCTGGTTAAGGATGCGGCGCATCTTTATTCTGATCCGTATTTATTCCAGGCTCGATACGACGTATCTTCTTCAATAAGATACGGCGCATCGACTGACCTGATGATTTTCAGTTTTAATTTTTAAGTTTTATTTTTCCTAACTACTAATGTATTATGCAAAGCTTGAACCTTTCTTATCTTAGGTGTGTTTTAAAGTGTTGGTGGTATTATAGTTTCCTGGATTTCCTGTGGATACATCAAGTATGAAGCTTTAACGTTCTAATCCACAAGAAGTTGATTTTTGCTCTTATACTAATGGAGGATCATACCGAGCAAATCTCAGAGGAGTTTTTCTGTTCTAATTCTTTTAATTTCCAGTTTTTAATCTTTTATACAAACAACGAGGACGCTGTTTAACTTAAGTGGGGGGATTGGAGAATTAGAACACTTAACAATTACTTGTCCTAAACTTTTTCAAAAATTATGCTTAAAATGTGCTTAATATATCAAACTTAAAAATTTTTTAGCATGTTTTTGTTTAAGATCTAAGTTGCATAACTGCACACATGACGTTATTTTCAAAAATTGTGATTTTTCAAAATTCACAAATCTATGAGTGTGCCGGTGACTTGTAAACTTTAGAACTTGGCTTGTATACTATTCGAGACCACCATAATAAGTATTATTTATATAATTGGAGTGACTTGTCTAACTTGGTAAATTTCTAGGATTACACCCAAATAGCCTATTATATGTTATGTGATATTAGCTAACTACACTGGTTAGTTAACCCCCGTATAAACCCTTTTGTTACTCTCATTTTTAGAGTAAGATACCCCTAGAAAAACCCTCAGAGCCATTCCTTTCGTTTCTTACACCTATGTTTAAAACGTTTCGTTACACCCTTACACCTTAGCCTACCCTGTAGATTAGAATCCGTGGTTGGTTGATTGCTATAGGCAAAGTGTGTTTCCTTACATTACCTGTGTTCGCGTGCGTAATTCATTATCTATGGTTAGGTCGGGAAATTGCACAATGCAATTAGAGTGAAAGTAAATATTGTATATTTTGGAGTTTATTTTTCGTGTGTTTACTACTTTCACTATTACCATTATTTCTGAAGTCATGAAAATTATGGAAAAATTATCCGGAAAGAAAGTTATAGTGATGTGGTGAAATTTTACACATCTATGTTTATGTTAAAAAAAAAAAAAAAAAAAAAAAAAAAAAAATCGAAAAAATGAGAAAAGAAAAAGAAAGAAAGAAAAGTTGGAAGTTAGTTTTAACCAACTTATGTAAAGTTATGTAAGTGGTCGATATCACCACTATTTGTTGTACTATATCTATGGATTGAATGAGAATTGGCAGTTATGGGAACGCCAATTAAGGTTTATTTTTTGATTAAGATCTTATTGAGTATAATTCGTGTCTACCTAAAGCGTGTGTTTCAAGTGTTAAAGCGTGAGTTATTCGATGATATGAGTCTTATTCATGGGATGGTTGGGATAGTGATTAACCACACTTAGGATTTTAATTTATTTGTTTTGTTTATTTTTATTTTTGCACCAATTTATATCCCAAATGTTATCCATGCCCTTTATTATTCTTTATCCAACCAAACCTTTGGTTTATTGAGATTAGGGATTTGAGCAATCTTAAGTATCGTAGTCGTGGATTCGGCTATGTATTTATGATTTTGTCGCCCTTTTTGATATATTATTATTGGTGAAGTTTGGACCTATCTTTAGCCTATTCGAGTTAAGGATTTGAGCAATTGCAAGTATCGTGTTCGTGGATTCGATCATGTATTTGTGATTTTGTCGCCTTTTCTGAAATTTGAGATCGATAGTGAAAGAGAATAATTAACCCTTAAGCCTAAAAACCCTTTTTTAACCGCTTTAGACTTGTTACTCCTTAGCTTTAGTGGTGGAGATGTGTATACTTGCCAAGCTTATGATAGAATATTCGTCGCGACTGGACAGTTAAACGATTAGATTTGCTTTTATCGACTTATTTTATTTTACTTCTGAATCGTTAAGTGTTTAGTTGTGTGATTATGAAATGAACGAATACATGCTTAAATATAAAAAATAAATCCTAACATCTTTTAGGATACATTTTCATAAAAGAAATTCTAAGGTTTACTTGGGGACAAGTAAAGTTCAAGTGGGGGGATATTTGATGAACTCAAATAAGTACATTTTATTACTATCATTTATCTTATTAATTTGACTTGTTTTACTATATTATGTATGAGGATTGATACTTAATCGTTTACTTTTGTAATTCTCAGGTAAAAACAAGCATTTGGTGAAACTTAGCGATTTTGGACTAATTATGGAGCAAAACGTGCATAAAGTTGAAGGTCTACTGACATGGACAAGATCAAGTCAATTCTGCTCCAGATGCGCCGCATCTCACTCTCGACATGCGCCGCATCTCTATCAAGATATCACCAGATACGATCCAAGATACAAGAGGACATGCGCCGCATCTAATCATGGAGTTACGCCGCATCTTCTGGCGGTGTACGAATATTCCTGAATATTATAATCTTGGACCCCACGCGAAGTTAAGTACATGCGCCGCATCTACTTAGTACATGCGCCGCATCTTCCCTCAGACAGAAACTATAAATACCCCGTAGACCAGACGAATTACAAGTTCCGGAAAACCTAAAACCGAAGTTCGAACAGGAGAAACAAAGGACGAATTCAGTCAAGGAGGCAGCACAAGACACACCCAAATCAAAGATACAAGAGCTGTAAGAAGGTGCTGCATGTGTTTAATTCATTAAGTAGTTTTGTTTTATTGTGTTAGCAAACTTTAATTCATCAGGATTGGTGGCTTGTGTAATGTGACAACGAAAGATTGCACTCCCTTTAATACTTGCTTTCCCATCAATTAAAGCTTATATGTTGATGTCTTTGGTTACTACTTATTAGTGCATTGATAACCTCTGTGTTTATTAGTGGCTTGCGGGCATTTGACTGCGGGACATAATGTGGCTCCCACGGTTATTACTAAATTGATCACTTAGGAATAACTTTTAGACATAAGTAATCATTAAGGGTTTACTCGCCGATAAGATTAGGACCAACGAGAAAGGGTTAACTACATACACTTCATATAAAGCTATCAATAAAACAAGTGACAATCTACTTAATCATAAGGACAGCCCTCTTATTGTCTCAAGTATTTATCTGTGTACGTGTGTGCTACTTGCTGATTCGTGCCTATTGGTTTATTTTATTATTTAATTGCAAACAAACCGTGCCAGTCTCTCAGGCTGAAACCCCCTTGCGTTAGGATATTAAAATACTGATTAGAATAACGAGATAATACGTTCCACTCTTAGTGATCGACACTCTACTTACCATTATCTTCATACTGACCGGGTACACTGCTCGTTAAGTGTGTGTGTTATTGATAAGTCGGCTAAATATAAATTTAAAACTTGAGTAGGCATTAAAACTGCTAAACCGCAACGACACATCACGCGCATCAAAAGCCCACGGCTCATTAGGAGTCCATGGGCCTTGGGATCCAATGAATTGTTTCTAGAATACATCATGCATGTGACGCCCTAGATATTGCCTATAAATAGAAGGCATGGGGTGTCATTTTAAGTTTTGGTTTTATTCATTGTGTAGCCAAATCTTCGACAGTCTTATGAATGAATGAATCATCCGCTTTCTCTTCATCTTGAATTCTCTTATCTCTCGTTATCTATTTTCTAGTTATTGTTTACTAGTTGTTACGTGTGTTTAGTAGTTAATAAGTTGAGTAGATCTTGTGTTAAGCTAATATTAGTACCTATCAAGTGATATCATTCGCTAGAAGATAATTAGTTGTGTGTTTTTGAGTAGTTTAAGTCGTTATTTATTAGTTTTACGTTTGGTTAAGTACTGTACAATTGGTTTTTGTGGTTATTTGCGACAAAAAGTCACTTTTCTTTCACTAATCTTCGCACTTGTAAAGTGAAAAGATCATCATAGTGAATAGAGAGTAGATTCATAGTCGAAAGTTTAGTTCTTGTTCGAATTTAAGTATATTTACACTAGTTTTCACTCGTTGCAAGTTATTAAAATTCATCAAAGTTCGATTTAGACGTTAAAGTTTTTAACTTTTTTTGGGATTTAAGATGCTGCTGCTCAGATTGGATACTACTTCTCATGGTGCTAAATGGAAAATTCACTAAGTGTTATTCTACTGCCGGACTTAATCATACTATTGCTGGTGTATTTCATACTACTGCTGGAGTTACTGAAGAGATCAAGGAAATATGCTAAGTGGATACTACTGCTAGGCATCGAAGATACTACTGCTAGAGTTAGTATTCTACTGCTTATTAGATAATTATGTATAGTATGTTTGGATAATTATAGCATAGATACGAAAGGATTTATCTTGTATAGAAAGCTATTGTAACCGACTAGGACTCCTTAGTCTATAAAAGGAGGATCTAGGGTTAGAGTTTTGGTACGTATCATAGAAGTATCATTGTTAGAGTCGAATCACTTCAAGGTTTTTGTAACCCTGTTACTTTTGAGTAACCGTATTAATATATTGAAGTGTTTGTTGAGAGAATTCAATTGTGTTTGATTGATTAATTCTTCTTAAGATTAAATACTAGATTTCGCATAGTATTTAATATTGGTTCAAGAACAGTTTCTATACTTATTGTTTTAGATCTATATCTAAGATAATTAACAAGATCAATAGCTCAACTGGGATCAACAAGTGGTATCAGAGCTTGTGATCTAGAAACTGCTATCAAGAAGAATTTGTGATCTGCTTTGTTTAACATCTACTGAAGTAATGGAATCCGAATCAACTCATATGGTAACTGCTTCAAAAGTACCCATGCTCAAACCTGGTGAGTATGAGCTGTGGAAGATGAGAATTCAGCAGTACATCAAGATGCTTGACTACTCCATGTGGGAAGTCATTCAGAATGGTGATACACTACCTGCTAAAGCTGCTGATGGGACAATTTTACCCATTAAATATGTTGAGGACAAGGCTCAGAGAAGATTGGAGATAAAGACCCATAGTATTCTTATGATGGGAATACCCAATGAGTATCAACTGAGCTTCAATCATATTCAGAATGCAAAGTCCTTGATGGAAGCTATTGAACTCAGATTTGGTGGGAATGAGGCCACTAAAAAGTCAAGGAAGAATCTGCTCAAGCATCAATTTGAGACATTTGTTGCCTCAAGTTCAGAAAACATTGATGCTACTTATGATAGACTTCAGAAGTTGGTGAGTCAACTACAACTTATGAAGGTCTCAGTGCCTCAATAAGACATTAATCTTAAATTTCTGAGGAGTTTACCATCTGAATGGAATACTCATACAGTGGTCTGGAGGAACAGGACTGATTTTGATACAATGAGCTTGGATGATTTATACAACAATCTAAAGGTGTATGAATATGAAGTCAAAGGATCATCTAGTTCATCTTCTAGTGCAAACAACCTAGCTTTTATGTCTTCAAACAACAAGGGTTCTGGAAATTCTCAAGAAAACTATTCTACTGCTGGGCATGTAGTTTCTGCTGTTGGCACACATGGTTCTGCTGCTAGCTCAAATAGTGACAACATCAGTGATGCTGCTATTTGTGCCTTCTTGGCTGATCTCACTACAAGTACTACTGTTACTGATCAGGATTTAGAACAAATTGATCCTGATGATCTTGAGGAGATTGATTTGAAGTGGCAGATGGCTATGCTGACCATGAGGGCTAGGAGATTTTTGAAGAAGACTGGTAGGGAACTCAAGTACAGAGGACAAACCAATGTGGGGTTTGACAAGTCCAAGGTTGAGTGTTATAACTGTCAGAGAAAGGGACATTTTGCAAGGGAGTGCAGAGCACCCAAGAAGAATAGAGAGAATGTAAGGAAGGTTCCAATTGAAGAGGTCAAGACTACAACAGCTCTGGTGTCCTGTGATGGCTTGGGAGAGTATGATTGGAGTGATCAAGCTGAGGAAGGACCAAATTCTGCTTTTATGGCTGAAGAAGGACAAAAGGGACACAACATTTGATCCGTGCTAAAGTGTATATATAAATAATATCAGACGGATACACGTGAATAAAGACAAATCAACCCTTTAGGAAAAAGGCTAACTTGCAAAAACTCACGTTTGTGATATGTGTGATACCAGGTAAGTGATTACCCGGGTCGTGTCCCAACGAGGTGTGAATGGGCAATCGTTTGAGGTTTGGAATTAGAGTGACTGATGATTGTAATATGAAATTTTGATTTTTTAATTCTAATTTGAGAAACAAATTCTCAAGGAAAATTAAAATCCAAACAATTATATTAAAAACGCGAAACGGGAATTACAAAAACGGGATTAAAACTAAGATATATGGAAATCTAATCTTACAAGTGCAAAATTATTTTTCCTAAGTTATAAATGACAAAAGAAAATTTTAGAAAAAAGATTTATATTTTTCTGAGTTTTATATTTTTTATTATGATTTAAAAACTAAACGTAAAAGAAAAATTAATTAAAAATACTAAATGAACTTGGAAAATTATGAAAAATTCCAGGAAATTACTTAATGATAATTAGAACCTATGAAAAATAAAAGTGGGCTAACTGCTTTTCTGAATAAGCAGTTAATAAGCAAACTGTGGAAATAAGCTTTAAAAAAGAAAAGTGGTTAAATAAAAGGGTGTGTATGGTTTTACTGAAATAAGTCCCTAGGGAAGTTGGTGTTGGTGTTGCTTTGTGATGTGAATGACCAGGGTTCAAGTCCCTTGGTTCTCTTTTTTGCTTTTTTATTTTATTTTTGATATTTTATGATTGAAACTTAATAAGCACAATATGATAAGCAAATTTCACAACTGACACTATTTTTGAAACACTCAAATAAGCACAGAAAAAGCTCAAGTTTGCTGATCAGTTGGGCTATTAAGAGAATAAGCCAAGCTTTTTGAGAAAAAGGACTGATAAGCTATTTAATAAGCTAAGGCAAAGTGGAAATAAGATAAGCAACCAACATTAAGCTAAAATGAGCACTGAGTAAGCACTAGAAATTAGAAATAAGCACTGATTAATAACAAATTAAGTACAAGGTCTGCTGATATGCCCTTGGTGCAGGGCAAATATTGCCTTTTTCAAGCCACTAAAAAGTACTTATAAGCTGTTCTAAAAAATCAAAGAAAAATGGGAAAACTTAGACTAGCAAGCCAAGTATATCTGAGCTAAATTCCAGCTTATTACAACTTATTATGAGCTAATGAAAAATCATGGTGGAAGGCTGCAAATAAGGAAAATCAACTGATGTAGCTGATATTGATCCAATATGCTTAATTCCTAACCAACCTATGCCAAACCTTTCTAACTAACTAAATGGACCAAGGTGAGTATGAAGAATACAAAAATGAGTGCTTAACTGAGCTTATAGCTTCTGAGAGCTTATAGCTCTAGTAGCAGCCCTATAGGTGTACTTATGAACTCAAATCCTACAATTCTTTGAAAACAGGCCCTAAGCTCTTAACAAAAGCTCACATATGTTAAGTTAATCAAGATCAAAGCTAGGAAAAGTGCAAGTGAACAGTTCTAACCCATATTGACCCATTTTGCCTTTTTGACCCAAACAGTCCTTAGTGTGGGACTGTTTTGGATTTTCAAAAGCAAAGCCACTTTTGAGCTATGGAACTTATCCACTAATGATTGAATAACTTAATTAAGCTGAATTAAGCAACTTTCATTTAAAATTAAGCACTAAATAAGCAATCTCTATATTTAAGCTAATTAGGCTGTTTTTAGGTTTTTAAGTGAAACTGAGACTTAAGCTTTAACTAAGTATCCAAACTAGCCTACAATTACTTCAAGTAAAACAGATAACAAGGAAAAAGACAATAAGTACACAAATAAGCTATGAAACAGTGATAGGAAACAATGAAAAAAATTGAAATAGCTTACAACTGAATTAGGTTATGAAAAAATGAAAGTAGATCAGAAACACACCTAGCTTGTCAATGACAAGCTAGAAACCCAATTCAACTCTCCAAAACAGCTTATTCCACCAGAAGAGCTTATTGTGAGCTTCTTTGACTTTCATTGACTTTCTTGAGATTTCTTGAATGTAACTGAGTTATCTTATTTTAAACTCACAATAAGCTATATTAAGCTCATATGAGTTTATTCAAACAGAAAACAAGCTTATACAAACAACAATTAACTTAATTCGAATTCTCAGTACATATGGAAACTTGAAAACATGAAATTATCATTAACTTTTGGAAATTGCTCAAAGATAAACATTAAACAAACTTAAAGTAACTTGAGTTAATAACTAGAAATCAAAATTTATAAAACTTAAACAATTAAAGTACAATACGATTAAAGGAAAATTAACTACTTTCTCTCAATAGGCTTACAAAGAGTCCTATATATACTAAACTAAAGTGGGATAAGTCTCATCTTCTTCTCTGATCATTTCTACACCATTGGATCCTCTTGAATTGATCTCAGCCATTTAAACTAATTTTGGCACCAAAATTGTCATAATGGAGAAACCACTTGACTGAGCTGATGGGGAAGAAGCAATTGATGCATCTTGGCTTGTTAGGTGAAGTGTAGAGGAAGCTAGGAGGGGGTGGATTGTGTCAGGGATAAGGCGGTGGATGGTGGTGGTTTCTGGTATGGTTTTGGGCGGGCAAACGGTATAGAAGAAGAGTTTGACCAAGGGTCAAACATGGTATTAGCTTAGAAATACCGGGTTGGGTTTTTTAGTTGGGCTTGGTATTTATTTTGGGCTTGGGAAATTTGTGTGGGCTAGGTTAAGTTTGTAGCTGGGTTTTGTTTTAGGATTGGATTGGGTTTATTTTTAGGATTGGCTTTGGATAAGTTTTAACTTTAGGGACTAAAGTTGTAAAATCTGAAAATCCAGGGACCAAAGCTGCCAAAAGTAATAATTATATCCAAGGACCATTTGTGTCATTTTGGTATTTTTGGGGGTTGACTTTGACTTTGTCTTTGACTTTTTCTTCACTTGATCAAATGTACAATTGTTGTCGAGTCAATCCAAAAACATTCGTTTTCGCTCCGTTTTCAATCCTTCAGTACCTGAAACATATAAAACACAAACCAAGGATATCTGCAATATATATTGGGTGTTTTAGGTCATTTTAGTGTCTTTTATGGGTATAAAATGATGAGTATTTACACACTCATCAACTTTGCTTTGATGGCCTATGCTTCTTCATCATCTGGTTCAAACTCTGAGGTATCAAATGAGTCTACTTGTTCATTTAAATCATGCTTAGATACTGTAGAGGAACTCAAGTCTAGGAATGAGAGTTTAAGAGCTGAAGTTGAAAAACTAAAACTTGATAACTTAGGGTATAAATATGGTTTAAAATCTGTTGAAGAAAAACTTGAGTTTCTTAAGCAAAATGAGCTAGAATATGTTGATAGGATTAACATTCTAGAAGGTCAGCTTTTAATAAAAAATAGTGAGATTAATGTGCTAAATAAAAGGCTAGAGGAAGCAGAACAAGCTAAAGATATAGCCTTATCTGAGAAAGAGAAACATGTTGTTAGGGTAGAGAAACAAAAATTTGCATCTGACCTAGTCAATAAGTCAATTGAAAGTCAATTAATGAGAAGAGGGAGTGGCTTAGGGTACAATGAAGTAGCTCCTCCTGTTAAGAGTGCCTTTGCACCTCCTAGGAAGGAATTATCTTTCATAACTGAGATAGATGCAAAACCTGTAGGTGAACCTAGTGAGATTAATAAAGAGTCACCTAAGGTTGAAAAGATGTTGTCTGATACTCTATAGTCATTGAAGATTGGGTGTCAGATAGTGAAGATGAACAGGTTGAATCAACACCTAAGGCTAAAAAGGAAGAAATTCCTAAAATTGTTGAATCTACAGTCACTCAGGTTAAAACAGTAGAATCTAAAGCTAAACATGTTGAGTTTATAAAACCTGTGTTAGGAAGTAGGATCTCTAGGAAAATTGCTGAATTTGATGAGAAACCTATAGAATATCCTAGGAAACTTAATAACTGGCCTAGAGGAAACTAAAGAAATTGGAACAGCCTAATTTCACAAAAATTAGGTAGTGATTTTCAGTTACTTAAGAAGGCTTGTTATAGTTGTGTTAGTTTTGAGCATTTACATGAAGATTGTTACTACTACCAAAAACCTGTATGGAACCAACACACTATGGTGAACCATAAGAACTTTGCTAAAAAGACTCACCCTCATCCTAATAGAAACATGGTTCCTAGGGAAGTTTTAATGAAATCTGGTGCTACTAGGGTAATTACTACTGCTGCACCAAAAAGGCCTATTCAAAGGAATACAGTTGTTTCTACTGCTAAGGCAAAAGCAGATTCTACTGCTGAGCCAAAAGTAATTACAGACACTGTTGTGGGCAATCACTTTTATGCTGTTAAGGCCTCAGCTTGCTTGGTTTGGAAACCTAAAATCAAAGTTTTAGATCATGTTCTCAGACACAGCAGTGCATCAATGGACTTGAAGAAATTTGATTATGTTGATGCACAAGGCAAATCCAAGTCAGTGATGGCTTGGGTCCCCAAGAGAAACTAACTCTCTTACTTTATGTGCAGGGCAATCTACAAGATGAGCTAAAGGATAAATGCATTTTTGATAGTGGATGCTCTGGACATATGACTGGAGACCAAAGCAACCTTGAAGATTTTGAAGCTTTTGATGGTGGCTATGTTGCTTTTGGTAATGATTCTAAAGGTGGAAAGATTGTTGGTAAAGGTATTATTAGAACAGGGAAATTGGATTTTGAAAAGGTGTACTTTGTAAAAGGGCTTAAGTTCAATCTTTTTAGTGTCTCACAAATGTGTGACAAAAAGAATTTTATTCTTTTTACAGACACTGAATGTCTTGTCTTATCTCCTGATTTTAAGTTGCCTGATGATCAATCTGTGCTACTTAGAGTCCCTAGAACAGACAATATATACAGTGTGGACATAAAGAAAATAATTCCCAAAAGAGATTTAACTTGCCTATTTGCAAAGGCCACAAATGACGAATCCAAACTTTGGCATAGAAGACTTGGCCATTTAAATTTCAAAACTATAAATAAATTGGTTAAGGGAAACCTTGTCAGATGTTTACCTTCAAAAGTTATTGAAAATCCTGAAACCTGTGTTGCTTGTCAGATGGGAAAGCACACAGAGCTTCTTGTAAGTCCAAAGTAGTGAACTCTATTTCTGAGCCCTTATATATGTTGCATATGGATCTGTTTGGGCCAACTTATGTGAAAAGTTTGAATAAGAAAATGTATTGCCTAGTTGTCACAGATGACTATAGTAGATTCACTTGGGTTTTCTTTCTAGCAACTAAGGATGAGACTTCTGGCATTCTTAAGGCTTTTATAACAAGAGTAGAAAACCTAGTTAATCACAAAGTTAAGGTAATCAGATGTGACAATGGAACCGAGTTTAAGAATAGTGTGATGAATCAGTTCTGTGTTGAAAAAGGTATTTTAAGACAGTTTAGTGTGGCTAGAACTCCTCAACAAAATGGTGTTGCTGAGAGGAGGAATAGGACATTAATTGAGGCTGCTAGGACTATGTTGTCTGAGTCAAAATTACCCACTACTTTTTGGCTGAAGCAGTTAACACTGCTTGTTTTGTGCAAAATAGGAGTAAGGTAGTTAAGCCTCATAACAAGACCCCTTATGAATTGTTGCATGGTAGGAAACCAATGATAGATTCTTAAAACCATTTGGGTGTCCTGTTACTATCTTAAATACAATTGATAATCTAGGTAAGTTTGATGAGAAAGCAGATGAAGGTTTCTTTGTTGGATACTCTACCAATAGTAAAGCTTTTAGAGTATTCAATAAAAGAACTAGGCATATAGAAGAAAACCTGCATGTTAGGTTTAGTGAAACAACATCTAATGTTGCAGGGAGTGGACCTGAATGGCTGTTTGACATTGATTCATTAACCAAAAGTATGAATTATGAGCCAGTAATTGCAGGTACAACTAACAAATCTGCAGGTACACAAGCTAATTCCAATGCAGGTACACAAGCTAAGGAGAATGAATCTGCAAAGGAGTTTGTCTTGATAGAGAAATGGAAGCTTGATCAAACTTTCAAGGCCAAAGAGAAAGAGGGCAAGAATTCACAAGATGATGCTGTTCATAAAGATGTAGTAGGTGGGGATAAACCTTCTGATGCTGACAAGGTGGTTAATGAAGGACCACAAAGTGTTGATGAAGTGGAAAACAAGACTAGCAGCAGTAACTTTGATTCTACTGCTAAGCAAAAAGAGACTACTGCTAAGCCTTTTGATCCTACTGTTGCACCAAGATTTTCTACTGCTGACACAGATGGAAGATCTTTTGCTGATGATGACTATCCAGATGATCCCAATATACATGGTTTGGTCAACATCTATGAAGATACTGATGATGAAGTTCTGGATGGGTTTGGTGCAGAGGCTGACTTAAACAATATGGAGAATGCAATTCCTGTCAGTCATATTCCAACCACCAGAATACACAAGGATCATCCAAAGGAGAAAATTATTGGAGATGTTCATTCTGCTGTTTAAACAAGAAGTATAACAAAAGGTTTCAGAGATTTGTTTGATCAAGGGTTATTTGCTCAATCTCTTCATCAGAGAAATAGCCACAAGGATCTACAGAATTGTATGCTTGCTTGTTTTCTGTCACAAGTGGAACCCAAGAATGCCTATAAAGCTTTACAAGATGAAAGTTGGGTTGAAGCTATGCAAGAGGAGTTGTTGCAGTTCAAGCTTCAAGAAGTCTGGACCTTGGTTGATTTGCCTTCTGGGAAAAAGGCAATTGGTACTAAATGGGTGTTCAGATGCAAGAGGGATGAAAGAGGAATAGTGATCAGAAACAAAGCAAGATTGGTGGCTCAAGGATACACTTAGGAAGAGGGAATTGATTATGATGAAGTATTTGCACCTGTAGCAAGGGTAGAGGCTATCAAACTATTCTTGGCATTTGCTTTATACAAGAACTTCACTGTGTATCAAATGGATGTGAAGAGTGCTTTCTTATATGGGACAATTGATGAGGGAGTATATGTCTCCCAACCACCTGATTTTGAAGACCCTGATTATCCTGATAGGGTTTACAAGGTGGAGAAAAGCATTGTATGGTTTACATCAGGCTCCTAGAGCTTGGTATGACACATTATCAAAGTTTTTGTTAAACAATGGTTTCAGCAGGGGAACCATTGACAAGACTTTGTTCATCAAGAAAGACAAAAAGGATATCTTATTAGTTCAAGTATATGTTGATGATATCATTTTTGGGTCTACAAACAAGGTGTTATGTAAGGAATCAAAGAAGCTGAAGGTTTTGCTGAGGTTATAGACTTTCTTAATGCTACTCACATAAGGTATGCATTAACAGCAAGCCCTACTATATATGTTTCCCACAATGATAAGTTCTGGTCTACTGTTAAGATCAAAACTAAACATGGGGAAGAATATTTAAAGGCTAAGGTAGAAGGCCACAAGGTAATTATTTCTGAAGCATCTGTGAGAGAAGCTCTTCACTTTGCAGATGATGAAGAAATAACTTGTCTTGAAAATTCTATCATTTTTGAGGAACTTGAAAACATGGGGTATGAAAAGAAAAATAATAGTTTAAAATTTTATAAAGGTCTTTTCTGTCCCCAATGGAAATTTTTGATTCATACCATTCTCCATTTTCTAAGTCCTAAAATATCAGGTTGGAACAAATTCAGTACAACTCAAGCATCTGCTATGATTTGTCTGGCCAAAGGACAACCTTTTAATTTTTCGGCTATGATAATGGATGTTTTGAAAAAGCATGTTCAAGGAAAACATTACATTTACCCAAGGTTTTTGCAACTCATTCTAAACAATCAAATTTCAAACCTCAAGGTACATAAAAGGAAATTTACTTGTCCTGTGCTTCAACATAAATTATTTTCATACTTGAAAAAGGATGGCAAGGATTTTGTGGGAAACTAGAAGGGGGGTTGAATAGTTTACCGGTTTAAAAACTTCTTTTAAAAAATCTTGTTTTAAAAGTATGCTATTGGAAACTTTGATTCGAACTCTATGTGTAATCAAACAACACCAATATGAACTACAAACTAAGCTACGTAATAATAACAAATAAAAGTAAAGAGTAGAGTTGGAAAGATCAAACCGAGACAGAGGATTTATAGTGGTTCGGCTACGAAGCTCTTCTTCGCCCTACTCCACTCCCCGAGTACCACACTCGAGAGTTTCAAAAACTATATCAACAACCTCCCTTCAGGCGGAGAAAACCGTACACGTCGCTTATCCTATTTCCGACACTAAGCTAGATGCCGAGTGCTAATCTTAGCTAGCACCAATCTACCAAGGTCCACGTGACCAAACACACAAGCCCAATGGCTTCAAGAGATCACCAAGATCTCAACACGATCACAATGATCGACACTCACTTCACTCTACTCGACTAACACTAACCTAATGACCCTTGATCTTCTTGATCAATCACACAAGCCCAATGGCTTCAAGAGATGTTCACTATCTCTATAGATCACACTTGATCTTCACTCTCACTCACAAAAAGAAAATAAACTTGATGTATGCTAAGACACAACAAGGTTGTAACAAGAGTTACAAAAACCTATCAACTATAACTCTAGTATCTTCTTGATTACTTGAGTTCTTCTCTTTCTAATGAAGAGGGATGACAACACCTTGTATCAACTTGGATACTTGTGTTCTTCTCTTGCTAGTGAAGAGGTATGAAGAGGATCACTTGAAGGATGATTGGATCACTCTTGAAACAAAGAAAAACTAATCTAAATGACCCTAAGAAGTGAAAGGTGTGAGAGGATTTTACTAAGGGATTTTTCTGTGTGTAAAGGGTGCCTAAAACTGTGAAAGAGGTGGGTATTTATAGGCAAAGAAAATTTGAACATTACAATTCAAAATGGTACGGACGGCTCCACTAAATGACCCACGGCTCCGTTAAATTTAACGGTACCGTGGAGCCGTGGTAGACTAGGACGCTCCAAATTTTGTCTTTTCTGGTGAAAACTTATTTGGGAAAGGTTGGAGCTAATTTTGGGGGGGAAAATAGCTGTTGTGATTTTCAAACTTATTTTTCCATTAAAACATTTCTTAATATTTCAAAAATAATTTGTCATGTGTATTTTTGAAAAAATGTTTTGTCCCATTTAAAATGTGAATTTTCAAAACATGAATTCACTTCTTTGATCACTAGTTCAAGTTGTAACTTTGTTCAAGAGTGATTTGCGTAGAAACGGGATCTTCCGATTAAAAACTTGTTAACGTTAATTTTAACGTAACGTGAGTTCACATTTTGTCATCCTCAAAACGTGAAGTAATCGAAAGATATAAATAACGTTTTTAGAACATTATTTGCATCAACAGATCTTTCTGGAACTGTGACACCATTATTTCCTTATATGTTGTCATTAGTTCAAAATCAGGGTGAAGGAGTAGAAATCCCAACTACTTCCCATCACACACCCAATTTGGAACAATCATCTGAACAACCTCAAAAGACCCAATCCCCTAGGAATTCACCAAATAAGAACACTGAGCAACCTCAGGCCAGTGTTAGGATGGATGCAGATGAGGCTGTCACAGGTGATGGAGGTGACATGTTGGAAGGAGCTAGCACTACTACTTCTGGCTTAGTAGCTGGGCAGGAAAGTGTTAACATAAGTAAGACCCCAACCAAGGCAACATCTACTGTTGAAGGTTCCCATGAACCAGAAACAAATGATGGAAACCGCAGCCAAATGACTAATATAGGGGGTCAGCTGATCAAACTAGGTTTGATACTAAGTTTACATCCTATGATTCACCTCTCAGGGAAGGTCACACATCTCGAAGTGATGAGGATAGACTTGAAACAGAGGAATTGATGGAACCCAATGTACACAATGACAATTCCAGTGATCCAACTCTCGGACCAGGTAACACAGGTCGAAGTGATGAGGATAGTTTGAAACTTATAAATGAATTAATGGAAAAATGTACAACATTGTTAATTGAAGTTCTTGGTCTTAAGCAGGAGTTAATGATGGTAAAAACTACTCAAGGTGTAGAAATAATGAGGTTAAAGCAAAGGATTAGACATCTAGAGGGTTTACAGAGATCAAGGGCTTCCAAAACTAAAAGATTGTACAAGATTGGATCTATGTCAAGGGTGGATGATTCTGAACCAAGTTTGGGGGAGGATGCTCCCAAACAGGGGAGGAATGAAGACAAGGATTCAGGGGAGGAAATCAAGGATTCAGGGGAGGCTGAGAAGTTGAATGATGAAGGTGTTGCTGGTAATGAGGGAAATGATAATGTTGATATGGATATAGATTCTGGTGAAAATGAGGAATTTGTGGTTAAGGACAAGTCTGGTAATGAAGTGGCTTTGGAAACAAGGAAAAAGGAGCAGATTGGTGATAAATTAAAAACTTTGAATGAAGAGCAGCTGATTAAACACACAGAAGTAATGGTGGAAACTATTAAAGGTTTGGGTGATGCTGCTGCTAGTGTTCAAGTTGATTCTGCTGTTGGTGACAAAGAAAAAGTAGCCAAGGATGATTCTACTGCTGAGGTAATTCATTCTGCTGCTAGTGTTATTGATCCTGCTGCTAAGCCAAAGCAAGTTCCTACTGCTGGTGTTAAAGTTCCTACTGCTGAGACTCAGGGAGTTTCTACTGCTGAAGAGTTGGATGATGATGTTAGCTTGGCTAAGGTGATGTTACAACTTTAGGCTACAAAATCATCAACACCAAAACCACCACAACCACAACAACAACCTAAATCACAACCAGAACCTGAACAACAACCACAATCACAACCTCAACCAACATCAAAGAAAACAACACCAACACCTCCACCTCCAAAGGTTCATGTGAAAGGAGTTACCATTAGAGAACCCATTCCAAGCAAGAAACCTACTCAATCACATACATATTCTGGAAAAGGCAAAGGCAAAATGATAGAAGAGCCTGAACCTTACCCTGATGTTCCTTTTGAGTTCTGGCCAAGAGAGCTTCAAGAAAAGTTTAATGAATAAGCTGCAAGGAAAATTCAAGCTGAGTATGAGGAAGAAAATCTAGCAGTACTTGAAAAACAAAGAAAACATGAAGAAGATGAGGCCAAAACAAAAGCTGCATTGGATGCTTGGGATGAGGAGAGGATAAGGTGTGAAGCTGATATGGAGTTGTTGAAGCAAGTTGATCGGTTAAAATCAAGTCATATTTATTTCCAAGGAAACACAAGTGAAGTATGTGTGACCCGGTTCGTTATCCCCGATGAGAGTTGAATGGAATTTGTGAGATCGGGTTTGTGAATCGTGTTTGAGATATAAAAATTTGAGAGATTTTGGATTTGGATTACAACTACGTAAAACAATAAATAGGCTAGGAAATAAAAATACAATTAAAAACAATTAACGTAATTAAAACGTAAACGTTATAAACTAAAACATGAAATCTACGAAATATAAATCCTAGGGTACCTAATTAATTTTTCTACGTTCTAAATATAAAAAGAAAATTTTGGAAAAAAGAAATTTTTTTTTTTGATTTTTTAATAATTTTTTATAATTTAAAAACTATTTAAACTAATTTAAATTACTAAAAATACCAAAACTATTTTTAAAAATCTGAAAATTTTCCTTAAAATACTTTATACTACCAGAAAGCTAAGAAAAATTTAAAAAGTGAAAAAGCTTTTGGAAATAAGCTAAAATTAAGCTGATCGGTTCAATTAAGCTTATAAAGAAAACAAAAGGGGTTTTAAATTAAATAGTGTAATTTTTAACTAAAAAGAGACTAAGAGTCCAGTGGTAAGATTGCTTGTGTTTGTGTGTGCTAAATGTCCTGGGTTCGAACCCCAGGACTGACAAAATTTTTACAACCTATTTTTTTTCTTGATTTTCTTTTGCAAATGACTCAAAGCAACATTAAACAAAACATGCAAAATAAACTCAAACAAAACATACGAGATCTAAACACAGCTAATAATCAACTCAAACACAAACAATAAACTCAAACCATATGCAAAATCAACTCAAACACAAACATTAAACAAAACTCTAACCGTATATAACTTCAACAAGCAGGAAAGAAAAAAAAAACAAGATAAGCTAAACTAATATATATATTTTTTTTCTTTTTTTTTTCGAGCTTAAACTTAAGAACCATTATGCTAACTTATCAAAATAAACAACAACCCGAATTGAATAAAGACACAGAACACACAAACTGATTTAGAGCAAACTTATAAACTTGATTTAGAGCAATTTATAATCTCAAACTTGATTTTCAATCTTAAACTACGAACAACTTAAGCAGTAACAGGAATGAACTAAGTAGAAATTAAGCAGTAATCTAAACAATAAACATCGACTTATATTAAATTAAAAAGTAAAGTTACAACCGAATTAAAAAGTACAAATTACCTTAAACTAGCTAAACTAAACCTTCCTGCTTAACGAAAACTAAAAATAAAAACATACCGAATTTAAAGCTAAAATAATCCTGGTTACCGCAATAACCTCACTACTCTATTTATACTACTAAAAAAAAGAAAAAATAAAGAACTCAGGTCCTCCTTTTGTGTTTCTCTTATGAGATAAATCTTCACAAAAAGTTACTTGTGCTTCTTTGCTGACTTTCCCCGCCGTTGGATGAATCTTGAACTTGATCTTGGCCCTTTATTTTGGTCTTAGCGCCCACTACATCCCACGGATTGATGACCTGGCTTGGAGAAGGTTTAATGGGGAAAGGGTAGTGAAATGGGGAGTGGAGAAGGGTAGTGAAATGGTGAAAGATTTGGGGAAGAGGAGTGGATAGTGATGGTTGTGTTGGCTGCTTGTGTTTTGGCGGGATAGAGGTTTGGGGAAGAAGACAAAGCTAAGAAGCGAATTAGGGTTGTGTTATCGACCGATTGGGATATTGACCAAGCATTTGGGGATTTGACCCTTTTTATTTCATCCGATCATTAGCTTATTATGAGATTGGGGCGGTCGGGTTTTGTTTGATGTGGGCTGGGTATTGTTGGTGGGCTTGGGTATTTATTTTTGGGTTTAAATAGGTTGGGTAAGGATTGTTGTTGGATCCGGTAGTGGGTATTTGTAGAATAAATGTTGGGGTAAATGAGAATTAATCCAAGGACCAAATGTGTAAAGTTGTCAAAATCAAGGACCAAATCTGCCGAATCTTCAAAGCTAATCCAGGGACCAAAATTGCCAAGCTTATTAAGGACCAAATTTTTTTTTTTTTTTATTATTTTTTATTTTTTTAAGCTTGAGGGACTAGACTTGCCATTTATGCAAATTTTGTTTGTTTTTCAATCGTTTTCAATCATTTTGCATATGGAATACACAAAAAACACATCTCAAAGATATTTTTAACATTATTTGATCGTTTTAAAGTGTTTTTGGTTGTTTTGACTCGAAAATTGGACGAAAAGATATGTGTAAAACGACACATATCAAATCCCCCACACTGAGCAATTGCTAGTCCCTAGCAATATTTTTTTTCAAAAATAGATGGATGTATCTCTTTACCAGAAGCCATCACCTCTGGAGTAGCCAAATGTTTCAGTTCAAGTAAGAACTATGGTACACTGATAACCATATGATTTTGAGAAAATCATCAGCTGCCAACGGATTTGGTTTGTCTTTACCAGAAGCCGTTTGCTTCTGGACTAGCCAACTCTTAGATAAAACCACTTATTATCTTTGGTGAGCTGATGACCAATTATGGTTTTCCAACTGCCTTTACCACAAGCCATAATCTTGCGGGCTAGCCAACTCTTCATCTTTTTAGGATATGGTGAGTCGAATACCATACAATTTTTGGCAAATTGTAAGCCGTAAACGGATTTGATATATCTTTACCAAGAGCCGTTTGCTCTTGGATTAGCCAATCCTTTTGTGTGTTAGACATGGTGGACTGATAACCATTTGTTGTGTAAGTGCAAAACACTTACACCAAAAAAAATTTTTGGCCAAAAACGGGGGAATTAGATGGTATATATACGTGATTAAATTCGTGAGAATTCCCCCCACACTAGAAATGAATATTGTCCTCAATATTCAAAGTACCGGCTGTTAGGCCGAAACTGAGAACGTAAAAGGGAAATATTACGGGCCATTTATTTTATTTTTGTGGTTTAAAACTTTTTTTTTTTTTTTTTTTTTTTTTTTTTTTTTTTTTTGAAATTTATGTACAACAGCGGGGGGCATTTCCCCCCACATTAGGGTGGTAGAAAGTAGAAAGAAGTCAGAAATATGGGTGAAAACCCATATGGTGTGCTACTGTTTTTGTTAACCGAGTCGCTAGCTTGACTCGACCCCGAATTCATTTGTCCATGGGGAAGCAAGTGGAAACCAATCTCAATCGGACTTTCATTCAAATTGTTTGGATAAACATTTGAATAGGAGAAAGTTCCACACCGATGAGATAAAACCCGCGGTATTTCAATAGAAGAAACTATTAAGGGTGATACCGGGGTCAAATATGGTGTCCTCATTCCCGTAGGAGAAAAGGGAAAGAGCAATCACACCATATGTGATGAAGAGAAGCAAGATTTTTATTATTATCATGTAAAACTCTTCATCATCAGAAGCATCATCGGCTTCACCGGGAGGGAGGGTTGGGATAAATTCTTCAAGAAGTAAATCTTTGAACACACCTCCCCCCACACTAGAATCATCCTCCAGATCGAAGTAGAAATGATCATATTCAGGAGGAGATATCATATGAGGAAATTCAACCGAGAACTCCTCATGATATCGATCATTTTCATCAAAATGAAATACATCATACTCGGGGAGAGACATATAAGAATGGGGAGTGGTATTTACACTTCCCGTCTCTTCCAAATGATCGATATCAAAACGAAAGGCTTCATAAGCCGAGAGTGAATAATCGGGATGAGGAGTGGGATTGCCACTTCTCTCCTCTTGATCATTAAACACAAAACTCTCAAATTCGGGAAAAGCATCCTCGAGCTCGAGCTCGGAAGGATAAGACGGCTTTTCCACAACAACATCATCCTTTGGGGGGAGAGCAAACAATGGTTCATCAAAAACCATTTTTTCTAAAATCGGGCCATCTCCCCCCGGATCAAAATCGGGCTCAACAATTTGAGCATCAAACAAGAAGACCTCGAACTCTTCTTTAGAAATATCACTTTCCTCAAACGGAGGAGAAGAGTCGGAAATGAGTGATGTGGAAGTAAGAGTGGGATTTTTGGCAATATCAATACGACAAACCGATTCTGAAGGTGGGGCAAGTGGTGTGCTCTTAGAGCTAGCAGTTTTTACCACTTCCGTTGTATCCTCAGATTCGTGTTCATCGTAATCAAAAACACTCTTAACTTCTGCATTACAACTTTTGAACCATTCACTTGAACCAGGGGCTATGTTCGTTGCCTTGAGCTCAGAACGTTTTTGTGCAACACTTTTGACCGTGAACCTTGAAAGTTTTGAATCAATTTTTTCAGATTTTTTATCAATAGTAGCAACGTTGCAATTAGACCCCTGATTAATGTTGAACGTGATCTCTTCATTTTCAACACGAATGGTTAATTCTTCGGCGTACACATCAATAAGAGCACGACTCGTTCTTAGAAAAGCTCTACCCAAAATGAGTGGAACTCGTGGATCGGCATCAAAGTCTACAACAACAAAATCTGTGGGAAATTGGAACTTTCCCACTTTCACGACAACATCCTCGGCTATTCCAAGCGGATAAGTAGTGGTACGATCCGCTAGCTCGAGTGTCATGCACGTGGATGTAAGCTTTGGAAGAGATAGTTTTTTCCATATCGAGAGTGGCATGAGGTTAATACTTGCGCCAAGATCGGCCAAGGCGGAGCATTTCACCATCCCCGAGAAATCACACGGGATTAAGAACTTGCCGGGGTCTCCAAGCTTTTCGGGAAGCTTCTTGAGGATGACCGCCGAGCATTGCTCGTTTAATGGGGTTTTTGCCATATCGACTAACTTATCCTTGTTGCTTAACAACCCTTTGAGTGTAGTTGCAAACTTTGGCATGAGAACGAGAGCATCAGCAAAGCTTATGTCGAAGTGCATCTCATTGAAGATTTGGAAGAACTTTTCCATTTGTGCATTGTTTTTCTCTTTAAGCTTTTGATCATTAAGCCTTGAAGGATATGGTATTGAAGGCTTTGGATTTGTCTTCGGAACATCGGGTTCCGGAATTGGGGTTGGGATTACCGAAGGTTGGACGTGTGCGGTACTTCGTGAGCTTGTGGAATGCACCTTGTCCGTTGTCTCCTCGGTCTCAATTTCAACTACCTTTGGAGGAAGAGAAGAAGAGGTAGTTGGAATTTTGGGTCCATTATTTTGGACACCACTCCTTGTTGTGATCGCCTTCACATCGCCCCTCGGGTTAGCGATCGTGGTGCTAGGAAGAGTTCCTGAGCCCGAGGGTCGATCATTTAAAGACTTTCTGATTTCATTTATTTGAGTGGCCATCAACCGATTGGTTTCATTTTAGGATATCATGAATTGTTTCAATAATTCCTCCGTGGACGTTTGATTTTGGTTTAAAACTTGGTCTTGATTAAAATTTTGTCCACGGTTTTGAACATTTCCCAAATTTTGATTGAAATTTTGACCACGGTTTTGATTTCCTTGAAAACCTTGGTGATTACCTTGGTTTTGAAAACCTTGATTTTGGAAACCTTGGTTTTGGAAATTTTGGTTCACCCGACCTTGGTTTTGGTTAAATTGGGCATTTCGGTTTTGCCCATTTGGATTTTGGGGGTTGAAACCGGGTGGTCCAAGATAATTGTTGGAGCGATAGCTTAGAAGATTACGGTCTCCTTGGGGTTGGTAAGAATTACCTCCCGAATTGTAGGATCCCGAAGCAGCATAAACGCTCTCTTGAGTGTTGCCATTGGTGGCTGGACACTCGAAATATGGGTGTGGACCACCACATGTTACACAACTTTGATTCACCACATTTGCTTGTTGATTATTGTTTTGAAGGTTATTTTGATGTAGCCTCAAAACAGCAGTGGATAAATCATCCATTCTTTTTGTAAGTGAAGCTATCTCGGATGAAGAGTCCGTAGTGATAGATTTAGATGACTCACTCCTCTCGGCGGAGGAGTCCCAATAATTGTGGTGGGCGGTCATGTTTTCAATTAAATCATAGCACTCTTCGGGTCGCCTTTTCATAAAGGTACCTCCGGCCGCAGCATTGATCGTTTCACGATGTCGTAATGTTAAACCATTATAGAATGTGTCTATTATGGTAACAAGCAACATATTATGATTAGGACATCGATCAATAGATAGCTTATAACGTTCCCAAGCTTCGAATAAAGATTCATCGGGAAGCTGGCGAAAGTTGCTTATATCATTCCTTAATTTCGTCACCATCGATGGTGGGAAATATTTTGCCAAGAATTTTGAAGTCATTTCATCGAAACTATGAATTGAATTCTTGGGAAGATGATCAAACCAAGCGGTGGCATGATGCGTCAATGAATAAGGAAAAAGGTATAAGCGAAGGGCGTCATCGGTGACCCCTTGTTGTTTCATACTTTGGGTTACCGTGATGAATTTATCGAGATGCTTGTTTGCATCTTCACCCGGCAAACCATGAAATTGGCACGAAGTTTGGACTTGTTGGATCATATGATGTTTAAGTCCAAAATCCGCGGCTTGGATGTTGACGGGAGCAATAGGTCCGCCCCGTCCTTGCATGGTTGGTTGGCACAACTCCTCCATCGTTCGGAGATCGGGAGCTGGCACATTAACATGATTCCCACCCGTGTTATTATCGTCAGCCATATCTTCAACGTTTTGAAAATCAAGACGTCGACCTTGACGAATAATTCTTTCGGGATCGGAAACTGGTGAACGAAGATTGGGTGTGGAAGAACGGGTGTTCATACACCAAAAAGAAACAAAAGTTTAAAAAGAAAACCAAATTTGAAGATGAAAATATATTTTTTGGAAAAAATTATTTTTATTATTTTTTTTACTTTATTTTATTTTTTTTTAATTTTTTTTTGATCGATTTGTCAATCGAAATTCGTTTCTCACAAAATTACTCGCAGAGTGGCGGAGAAGCAAAGGTGGGCAATAAATGCTCCTTAAAAACCCGCCTCTTTCGGTTTGTCAATTTAATGTCAAACCATCCTTAAACCACTTGATTAGGTTGTAATTCCAAGATAATCCGAAAAACAATTAACTCACGATTCGTTTTGTTGGAAATTCGGAATGGTTTACAACACTTCAAAGAAGTGAGGATATTTATTTTATTTTCTTTTGTTTTTGTAAACACCTTAGACAAAGTGTTTGTTTGGAGTTGGTTTTTTTTTTTTTTTTTTTTTTTTTTTTTTTTTTTTTTTTTTTTTTAAGAAAATATACACAAATATACTATAAACCTTCACAAAGAAAGTTTATAAAACACGATTTGACAAACGAGATTTTTAAAAATTCGCTACAGCCCTCCCCGGCAGCGGCGCCAAAATTTGATCGGTTAAAATCAAGTCATATTTATTTCCAAGGAAACACAAGTGAAGTATGTGTGACCCGGTTCGTTATCCCCGATGAGAGTTGAATGGAATTTGTGAGATCGGGTTTGTGAATCGTGTTTGAGATAAAAATTTGAGAGATTTTGGATTTGGATTACAACTACGTAAAACAATAAATAGGCTAGGAAATAAAAATACAATTAAAAACAATTAACGTAATTAAAACGTAAACGTTATAAACTAAAACATGAAATCTACGAAATATAAATCCTAGGGTACCTAATTAATTTTTCTACGTTCTAAATATAAAAAGAAAATTTTGGAAAAAAGAAAAATTTTTTTTTTGATTTTTTAATAATTTTTTATAATTTAAAAACTATTTAAACTAATTTAAATTACTAAAAATACCAAAACTATTTTTAAAAATCTGAAAATTTTCCTTAAAATACTTTATACTACCAGAAAGCTAAGAAAAATTTAAAAAGTGAAAAAGCTTTTGGAAATAAGCTAAAATTAAGCTGATCGGTTCAATTAAGCTTATAAAGAAAACAAAAGGGGTTTTAAATTAAATAGTGTAATTTTTAACTAAAAAGAGACTAAGAGTCCAGTGGTAAGATTGCTTGTGTTTGTGTGTGCTAAATGTCCTGGGTTCGAACCCCAGGACTGACAAAATTTTTACAACCTATTTTTTTTCTTGATTTTCTTTTGCAAATGACTCAAAGCAACATTAAACAAAACATGCAAAATAAACTCAAACAAAACATACGAGATCTAAACACAGCTAATAATCAACTCAAACACAAACAATAAACTCAAACCATATGCAAAATCAACTCAAACACAAACATTAAACAAAACTCTAACCGTATATAACTTCAACAAGCAGGAAAGAAAAAAAAACAAGATAAGCTAAACTAATATATATATATTTTTTCTTTTTTTTCGAGCTTAACTAGAACCATATGTATATAAAATAACAAAATTAATAAAGAAAAACAAACTGATTAAGATTATAACTATTAGAGCAATTAAATCAAATTATTAATCTTAAACTAAATTAGCTAACGAAAACTAATGAATAAAAACATACGATTAAAGCAAAATAATCTGATTAGCATAATAATTATTTATAACTAAAAACAACGAATTAAAAGTAAAATACTTACTAGCTTGTTATATTCTGTAGAAAATCTACAAAAATTAAAATATACGAATTTAAGCTAAATTAATTGGTAGAATTAAACTATATCTATTTACTATAATAAAAAATAATTCCTTGTGTCTTAGTCATCTACAAAATACTGGTTCTTATGTGATTCCTGGTTATGAAGTTACTGATTTGGCCCGATTTTGTGAAATACTGGATTGATGGTGTTGATTTATGGTGAAACGATTGATGGGATGGAGAGGTATAATGGTGATGTTGTGAAGTGGATAGGTGTGGTGGTGGTTTGGCGGGATGAGGTTTGGGTGAAGATAAAGCTAAGATGCGATTTAGAGGTTGTGTGTTATCGACCGATTGGGATATTGACCAAGCATTTGGGGATTTGACCCTTTTTATTTCATCCGATCATTAGCTTATATTGAGATTGGGTCGGTCGGGTTTTGTTTGATGTGGGCTGGGTATTGTTGGTGGGCTTGGGTATTTATTTTTGGGTTTAAATAGGTTGGGTTAGGATTGTTGTTGGATCCGGTAGTGGGTATTTGTAGAATAAATGTTGGGGTAAATGAGAATTAATCCAAGGACCAAATGTGTAAAGTTGTCAAAATCAAGGACCAAATCTGCCGAATCTCCAAAGCTAATCCAGGGACCAAAATTGCCAAGCTTATTAAGGACCAAAAATTTATTTTTTTTTATTATTTTTTATTTTTTTAAGCTTGAGGGACTAGACTTGCCATTTATGCAAATTTTGTTTGTTTTTCAATCGTTTTCAACCATTTTGCATATGGAATACACAAAAACACATCTCAAAGATATTTTTAACATTATTTGATCGTTTTAAAGTGTTTTTGGTTGTTTTGACTCGAAAATTGGACGAAAAGATATGTGTAAAACGACACATATCACAAGTCAAAGAGGAAATACAAGATACTTTCACTGATGAAGGAAGGGATAAATGGTTAAAGAAATTCACTGCAGAAAGAAAGAAACGGTATCTTGCTGAGAGAAAGAAGAAAAAGTTGCTTAGACCACCAACTGTAAAACAAATAAGAAAATTTCAGGAGCATTACTTGAAGAATATGAAGGGCTACAAGCTTGTTCAGTTGAAGCCATATTCAGATAATGAAATTCAAAAGATGATTGAGAGGGCAAAACATGAAAGTGATAGCTTTGTGCCTATGGGGTCTGAGTTGGAAAAAGAGAAGTTTAAGAGGTTTAAGAAGGTGGAGACTGAGGTTGAAAAAGAAAAGGTGGAAGAAAAGAAGGTAGAAGAAAAGGTTGTGAAGGAAGAAGAGAAAGAGACTTCTAGTATTGGAATTAAAAGAACTGGAAGGGTTTTAAAGAGTGTTGGAAGGAAGAAAAAGGGGAAGATTGATAAGTCTAAGGCAGTTGTGGAAAGTTCTGAATCTGAGAGTGAAGAAAAAGTGCCTTCAGAACAATCTCAGAAGGAGAATGATAATGAACAGGAAATAAAGGATTTACAATAGATGACTAAAGTTGTAGATAATGATGATGATATATATGTTGATCATGTTCCTTTGAATTCTAAAATTCCTATAATTGGATGGACAACTGGTTATGATGGAAAGACTCCTTGGTGGGAGATCAACAGAGCTGGTGGAAAAACTCAAAGGTTTTTGACATTTCATCAAATGCTCAAAAACTTTGATAGGGAAGATTTGAAAACTCTGTGGAAGTTAATGAAGCTCAAATATGGTGATTCAAGGCCTCAATTTGAGTTGGATAGAGTACTCTGGGGAGATTTAAAGATTCTATTTGAAATTGATGTTGAAGACAGAGTTTGGGTTGCACAAGCCAAAAGTACTAAAATGACTCTTTGGAGATTGTTTGAATCATGTGGAGTTCACAATATAGAAATGAGAGGAGGGGTTCAACTTTACATGTTGGTTGAGAAGGATTATCCTCTTGCTAGAACTACACTTGAGATGATGGTTGATGGAGATATTAAACTTCATGTTGATCGTTGGAGTCAAATGGTTATTGATCTTATCAGAAAAATGCAACGACAACTGTATGGAGAAGATTATAGGAATAAGATGAAAAAGAAGAAGTAAGTGTTTGGAAGCATCCTCCTGGTGATGGATTATGGCTTAAAAGAAACTTGATGATTTTGGAGTAAAATATCAAGTTTAGGGGAGGATTGTTGGGTTTTGAGATGCTGCTGCTCAGATTGGATACTACTTCTCATGGTGCTAAATGGAAAATTCACTAAGTGTTATTCTACTGCTGGGCTTAATCATACTACTGCTGGTGTATTTCATACTACTGCTGGAGTTACTGAAGAGATCAAGGAAATACGCTAAGTGGATACTACTGCTAGGCATCGAAGATACTACTGCTAGAGTTAGTATTCTACTGCTTATTAGATAATTATGTATAGTATGTTTGGATAATTATAGAATAGATACGAAAAGATTTATCTTGTATAGAAAGCTATTGTAACCGACTAGGACTCCTTAGTCTATAAAAGGAGGATCTAAGGTTAGAGTTTTGGTACGTATCATAGAAGTATCATTGTTAGAGTCGATTCACTTCAAGGTTTTTGTAACCCTGTTACTTTTGAGTAACCGTATTAATATATTGAAGTGTTTGTTGAGAGAATTCAATTGTGTTTGATTGATTAATTCTTCTTAAGATTAAATACTAGATTCCGCATAGTATTTAATATTGGTTCAAGAACAGTTTCTATACTTATTGTTTTAGATCTATATCTAAGATAATTAACAAGATCAATAGCTCAACTGGGATCAACAACTTTCTTAATATTTATGTGTTATTAAATGTTTTGAACCAAAAACATTCGGTTAAAACATCATTTTCTAGACGTAAAAGTGATTTGTAAAAGTTTGCATTCTATCGCAATTGGTGAAAAAGAGGGTTTATCGGAATTGTCATCGCTAGGGTTTATCGAAATTTTCAGCAAGGGTTTATCGCAATTCCTTGTATAAGGGTTTATCGAAATTCAGCAGCTTAAGGGTTTATCGAAATTGGCGTTCAGTATTTTCCTTGCTTGTATAAGTTTGTGAAAAATACTTCGACTTGGAGGCAAATCTCATATCTTGTATAAGATTTTGAGAAAATCATAGGAATTTGTAAATTCGATAAGCTATCGAAATTACCAATTCTATCGCAATTGCTGAAATTATCGAAATTGCTGAAGTTATCAAAATTGCTGAAGTTATCGCAATTGCCGAAGTTATCACAATTCAGAACCTTATCGCAATTCAGAACCTCATCGCAGTTCAGAACCTTATCGCAATTGGAAGTGTGAACAGTGTTATCGAAATTCGAACTGTGAACAGTATTCTAAAGGAATTGAACAAGAACACCACTTAACCAAAACCAAACCTAACAACTCATCTCACACATCTTAATTGTCTACAAGATCAACCAAAACACAAGAATGTCTCAACCACCAAATCACAACTACTTTTACAATCAGCAACAGCAGTATCAACAACAACAATATCATCAACAACAACAATTTCATCAACCACAATATTATCAACAACAAGCTTTCGTGCAACAACATCAATTTCCCTCAACAACAAGTCCCTCAGCAACAAATCATTCATCAACAACCAATGCAGACTTACCAACTCCCACCAAAACAACCACACTGGTTTGACCAGATGTGCGAAGCTATCAGCAGTCAACAATCCAGACATGAAGCAGGATCTTTGGATACACCCCCAATGTTAACACCAGGGAATTATGTACAGTGGTCAAGTCGTTTTCTTCGGTTTATTGAGTTAAAGAAACCCCATGGAAAGTACTTAAAGAAGGTTATCATTGAAGGCCCATATCCAGTTCCTACTACTATGGTTCCTGGAGATCCCACTGCAATTCCTCCAAGAGAAGCAACTGTTACCCCTGTTCCTGTTGCTCAACTCATAACATAACAAGTCCTTCAGCAAGAAGCAAATGAACTTGCCATGTCTTACATACTTCAAGGAATTCCAAATCCCATCTTTCGAAGTATCGATGCATAGAGGACTGCAAAAGACATGTAGGAACATGTACATCTTCACATGGAAGGAACAGAGTTGAATCCAGAGGATATGGAATCTAAGCTTTATCTGGAATATACTATGTTCATGATTGAGGCCGGGGAATCTTTAGAGTCGTACTACCACAGGTTTACGAACATAATCAATGACTTGGACCGTCAAAACATTGTGCTCCCAAAGATTGCTTTGAATACTAAATTTCTGAGTTGTCTAGGACCCGATTGGCAAAAGTCTAGGACCCGATTGGCAAAAGTATGGCACTTTTGTTCGCCAAGCCAAGAATCTACACAACGCCTCGTACAGGTTGCTGTATGATTATTTAAAGCATCACCAATCGAAAGTTGACAAAGACAGAGCAGCAAGAGGAGGTTACTCACCATCATCAACTCCAAATTCTCTTGCTTTGATTGCTCAGTCTCACTTTGCACCACAACCAAATCAGAGTTATGTTCAACCACAACAATCTTCACCTTATCCCTCACAAAATTCATCCAGTTAACTCGTTCCATACGAAGCATCCTCACAGCAAGCAGATAATCAATTGGTTTCCTATGACAACACCGACTCAATGTTCTATTCAAATGACAACAACGATGAAGATGATGCCTTTAACTCATTGAACGAAGGATTTGCGTTGATTGCTAGAGCCTTCAGCAAATTCTCAAACAAATCCAACAATCGTTTAAGGTCTTCATCCAACACAAGGAATCAGGCAGTTGTTCATGATGGAAGGGTTGAAATCCAAAACAGGGCTTCAGGAAGATATGGATCGGGCAGTTATATGGGGAACTCTGGGGGACAAAGGTTTAACTCAGCTGGGAATAGTCGAAACAACGTTGGTAACACACAGAGGAGGGCGGAACTTGTTGAGACTGGGAATTCTGGGATTGGTAACACCATGGTAAAATGCTATAATTGTGGAGGAAAAGGTCATCTAGCCAATGCTTGCCCAAAGCCGAGAACCAGAGGCAGTGTTTATCACAAAGAGGCTCTTTTTTGGCTCTCAAAGATGAAGCTGGTGGCACTCTGACTGAGAAAGAGCACACCTTTATGGCCAATGCATATTCCGACGATGACATGGAAGATCTTGAGGCAAATGCAGCTGTAATGTTGATGGCTAACATGCAAGAAATGCATAGGGGTGAAATAGGTCCGGTGTATGATACCGACGGCTTGTCTCAAGTACATGAATCTGAATGTCTTATTCATGAAATTGTATCACCCTCTGCATTAGGGCTGGCAATTTTGACACGAACATGAAAACACGACACGAAAATACGACTTGTTAACAGGTTTCGTGTTTGGGCTTAACAGGTTTCGTGTCATTAACAGGTCGACCTGTTAAGACCTGTTACTTAATAGGTCGTGTTCGTGTTTTGAAATTTTGACACGAAAAATTATCGTGTCGTGTTCGTGTCTGCCCCTTATCGTGTCGTGTCTTAACAGGTCGTGTCTGACACACTCTATGTGCAATTTTGACACGAACACGAAAACACGACTTGTTAACAGGTTCATGTTTGGGCTTAACAGGTTTCGTGTCGTTAACAGGTCGACCTGTTAAGACCTGTTACTTACCAGGTCATGTTCGTGTTTTGAAAATTTGACACGAAAAATTATCGTGTCGTGTTCGTGTCTGCCCCTTATCGTGTCGTGTCTTATCGTGTCGTGTCTTAACAGGTTCATGTTTACATGATTTGCCAGCCCTACTCTGCATCTTCATCTGCACAAGAAAATATTGGTCAAAATGACTCATTGTTATCCTCTCAAGTCGATGACCAAATAAACACCGTAGTTACATTTGATGAAGATCAAATTAACCATGTTGTTTCATTTGATGATCCTCTCGATGATGATAACCATGACCACTTTGAACAAAATAATCTTTTGCATGATATAGATCCAGAGCTCATGACCTTGCTGTTGACCACCCAAACACAATTAGATGCACAAAAATCCCAAATTGATAAGTGCAATGATATAAACAGAAATCTAAAAGCAAAAGTGGCATTGTTAACAAAGGATCTTGAGTGCTACAAACTACAACTGTCAAATTATGAAAATAAAGAAAAACGGGAGAAAAGCTTTGAGGTTGCATTCCAACAATCATATGTGAAAACAAAAGATTTAGAACATCAAGTATGTGAGTTAACAGTTTCCAAAAATGAATTACTTTCACAAAAAGAACAAGAAAGATTAGATTTTCAAAAACAAGTTGATATCTTGCACTTTGAACTTTCTAAAACAAAAACAGAGTTGTCAACCTGTAAAGATAATCTTCTTGAACAAAAACAAGTTTCCAGGAAATGAGTTGATTCTTACCTTGAGGAAATTGTTGCGTTGGAATCCAAACTTAAAGAATTTCAAAACGTTGTGTATAAAACTGGTAAATCTGTAACCACCATTCAAAAATTAACTATCAAACCAAATCCCCAAGGATATGGCTTTGCAATTGGGAGTGATCAACCAAGTTTTTTACATAAAGTACTCAAGGAAAATCCAAAGTTATACAGTGCAGAGCATTTATTTGATGATTCTTTCATGCGTGTTGTTGAGTATAATAATGAAGAGGAAATGGAACAAGAGGACGAGAGTCGATCTAAAATGAGTGATGTCCACTTTAATAAACCTTATGACTACTCAAGAGTACCTCATATTAGTGAAACTTTTGTATCTCAAAAAGATAAATTAGAACAAACATGGTCTTTAATTGAACAGAATGAAACTTTTGAAGTTGTTCCAGTGACCAAAGTAGCACAAGTTAATGGCCCTTTACCAAATCCAGGTGTGAGTGCCCAAATGCCAAAACAATGTCGTGTCCTTAGATATTTTAATACATTCATGGAAGACATAAAACTTTTGGAAGATGCAATTGAACGAAACTCAGAAATCAAAGTCTCTACTTTTCTTTCTCCCTATGAGAAAGAAAAGAGAGAAGTTTTTCAAAAGCAACTTTTACCACACGTTCAACACCTGCGACTCTGTGCTACACATTGGGAACAGGAACTTCAAACAGAGGTTGCATCAATGATGAACATTTTCGAAGCAAAAGAAAACAAGATCTTGAAACAAAAATGTCAAAAGAAAGCTTTGGAAAACGAAGCAGATCGACTCTTGGAGAATGTTCTATGTTCTGATGTGATATCTGTGATTATGAATTCCATTTATCTGTCATGTAATGAAATGCTTGTTGATAACCATACTATTGATACTGAGAAGTTGCAACTTGAGATTGATAATGTGAAACGAGAAAATGAGAGACTTAGAAAAGTCAATGATGATGTGAGCAACAAATTCTCAAAAGAAGTTTTTCAACTCAACAAAAAATTGCAATGGTATCAGACTCAGAGTCTTAACTTTGAGTTAAAATTACAAAGCCAAAAAGAATCATTGTCCTCTCAAAACAGTCATACTTTCAAAATTCAAAATATTGAAAAAGAAAATGCTGTTTTAAAACATCAAATTTCTGAATATGAAAAGGACATTGATGAAGTTTGCAAAAACAGAAATGACATTGTTCGTTTAAACAGAGAATTAGATTCAAAAATTCAAGAACAAAAACACATCATCATTGAGTTGAAAGAGAAACTCAAAGTACCTGAAAAGGGAAAATTGTACAAAAGAATGTGATTGCACCAGGTATGTACAAAATAGATGAAGCACCTAAGAAAGCATCTTCACAGACCTCTAATGTGCAAGCTTCAACTTCTACAGGACTAGGCATCCCTCCTACAGTTAGCAGATCCAAGACCAAAAAGAGTAAAAAGAATAGTAGTGTCTGGAAACCTAATAGCGGCTCCCCTAAAACTCAAGAAGTAGAAGTTCACGCTAGGAATCTGAATACGACGCATGTTATGTCTAAAGTAGAATCCAACCTTACAAAGTGTAATTCTAAAAGTGATTTAACGAATGCTAAATCAATAAATGTTTTGAATGATGTTATCGTTGATGCTTATTGTGTGTTCTGTCATACTAGTATTTTGTCTGGTAATCATCAAAAATGTGTTGCAAAAACCCTTTTGTCTCGTACATAGAAACGTACTAATGGCATTTTCTCTAGGCTCACTACCACTGCTAAGTCCATTTTAGGAAAACTGCCAAAAGTAGTTTCTGAGACCACCATTGACAAGACCATAGTTGCACCTAGAACAATCCAATCACCAAGTGTGTTCACTAGGTAGAAAGCAGAATCTAGCTGGACATGGCGGCGGTGGCTACATCATAAACCTAGTTTTACTTGGGTACCAAAGATGCTTAAAAACTGTGTTACTAACCCAACGGGGTCCACCGTTACTGTCTCTCCATCTGCATTGTCTTCTTGTGATGCAGGTGATTCAAATTGTACTATGGATTGTTGATAGCGGATGTTCCCGACACATGACAGGCAACTTAAAACTTTTAGTAAACTTTGTCGCAAAGTTCATAGGAACTGCCAGGTTCGGGAATGATCATTTCGCCGTTATAATGGGATATGGAGATTATGTCAACGGGAACATCGAAATCAGCCGTGTATACTACGTTGAAGGTCTTGGACATAACCTTTTCTCCGTAGGGCATTTTTGTGATGGGGACTTGGAAGTGGCATTTAGGGAGAAAACCTGCTTTGTTCGCGACCTAAAGGGAAACGACCTTATGACAGGAAAACGCGGAACAAGTCTTTATACCATTTCCTTATCAGACATGACCGCATCTTCTCCAATTTGCTTACTCTCCAAGGCTCACTATACAAAAGCATGGCTATGGCATAAACGTTTGTCTCACCTGAATTTCAAAACAATGACTGAGCTTGCTCGTCATAAGTTAGTAGACGGTCTTCCCAAATTCCGATATGCCAAAGATCACCTTTGCTCAGCTTGTGAACAAGGGAAGAGTACTCGTGCTCACTTTCCTCCTAAAACCGAGCACAGTACGAATCATGTACTCCAACTTCTTCATATGGATCTTTGTGGCCCAATGCGTGCTCAGACAATCAATGGGAAGCGGTATATATTGGTAATCATAGATGACTTTTCGAGATGGACTTGGGTCGACTTTCTTCGCACCAAAGATCAAGCTCCTTCGATGATCATCACCTTTCTCACCAAAATTCAGGTTCAGCTCCGCAACACCGTTAGAAAAGTTCGAACAGACAACGAAACCGAATTTAAGAACCACACTCTTCGTGAGTTCTTTAAGAAAGTAGGGATTGAACATCAAACATCAATTGCACGCAGCCCAGAACAGAACGGAGTGGTCGAAAGATGAAACCGAACGTTAGTGGAAGCCGCAAGAATGATGTTGATAAATGCTCAATTACCGGATTACCTCTGGGCTGAAGCTGTCTCTACCGCCTGCTACACCCAAAACCGTTGTATGATCACCAAATGGCACAACAAAACCCCATATGAACTTGTTCACAGAAGAAAACCGAACATAAATTACTTTCATGTATTTGGGGCTCTTTGTTACCTAAATAATGATCGTGATGACCTTGGAAAGTTAAAAGCCAAAGCTGATATAGGGATTTTTGTTGGCTACTGTGAAAATTCAAAAATATTTCATATCTACAACCGTCGAACCCGGGAAATTCAAGAGACCATACACGCTCATTTCGATGAACTTACGGAAATGGCTTCTGAGCAAAACAGTTTAGGACCCGATTCTAACCGTCTAAACTTCCCTGATCAATCAGCTGCACCTCTTTCTCTCAACCGCAAGGACTTGGAAGATTTGTTTGCTCCGTTATTTGATGATTCTCTCGTTAGTCGTGCGTCTGAAGTATCCACCAGTTCCGCTGCACAACCCATCAACAATCAAGCACCTGATACAACAGTAACTACTACAATAGCAGTTGCTGAAGATGCACCACCAACAGAAAAATCATCATCAGTAGAACAAACAACTTCAAATACTGCGACTGAAGCTGATGATCCCTCTCTATCTTCTGAAGTACCTACACCAGCAAATTATGACAAAAACGCATTTTTCAATCCATTTGCTCCGGCTCCCACCATTCCAGATATTGCCGAGTCGTCAACAAGCAATTTGGATCCGTCAAATATGCACCAAAATTTTCAACACTACCCTTCAACCCACAAGTGGACTAAGGATCACCCTATAGTGAACGTGATTGGCAATCCAGACAACCCAGTAATGACACGTAAAAGACTCCACACTGACGGTGAAACTTGCATCTACGCACTCACCGTTTGTCAAGCAGAACCTAAAAACATTAAAGAAGCCCTTACTTACGACAATTGGATTGAGTCAATGCAAGAGGAACTTGATCAATTCAAGCGATTGAAAGTTTGGGAATTGGTAGAAAGAACAGATGGAGTATATGTAGTCGGGCTGAAATGGATCTGGAAGAACAAGTTGGATGCTGATGGCATGGTTATTCGGAACAAATCTCGGTTGGTTGCTAAATGATTCAGTCAAGAAGAAGGAATCGACTTCGAGGAATCTTTCGAACCAGTGGCAAGACTTGAGGCCGTTCAAATGTTTCTGGCATATGCAGCTCACAAGAATATCACCGTATATCAAATGGACGTGAAGACGGCATTCTTAAATGGACAACTCTGTGAAGAGGTGTACGTCACACAACCAGAAGGCTTCGTTGACCCAGAACATCCGAATCACGTGTACCGGCTCAAGAAAGACCTCTATGGCTTTAAGTGCCTTTAAGCAAGCCCCGAGGGCATGGTACGATAAGCTATCTGCATTTCTAATTGCTAATCATTTCACAAAAGGATCAGTTGACCCAACATTGTTTATACAAAAACACGGGGAGGACATTTCTCATTGTTCAAATTTATGTGGATGACATCATTTTTGGTTCTACCCATAAAAAGTACTTAAATGCTTTTGCTAAATTAATGAAACAAAACTTTGAGATGTCCATGATGGGTGAATTGAAGTTCTTCTTAGGACTGCAAGTTCATCAATCACCCCGTGAAATTTTCCTAAATTAGTCCAAATATGCTCAAGAGATTTTGAAAAAACATGGCATGACAAGCTGTGACACCTATAATACACCAATGTCCTCATCATCTCCTAAACTCGATGCTGATTTACATGGGACTCCCATTGACCCTACAAAATACCGTAGTATGATTGGGTCACTCATGTATCTAACAGCCAGTAGACCAGACATAGTATTTGTCACATATCTTTGCTCCTGCTATCAGTCTAGACCAACTGAAAGACACCTCTCTGAGGTTAAGAGAATCCTTCGATACATAAAGGGAACCATTAATTTGGGGATCTGGTATCCGAAGGATTCTGGTTTTGAACTAATTGCCTTTTCAGACGCTGATCATGCAGGATGCTTAGACACAAGGAAAAGTACATCTGGGGGAGTTCAATTCTTGGGTGACAAGCTCGTATCTTGGCAATCAAAGAAGCAGGATTGTACATCACTGTCATCAACGAAATCTGAATACGTGGCCATGTCAGCATGTTGTGCTCAAGTCATCTGGATGAGATCACAACTGATGGACTATGGTTACGTCTTCAACAAGATTCCAATGTACTGCGATTCCAAGAGTGCCATTGCTATTTCGTGCAACACAGTTCAGCATTCAAAGTCCAAGCATATTGCTCTTCGTTATCACTTCATCAAAGAGCATGTGGAACAGGGTACAATTGAACTTTATTTCGTGGGTACAGAATACCAACTGGAAGACTTATTCACCAAAGCCTTGCCTCATGTAAGATTTGTGGAATTAGTTCACCAGATTGGTATGAGATGTTTGACTCCAGATGACTTGAAATTTTTTTTTAAAACAATTAAACCGAGTCAAACATCAAAACTATCTTTGTAAATAATTTTATGAAAAACACAAAAAGATTTTTCACTTTAACTCATCTTTTCACAAAAAAAAAAAAAAATGCAAGTACAAAATCTTCATCAACACATTGTTCATTTCAAAACATTTACAATTATTTCTGAACAAGTGTTGAGGGGGAGAAAGAAAATCAATTTTTTTTTTTTTATTTTGTACTTACATAATTTCTTCAAAAATTGTTGCTTCAAAAAGAATGGTGGTAAAATCATCTGAGAAATACCCTCCTTGATCTTAAAAATGTTTTCAAATAATCATAAGTCGAGGGGGAGTATTAAAGTTGTTAAGTGCCAATCTCATGTTAAGTCTAGTTAACTAAATTGTGAGTTAGGACTTAGTATGCTGGATAATATAGTTAGATGACTAAATGTGACATAAAATTGAAACGGTCGAAAAGTTTAAACAAATAGGGTCAAAGTGCATTTACTGCACTTCAACCACTGTCAGAATATTTCACCCACCGCATTTACTACTATCACCTCTGCAATCTACGGCTAACATTCAAACAAGAAATCAAGACAAGAATCTTCAAATTTGTGAGTAAATATGCATTGTCCATGTGATTTTAACAAACGGTTTTGAAGGATTTTACAATCCAACGGTTCATTTTTACAAAATCAAGCTTTTAAAATCCAGGGTTTATGCGAAATCGTATTTTTTGATTCTGAGTGATTAAGTTGAAATTGTTTGGTGGGTTATTGTCGGAATTAGTCCCTTAACATAATGCATGTGATTAATTGAACCCAGAAACAAGTTTAATGCATGTTCGAATTTTAGGGTTTATAAGTCGATTTGGGGAAAAACGTATGAATGTGTTGTAGTTTAATTAAGCAGTTAGAATAGATTTCTTATAAGTCCAATTGCATGTTTTAACCTTTGGATTGAACCGAGAAACACATCTGATGTAATTTAGATAACTAGGGTTTATGAAGAACACGTATAAGGTCTAACTTTTGAATCTCTGGTTAAAATGTGTTAAGACTTGGTCATAAGACTCAGGAACATCATGTGAAGAGATTGGAACAAATTGTGTAAACATTTAACAAGTTTTTGAGAAATTGCGATAATCTGATGAACAAGAATTATCGAAATTGCTAGCTGTTATGATTTAGTTTGATCTACAAGGTTTAATGAGCAAATAATAACTTGTGAATTGCATTAATTATATAGGAAAACCAAATTTCGATAAAGAAACAAGAATCAAGTACGTCTACAGTAGTTATCGAAATTTCTTGTATAAGAGATTATCGAAATTGTCATTTCTATCGAAATTGTCATTTCTATCGCAAATGTCATTGCTATCGCAAATGTCATTGCTATCGCAAATGCCATTTCTATCGAAATTGGACAAATTCCATAGAAATTGCCAATTCTATCGAAATTGGACAAATTCTATAGAAATTAGTAAAATTGGTAAAATTGTATAATTTGATAACTGTTGAAATTCACATAAGTTGAAAACTATAGAAATTTGCTTATTGAAACAAAATGCTATGTTTAAACCTGTAAAATCAAACTAAGCAACAAAAGGATCACATGTGAAACATCAAGTTTAACTATTTGCTAACTATCATGTATCCTGCATATCTGTGCTTGAATGATGTTTCAGAAATCTCAAATGGCTGCACCACAACAACAACCACTCCCAATGCTCACAAAAGCTGATGTTTTACCACAAGGCTATAAGGCGGAGATTGGCAACAACAACGCAAGGGTAGAATTTGAAAGAATCAACTGTGCTGAACCAAGCTGTCAAATTGCAATAGAGGTACTCAAGCGACACAAATGCAGAATCTTTGTTGGGAATTAAATAATCTGAAGATTAGTATCGGAAATTAAAGGTTTACAAGATCAGTTCTGCTCAAGGAAATACACTAAGTATCATTTTACTGCTAGTGCATTTCATTCTGCTGCTAGCGTTAAGATTCTGCTGCCGCAAACATTCTACTGCTGGTGCAACAGATACTGCTGCTAGATGGATAAGTGTCGAGTATTCTACTGCTGGTTGGATAAGTATACGAAGATATTTTGTACTAAAGTCAAGTATATACGGTAGATAATATCTTAGACAATGTGATCAGTCACCATGTGGTTTACACAAAGCAAGTTGTAAACACAGATACATGTTGTATCTTAATGACTGACACACTCAAGCAAGTAGTTCGACAAGACTTATCATAATTGTAATGATCTCATTTGTTTGTATAAAAGGGAGATCTTAGACTAGATATTAAGAGTTGAAAATAAGTGTGAATGTGATTAATGTAACTAGTCGAATACAGAGAAAACTAAGTTGATAGAACAAAATAGAAAATAAGTTTTTCTTTGTAATAGAGATTCAAGGTTTTGTAACCCTAGTGATAGTGAAGATCACTCGTATTATTCTTGAATAATATTGAATCGTTTGGTGTTAACATTCATTGTTCATTATCAAATTCAACAACCATCACTGTTCCATTTCCAATAACAAATAACCTTCTAAGTGTGATTAAGTAGATTCCGCATACTTAATCATATTCACTCAAAGTATCACATACACTCGTACTAAAGGACTAACATCCTCAATAGTGTATCGAAGCATCCTCTCAATTGGTATCAGAGCAAGGCTGATATCTTTGATTTAGAAGAAGAAGAAGAAGAAGTGGACGTTGAATCTATTCAGATGAATGTAGCTGCAAAATTACCCATGCTCAAACAGAATGAGTTTGAGATGTGGAGGCTGAGGATAGAGCAGTATTTTCAAGTGCAAGACTATGCACTTTGGGAAATTATTGAAGATGGAAACTCTTACCAGCCTACAACCACTACATCAACAGTAGAAGGCAAAGTGGTGACAACTCTGCAGCTCCACCCAACATCTATACAAGACAGAATAAAGAAGAAAAATGACCTAAAGGCAATAAGCATGCTGATGATGACCATTCCCAATGATCAACTTTTAAACTTTAGCAAGTTCAAAGATGCCAAGTCATTATTTGAAGCTATTGTTGCCAGGTATGGTGGAAATGAAGCCACCAAGAAAACCCACAAGACTCTGCTCAAGCAGCAGTTTGAAAACTTCTCATCTACCAACAATGAATCTTTTGACCATATGTTTAATAGGCTTCAGAATATTGTGAGCCAACTTGCTATTCTTGGGGTTGAAATACCTCAAGAAGATTTAAACTCAAAATTTCTAAGAAGCTTACCAGAAGAGTGGGCTATATATGTTGTTGTCTGGAAGAACAAGCTAGACCTTGGCACCATGGAACTAATAGTCTTGTATAGCAACTTTAAGATTATGGAACAAGATTTGAAGAAAAATGGAGGTACTAGTTCTAATACTGGGAACATGGCATTTATGTCATCTCCTAGTACCTCAAATCCAAGTGAAGAGGTGAAAGTTGTTGATGGTGTTGGTGCTGCTAGTTCATCAAGCAGTACCATGGGTATTTTGGATGAGAAGACTTGTTGTGCTTTTCTCACAAGTCGAAATGATGGGTCTATGCTCACTTATGAAGACCTCCAAGAGATCAATGATGATGATCTGGAGGAAATGGACCTAAAATGGCAAATTTCTCTTCTTAGCATGAGGGCCAAGAAGTTCTATCAAAGGACAGGGAAGAAGCTCACAATCAGCAACAATGATACTGCTGGTTTTGACAAGTCAAAGATAGAGTGCTATAACTGCCACATGATGGGGCACTTCTCAAGAGAATGTAGAAGGCCAATGCAGCAAGATAGCAAGAATAGAGGTTTTGGAAGCAAATCCAAAACAGTGGAGGTTTCTGAGCCAAACTCAAAAGCTATGGTAGCTATTGATGGGCTAGGTTTTGATTGTAGTTTCATGGCTGATGAAGAAGAAGATTTTTCACAAATGGCACTCATGGCTTTCTCAACTGAGGTACAAAATCATAAAGTTTGTTCTAATACTTGCACAGCTCTTTCAAAACTACAAACTTTAATCAAACATTATGATGACCAAAAGAAAGTCCTAAGCAAAACTTAACAAGACTTAGTAGATTATAAATGTGGTTTAGAATCCCTAGAGAAGCAGATCATTCATTACAAACAAAATGAATTTGCTTTTTCTGATGACAAAGCTCTTCTTAGACAAGACATATTCTTTAGAGATGCTGAAATTAAGCTTTTGAGAGAAGCTTATGATAGGATCAAAAAGGAAAATGGAAACATTCACTTGACTGTAGAAACACTAGAACATGCTTCTAGAGGTGTAACCAACATGATAGAATGTCAAGTGATTAATAGAGCCAAGTCAAGGTTAGGATATAATGTTGTCCCACCCCCTTACAGAGGAATCCCTAAACCCCCAGGGATTGACCTAGAGCATTCAGGCTTAGCTGAATTTCAACAACCTGAGCTACAATATGGTGTACAACCAAAAGCAAATTTAGTTGTTGATGAAACTAAGAAAGTAAATGAAAGTTTAAGTAAAACTTCACTTCCTGAGGACAAGGTGTCCTCTGATAGAAGATCAGATAGAGTAGTCATTGAGGACTGGATATCTGATGATGATGAAGATGAACAGGTTATGTCTAAACCTGAAGTGGTTAAGAATGCAGGAACAAGTGTTCCTATGATAGTCAAACAAAATAATGATAGGCCTAAAATCAACATTAAATATGTTAGGAAACCAGTTAGATATTGTGAACAATACAGAACCACAAACAAGCCTAAAGGCAACCAAAGGAATTGGAATGGCCTTAAGTCTCACCAACTAGGTGATGGCTTTGACTTTTATAACAAAGCTTGTTTTGTATGTGGAGAATTTGAACATCTTGCAGCTTTCTGCAACCAAAGGGTATCTGGGTATACAAACAATAGGGTGAATTATAAAAGGCAAACTCCTAAAAGTCACTTTAATAATACTAGAACAACACCCAGAGCAGTTTTATCAAAGTCTGGACCAAAAGCAGTTTCTACTGCTAGACCAAAAGATTCTACTTCTAGACAAGCAGTTTCTACTGCCAGACCTTTTTACTCTGTTTACCCTAAGCAAGCAGTACAAAGTGCAAAAACATTTTTCAAACATGCACAAATAACAGCTAAGAGACCTTTTCCAACAAAAGCAGTTTCACTAAAACAAATTTGGAAACCTAAGGGTTCTACTGCTAGGGAAAAGAAGGCCAATGCTGTTAAGGCCTCAGCATGTTGGATTTGGAAACCTCTCAAATCCAATGGTGCATCAACTTTTCTTAAAAGATTTAATTACATTGATGCACATGGCAAATCCAAGTCAGTAATGGCTTGGGTTCCCCAAGGAAACTAATTTCCTTATTTGTGTGCAGGAACATTCACCAACAGATCATGAAGATCAAGGCTATTCAGATAGTGGGTGTTCAAGGCACATGACAGGCAACATGTCTTATCTTTCCAACTTTCAATCATTAGATGGTGGATATGTTACCTTTGGAGGTGGTATCGGTGGCAAGATTACTGGTAAAGGTACTCTTAAAACTGGTAAATTAGATTTTGAAGATGTGTACTATGTACAAGAGCTAAAGTATAATCTTTTTAGTGTCTCACAAATGTGTGACAAAAAGAACAAAGTTCTTTTTACTGATACTGAATGTCTTGTACTTTCTTCTGATTTTAAGATGCCTGATGAAAGTCAAGTACTTCTTAAAATTTCAAGAAAGGGCAACATGTACAGTATTGATATGAAGAAGATTGTTCCTAAAGAGGCACTTACTTGTCTAGTTGCAAAGGCCACATTGGATGAATCTATGAAATGGCATAGGAGGCTTGGTCAAATTAACTTCAAAACCATAAATAAAATTGTTAAGAATGGTTTGGTAAAAGGTTTACCTCAAAAACGATTTGAAAATGACCAAACATGCATTGCTTGTCTTAAAGGCAAACAACACAAAGCCACATGTAAGCCCAAAATTTTTAACTCTATTGATCAATCATTGTTTATGCTTCATATGGATTTATTTGGACCTACTTCTGTTAGTAGCCTAAAGCATAAAAGATTTTGTCTAGTTATTACTGATGACTATAGTAGATTTACATGGGTTTTCTTTTTAGGTTCTAAGGATGAGACTTCTAGCATTCTTAAAACATTCATTACAGAGATAGAAAACCTAGTAAGCAAAAGAGTAAAAGTCATTAGATGTGATAATGGGACAGAGTTTAAGAATAGAGTTATGGATGACTTCTGCAAGGAAAAAGGTATTAGGAGAGAATTTAGTGTAGCTAGAACTCCTCAGCAAAATGGAGTAGCTGAGAGGAGAAATAGAACACTCATAAAAGCTGCTAGAACCATGTTAGCCGACTCTAAGTTGCCTATCTCTTTTTGGGCAGAAGCAGTCAACACTGCTTGCTATGTTCAAAATAGGGTTTTGGTTGTCAAATCTCACAATAAGACATCATATGAGCTTTTTAGAGGTAGAACTCCTGCAATAGGATTTCTTAGACCTTTTGGATGTCATGTGACAATTCTGAATACCTTAGACCATCTTGGAAAGTTTGATGGTAAAGCAGATGAAGGATTCTTAGTTGGATATTCTCTTAATAGCAAAGCTTTTAGAGTATACAACTCAAGAACTAGAAGAGTAGAGGAGAACCTGCATGTGGAATTTTTAGAGAATAAATCCAATGTAGCAGGTCAAGGTCCTAATTGGCTATTTGATCTTGAGACACTAACCCATTCTATGAATTATGTGCCTGTTGTTGCAGAAACTAATGATTTTTCAGGTTCACAAACAACAAATGAGGCAGGGTTAGACAAGGAGACAAATCAAGATCATGTATAGATGCCAATAAGTACAAGTGTGGCTTCAACTTCAATAAATGATGATCCTTCTTCTGATGAAGCTAAAGAAGGGATTGAAGATGAAAACAAGGAAGATGGAACAAAGGAACAAGAGAATGTTTCTACTGATGATAGTACTGCTGAGACAGAGCATTCTACTGCTAGGCTTAATTTTTCTACTGCTGAGCCAAATGTTTCTACTGCTGGCCCTTCAGACTCAAATGAAGCAAATTTCTCAGATGAAGAGGTGGATTTCAATAATCTCCCACCTAACTATCAAGTTCCTTCTACACCACACACAAGGATTCACAAAGTCCACTCCCTGGACAATGTGATTGGAGATGTACAATCAGGGGTGAAGACAAGGCAACAACTGATGTCTTCAGACCAACAAGGGCTTCTTGATGCCCTTTATGCTTCAAAGCAGCATGAGTTTTCCAACTCTTGCTTGTTTGTATGTTTTCTCTCACAGGCAGAACCAAAGAACATTCTTAAAGCCCTAGATGATTCAAGCTGGGTAGAAGCTATGCAAGAAGAGCTTCTTCAGTTCAAGATTCAGAAGGTATGGGTGCTGGTTGATTTACCCAAGGATGTAAGGGTAATTGGCACTAGATGGGTTTTCAGAAATAAAAGGGATGAATGGGACATAGTGATTAGGAATAAGGCTAGATTAGTAGCCCAAGGGTACACACAAGAAGAAGGGATAGACTATGAAGAGGTTTTTGCTCCAGTAGCAAGGATTGAAGCCATTAGGTTATTTTTGGCATATGCTTCATTTATGGGCTTCACAGTTTATCAAATGGATGTCAAGAGTGCTTTTCTATATGGTACTATTGAAGAAGAGGTGTATGTCTCACAACCTCCAGGGTTCATTGATCCTGACCATCCAGAAAAAGTGTACAAGGTAGTTAAGGCTCTGTATGGCCTTCATCAGGCACCAAGGGCTTGGTATGAAACACTAGCTTCCTACTTAATTGAAAATGGATTTCAAAGAGGCAAGATTGATCAGACATTATTCATCAAGAAGCTCAAGAGTGATCTTTGCTAGTTCAGGTGTATGTGGATGATATCATCTTTGGATCTACAAGGAAGGAGATGTGTTTGGAGTTTGAGAAGCTTATGCATCATAAGTTTCAGATGAGTTCCATGGGGGAACTTACATTCTTTTTGGGTTTGCAAGTTAAACAATCATGTGAAGGCATATTTATTAGTCAAGATAAATATGTTGCAGAGATACTTAGAAAATTTAAATTTGCTGATTCAAAAGTGGCAAGCACACCAATGGACTCTGAGAAGCCACTTCTTAAAGATTTAGATGGAGACAATGTAGATGTACACACTTACAGATCTATGATAGGCTCTTTGATGTATCTCACATCATCAAGACCTGATATCATGTTCTCTGTTTGTGCTTGTGCAAGATTTCAAGTAACTCCAAAGGTTTCTCATTTAACAGCTGTCAAGAGGATTTTTAGATATCTCAAGGGTCAACCAAGGTTGGGTCTATGGTATTCAAGGGAATCACCTTTTGACTTGGTAGCATTTTCGGATAGTGATTATGCTGGTGCTAGCTTGGACAGAAAGTCAACAACTGGAGGATGTCAATTCCTTGGGTGTAGACTTATCTCATGGCAGTGTAAAAAGCAAACAATTGTGGCTATTTCAACAACTGAAGCTGAATATGTAGCTGCTGCAAGTTGCTGTGGTCAAGTCCTATGGCTTCAAAACCAACTTCTTGACTATGGGTACAATTTCATGAACACTGTCATTCATATTGATAATAGTAGTACAATTTGCATAATTAAAAATCTAGTGCAACATTCTAAAACAAAACACATTGAAATTAGACATCATTTTATTAGAGATTGCAATGAGAAAAAGTTGATTCAAGTTCTTAAAATTGATTCTGATCACAACTTTGCAGATCTTCTTACAAAAGCTTTTGATGTTGGAAGGTTTCAGTACTTGGTAGCAAGTATTGGGATTCTTAATCCTCAATGATTTAAAACTATGTGTTTTTATATAATTTTTGATTGTACTGCTGGCTTTATAAGTTACTACTGTTAGTGAAAAGTTTGTGCTGCTAGTACAAATTTTTGTTTGTTAAGTTCATATTTGTTAGTCATACTATGATACTGCTATAAGACATATGCTTTGCATTTTGTTTCTTGGTTTTGGACTAACATTTTCAGGTATGAACATTGAGCACAAAAGAAGTTTCAAGTGAAATGAAAGCAGCAGAATGATTCTAGTTTCTAAAATAATTGGTTTATGATGGACTGAGTTTGAGGATTCTTAACAAAGGTTTACACCTAAGTTAATTAAATTCTTTAAAACTTCTTTCTTGAAACCTAGTTATCATGTTTCACATTGACTTGATGACTCGGTTGGTCAGATAGTAACTGACACAACTCACTTTCTATTATTTTATACTTTTAAGTATAATGAGCAAGTCTAAGGACATCTGATAGAAAGAACAGCTAGCAAAAGTGAATCTAACACTTGTGTTGGAGGCAACAATTGCTATGAGCTGGAAACCCTGTCAAGAAAGCCTTTTGAATAGGTTTATCTTTTCACAGGCAGTTATTTATAACTGAAAATATTGGTTCTCACACAACCAGAGGTTACTTTAAACCGAATTCTTGATTAAGTGTCTGTTACACACTTAATCCCTTCAAAATGGTTGAGAGCAGTATGATTTTTCAATAATAAAATCATATTCATACTGCTAAAAGTTTCTTAAAAAGGATTTTCAAAGAGGCTCAGAAAAACCATCAAATGATGGACAATGAGTCAAAGCCCCATGATTCACCACTCATAGGAGTTAACACACCTAGAAGTGATGAGGGCAGCTAATTAAACTCTTAAGGAATTGATGGCCAACATGTACATTATTGTCTGAAAACATGTTCTCATTGGTAGATCAGATGATGGTGAGAGATCTTCCAAACAGGGGAGGAAATGATAATCTCAGGGGAGGATAAATATTTTGGTACATAGTGAGAGATCTTCTAAGCTCAAGCTCAGGGGAGGAAATAAAACCCAGGGGAGGAAGATTAACCAATAAGGGAAGGAAGTATGCTTAGGATTCAGGGGAGGAAAATGATCAAACAATGGAGGAAGATTGCACAAAAACAGATCAAGTTCAATCAGAAAAGACAAGAGCATACAAGATGATGATGTTAGCTTTTTGAGAAGCTAAAATGTCTTATTATTCAGCCAATAATAAGAATGAGCATTCAGTTGATGGATGCTGGGAATAAGCTTTTTCAGTTGATGGAAATTAGGAATAAGCTCTTCAAATGAAGAAAGTTCAAATGAAGATTCTGGAGTATTATATATATTCAGAAGGGATGAAGCATTCAAAAGGAGAAACTTCTATCTAGGAGCTTTCAGTTTCAATTTCAGTTCACTACGTTTGTTCATCACTTGCAAAGGCATGCTGGAAGATGATTTCACTTGTTGAAATAAGCATCCAAGATACACAGCACCATTGCCTCTTATAATTCCTCCATCCAAGGAAATTGCACCATCTTTTATTCAAGGTATTGATTTTGTGTTCAAGACAAAGAAAGATGATGTTATTGCTGAAAGAGTTTCACAGAAGGTAGATGAGTTAGACATATAGATATTTAATCTTGAAAAACAGAAGATAGCTCAGATCAAGAATCTGACTATAAAGTGTTTGAAAGATTCTCACAATCATAATTTAATTCATAAGAAACATGTTGAAAAGGATTCACATGTTTAGGGGAGGATTGTTGGGAATTAAATAATTTGAAGATTAGTATCGGAAATTAAAGGTTTACAAGATCAGTTCTGCTCAAGGAAATACACTAAGTATCATTCTACTGCTAGTGCATTTCATTCTGCTGCTAGCGTTAAGATTTTGCTGCCGCAAACATTCTACTGTTGGTGCAACAGATACTCTTGCTAGATGGATAAGTGTCGAGTATTCTAATGCTGGTTGGATAAGTATACGAAGATATTTTGTACTAAAGTCAAGTATATACGGTAGATAATATCTTAGACAATGTGATCAGTCACCATGTGGTTTACACAGAGCAAGTTGTAAACACAGATACATGTTGTATCTTAATGACTGACACACTCAAGCAAGTAGTTCGACAAGACTTATCATAATTGTAATGATCTCCTTTGTTTGTATAAAAGGGAGATCTTAGACTAGATATTAAGAGTTGAAAAATAAGTGTGAATGTGATTAATGTAACTAGTCGAATACAGAGAAAACTAAGTTGATAGAACAAGATAGAAAATAAGTTTTTCTTTGTAATAGAGATTCAAGGTTTTGTAACCCTAGTGATAGTGAAGATCACTCGTATTATTCTTGAATAATATTGAATCGTTTGGTGTTAACATTCATTGTTCATTATCAAATTCAACAACCATCACTGTTCCATTTCCAATAACAAATAACCTTCTAAGTGTGATTAAGTAGATTCCGCATACTTAATCATATTCACTCAAAGTATCACATACACTCTTACTAAAGGACTAACATCCTCAATAGTGTATCGAAGCATCCTCTCAAGCTTGCTAGAAAAATCAGATAGTATTCCTGAATTGTACATTCATCAAATGTGGAATACTATAAAGCTGGACATGGGAGAAAGGTATTTTACATGCAAGCTGGATCGTAAAGAAGTTAAAGTCAATCCAAACTACCTTCGCAAAGCCTTGATGTTACCAGAAGCACCTGAACCGGCAAATAGATACTACCCTACACCCACTGAAGAAGAAGTCCTCAAATTCCTTGTAGACATTGGCTACGTTGTGCAACCGGAAAAACCATTGACGAAAATCTCAAAGGTTAACGCCAAGTTCATCCCTCAACCCTGGAGAACCATATACTACATTCTAGTCCGTTCAGTCTCAGGAAGGGAAAGTGGTCATGAGCACCCTCGTTTGTCACATCTTCAAATCTTCTGGGGTATGGTCAATCAGATGCAGATTGATTATGCACAACTTATCTGGGAAGACATTGTTTTTCAGATCCAAAGTCACTATCAGAAACCGTTAACCAAAATCCCATTTGTTCGATATACCAAACTACTCATCAATCTTCTACTTGAAGAAAATAAAGACATCTCTCCACGTCCTGAAGACAGAGACATACATCTGTATAAAATGGACAAGACTATCACTTCAGTCTACATTCTCAAAGGCAGCACACAGAAGCAAGGGATAAGACTGCCAGAATCTCTGCTAACAGAAAAAGTAAAGAAAACTCAAGCTTACAGAGATTATGATAGTGCATTCAGTCAAGGTCACGTCGGGTTTTCCAAGCATGAAGAAGAGTCTGGATCCACTAAGACTCGTTCAAAAGGAAGCAGTAAGACTGAAAGTGCTTCTAGTGCATCCAAGAAGATCAAACCTTCCGCACCTAAATTCGTCAAAAGAAGAGTTCCGGTTACAATTCCTAAGCCAGAACCTGAGGAAGGAAAGATTATTGCTGAAGAGGAATCTGACTCTGAGACAGATACCGATGTAGAAATTCTTTTCTATAAAGAAGAACATGATACTCAGGTGGCAAAGGAAGAAAGCCAAAAGACACTCAAGGTTGATGAGGAAAGAAGAGCAAAGTTAAGGTTTGACGAGCAAATGAGAATCGAACAACAAAATAAAGGAGCTGGGGGATCCCAGACCTATGTTGATCCGGTTAATCAACCCGGTGGGTCTGGGATAGTTAAAGAAGTAACACCACCTCACCCTGATCCGGTTAATCAACCCGGAGGGTCCGGTGTTGTTAAAGATACTACACCACCTCAGCCCGATTTGGTTAATCAACCCGATAGATCTGAGTCTCATACAGAAGACATCCCACCTCCGCCAAGTCCGGTTAATCAACCCGGCAATGACGAAGAAAAGGAGGAAGAAGAGAAGATGAAGGATACCGATATGAAAGAAGATGAAGAAAGTGAAAGGTGTTATCAGATGAAGAAAACATTGATGATTAGGAAGATACAGATGAAGATAAGCCATTAACTGATGAGGAGGAGTTTACAAAGGCTGCTAAAAAACTAGAATCAGAAGCAAAGGAGGAGGAAGAACGAAAGAAGAAGGAGGAAGAACAAAAGATAGCTGAAAAGGAAGCAGACAGCTACATCAAAACGCCACCAGTTACTCCTCCACATACAACACTTACACCTCCAGAGTCTCAGCATGCTTCACAACCAAAGGCTCAAACATCTCTAGTGTCTCAGCATGCTAGAAAGTCCTAGGTATGATGAAAAAAGGAGAAAAGAAATGAAAGGAGAAAGAAGAGGTTGAAGAATGAAAAAGAAAAGTAAAGAAAAGGGTGAAAAGAAATAGCCCTCCATTTGATCAACCTTAGGGCAGACACCGGGTTCAATTCATATGCTACTGGTTGTTACTATGGTAACACCGGTATTGAAGATTAAGCCGTCATGGACCCAGTGACGTACTACACTGATAACGCTCATTTCATACATGTTTTAGTCGCGTTATTTCTATGTTTGTGCATTGTATTTGATTGTGTTTGTGAACATATTATGCTAAAAAGGTACAAAAGATATATTAAGGTTCGGGTACAATCAAGTCCAAGGGAATAGCTAGAAAGATGGGAAAAGTCGCTAAATCAAGAGCTTATGAACAACAAAAGATTCTACCCATAATAAAGACCTCGGGAAGATCATCAAAGATAAAGAATCAAGTTACAAAGATTTCCGAGCTCAAGAAAAGATCAAGTGTTGATGAAATGAATGAGAAGTTACATGCAAAGTTTGTTATGAATTCTGGCTTGCTTCTTCAACCAAAGGTTCAAGAAATACAACTAAGGCTTAAGTTCAACCCAAGGTTCAAACTGCCATGCCAACCTTACTCCAAACCTTGGGCTGGAATTTGAACCTCAGGTTGAGACTTCAACCTTGGGTTGCTGCAACTCCTGGCACACTTAATGACTATCTTTAATGAACTAACCCTTCATACGGATGATCATTACACCACATTTACTTCAAGTCCAGATTTTTAATGACACTTAGTGCCCAAGAAACTTGCTTAGTGACCAAGGAGTAGCTATTCTATTAATTGGAAGTTTGGCCAAGAGAGAAGACACCATAATTTACATCTACTACTTATCAATCATTACCAAATATCTCATACTCTCTCAAGAAGGCTACAAGGAAGAAAACGCAGGAAGAAGTTAGCTTACATTCATTATTCATCATCATAATCATCAAAGGAATCATTGTTGATCATCTCATAATTGTTCCTAACTCTTGTAATCATCATTACAACTTTTGTAAGACTTCTTAATTATGTTTTCAAGTGATAAATTTTCTGTGGTTATTTATTTGTTTGCCATGAGCGGCTAAGTGCCTTGTGCACTTGCCTAGATGATGTTTGTTACATGAATGTTGATTGATTATGACTCTATGGTTCTAATTCAATGAAAAGCTAATACTAAGATCGAATTGTGCTTTCAAAGTTTTCATAAACAAAAGAGTTATCAAGTTTGGTTGATTATTAATGGTGTAATAGGTCGAAAGAGACATTGTTATTTAATCAATTGTAAATCTTTGTCTATGAAGGTGTTACCTTATGTATTAACCATTTCATATGTAACTTGGTTAAACTTAGAAAACTAAAAGTGTAGTTGTCAATTACTTGTGAAACGATAGCGAATCAAGTGATTGAATTATGTTAGTCTTGTTTGATCAAAACTTAATATTGTTTTTGTCAACTTAAAATCTTGACGAGGATTGAAAGTGTTGAAAACAAGAGGATTAGTAGACCAACTAATGAAATTAGAGCACCATCTAATTTATTGATCATAATCGATTTGAACCATTGTCATAATCATATCAAGGGAATTGTGCAAACTAGTCTAGGCAAGTGTAGTTTTAATATATTGAATTTACATCATCATCATCATTATTTGCTTGCTATTAGAATCATTGATAAAGCTCGATTTTATATTCAACTCACGTTTCATAAAAACTAAACAAATCCTTGTGAACGACCTCGGCTTACCATATCACCTCTTGCTACACACGAACGAGTATACTTGCTCGTATGTGTTTCGTTTGAATCATTGGTAAATCGTGTTTATAAATTTAAAACCTGCACTCTAGACGACACACATCAAGTTTTTGGCGCCGCTGCCGGAGATTTGATCACGTTTTTGTGAGTTTTTGTTTATAATTATTCTTGTTTATTTCGTGTTCTTTAAGCTTGTAAAAAAAAAAGGTTTTTTCCCTTAAAAATTCGGCCAGCAATTGCCGGCTCGAACCTGAACCAACCGGTTCATAACTTTCTGTGAACCAGTCCCGACCCAGCCGCCCGGTTCATTTTCAACCAGTCCGGCTAAGCCCCTTCTGTGAACCTAGTTCAACTCCAACCGTCTGGTTCATTTTCAGCCGATCCAGTTCAGACCTTTCTGTGAACCAGACCATTTCAAACCGCCCGGTTCACACCTGAACGGCCAAAAACTGTTCTTAAAAAAAAAAAAAAAAAAAAAAAAAAAAAAAAAAAAAAAAAACTTTTAATTTTTCTTTTAGTTTTTAATCTTTTCGATTGGCTCGTTTTTCTCGTGTATGACCACTCGCTCTTCAGGCGAAGAATTAAGTACACCATTGTCTAACCCCGAAAGTTTATTTCGCAAAAAGAGAACCCCATTTGTTCCAAATAATCAAAGAAAACCAAGAACCACTAACCCACCATTTGATAACCTTTCCGAAGTTCATCCAATCGTTGATCTTTTTCTTGAATTACCATTTCCAATGGCCGACGATCGACCTATGTGGGACACCAATTGGGTTGTAGCTCCTACACCCGAGGCCGCCATTGTTCCCGTTAATCTTGGAGATAACTTCACCATCAAAGGTCATCATCTTTCGATGATTAAAGACAATCAATTTGATGGTCGAGTTAGATCCGATCCACACAAACATATCTCCGATTTTCTTGAAATTTGTGACATGTTTCGTTATGGAAATACCGATGCAAATGCAATCCGCCTCAAATTCTTTCCATCGTCTCTCACCGGAGAAGCGAAAATTTGGTATAACGAATTAAGCCCCGGAGTGATCACAACTTGGAACCAAATGAGAGAAGCATTTGTTGGACGTTTCTTTCCACCGGCCATGTTTGATTGTCTCTTAGGTGAAATTCGTAGTTTCACTCAAAAGGAAGGAGAAAATCTTGTCGAAGCTTGGCTTCGAATGAAAAACATGCTCCGAAGTTGTCATGGGCATGGTTTGTCTCGTGGTAATATCATTCAAATCTTTTACCATGGTCTTGATGACACAACTCAAGGTATCCTTGATGCCAGAGGAATTTTCCTTTATAAGACCCCTAACGAAGCTTACACTTTACTAGAAGACCGTGTACTTCTTAAGCTCGATTGGCCTAAGGATGCCAAAACCAAACCTCAATGAAAAATCGTTGCATTCGCCGAAGGAACGAATGAAAATTCCAAAATCATGGACATGATGAAAGATCTCACCACCAAAATCGATTCTAAATTCCAAAGTATCCAAAAGGAGATCAAAGATATGCGCGATGGATGCAACTATTATGGTGGAAACCATTCATCATCCGAGTGTGATGACAAACCCATAGGAGGTCCCAAAGCCAAAGCCAATTATGTTTATGGAGGATATCGTGGAAACTACTACGGTAGAAATTCTAGAGAATGGCAAGATCGTCCACCGAGAGATGATAATCGTAGTTCCCAACCTCGTGACGACAACCGTCCGACATCGTCACGTGATGATAACCGTTCATCATCACAAACACCTGAAAAGAAAAATGAAGAATCTGAATTCGAAAAAACCATGCGTGAATTCGTGCATGCTCAAAAGCAAACGAATGAATTTATGAAAAATCAGTTCTTCATCCTCAAAACCAAAGTTGAACAAGGTCAAAAGAATCTTCAAACACGAGCAAACAAACAACATATGTAGACTTTGCTCATGAACGAGTCAACACTCAAAATCACATGTCTAGTAAAAGTGTCACACATAATATGTTATTAACTATTATGTAAGTCATCAATCTTTGAGAATATCACATGTATTTCTCTTATCAAAAGATTGACAAAGGATAAATTATATCCTATGCATCTTATTTTCTTTGTAACATGAATGGTTATGTTACAAGAGAATACACTGCATCTTGTTAACAAATATAGGATATTAGAGTTGAATAATAACCCAATACAACATGTGTCATTGCATAAACACGTAAAATTGGTCATACACTAAAATACTTGTTTTACTAAGCATTCGTAAGAGTGATAAGTTTCCTCTTAGAAAAGCATATTTGTTGAAATATACAATATGTCTCATTTCAAATATAATACTCACAAGATCTATTGAGGTAAATAACCTTTACTAGATTCTTTTCTCAAGATATGCAAAGGAGCATTCTTGAAATACTCTCGATGTAGTAGATTCTACATTGTATCACATTAGAGCATCTCTTGGTTCTAGGAAACCAAATCATATTAAAATAACATGAAACAACTCAACAAACAAAGATGTTGTCCAAGAGATCATAAAATACACCATCTCCATCAAATAACCTCTAAATCTCAAACACGAAATTAAAACATTTCGCTTGCCTTTGTTAGGAGTTGTGTAAGACATGTCATTTTCTTAACCGACTTTCAAAGTATGGTTAGTTGAGTCATATTAGGCCATGTATTAGCGAAATAAGCTAATATAATCTTTGCTATACTTCGATAGGCAAATATAGGAATTTGAATTTTTCTAACAAGAGAATGACTACTGGAGAACCTATCGCACTAGAAATTCAATTTGACCTAACGGTTGAATTGCTTCCAGGAGAGAAGTTGGGTTCGTGGTATAACCCGTAAAAATGGTCGTGTTTAGCCTGAATTGAGCACCACTAGTGATAGTCTCATACTCATTCTCTAACTTGAAAATTTTTCATTCCTACATTTGACTAGAGATAGTTTACATCGGTGAACTTTATCTCCCGTTAGGATTTCATTTTGAACAAGTAGTAATTAGGATCTTCCTTAGCAAACCTAGATTGCTTGCATCCCACATATGTGTTTCAAAATGATAACATGTTCTCGTAAGATATGATTAAATGTCTTCATGATCTTAAATGCTAAATGATTATCATGTTTTGCATGATGTTTGCATATCCGAAACATTTTATTCAAGCCTTTTAACAACATATGTTAAAACGCTCATCCAAAAGCTAAAAGCTAACATCAACCCTCGGGTGACAAAGGACTCACGAGTTACTATATAAGTGATTAGTAGTTCCTTTCATCCTCGTGTGAATATACACTTCTTAAGATCCCAAACCCTGCTGTGAATCAGCACCATAGGCCCTGCGTTACGTCTTTCAAAACCCCGTGAAACACTCGCGTGCGAAGCACATCGAAATCCGTAAATCAACCAAACCTCTCAAACGAGAATCCTCTAACCATCTTCGTCTAGGTCTAGGAATGATGGAACATATTCCATAAATCTTATGACTATTTAAATATTTCACTGGAAATATTAAAGTCATCCCTCGTACCCCTCTTATGATTACTTGAATATTTCACTGGAAATATTGTAGTCATCTCGTGCGTCTCGTCTCATGTTGAGTCATTCTTTAAATCCCTCTCATGACTACTTAAATATTTCACTGGAAATATTGAAGTCATCCCTTACGTCTCGTCTCTTGACTTTTTAAATATTTCACTGGAAATATTAAGTCATTCTTCACATCCCTCTTATGACTACTTGAATATTTCACTGGAAATATTGAAGTCATATCTTGTGTCTCGTCTCATGACTTTTTAAATATTTCACTGGAAATATTAAGTCATTCTTCACATCGCTCTTATGACTACTTGAATATTTCACTGGAAATATTGAAGTCATATCTTGTGTCTCGTCTCATGACTTCTTAAATATTTCACTGGAAATATTAAGTCATCCTTCACATCGCTCCAATGACTACCTATGTATTTCCTCGGAAATATAAAAGTCATCTCTTTTCGTCTAGTATCGTTCATCTCGTAAAAAGAATTTATTAGGTATAAATTCTCTCCTCGTGTCGAAAAGTCTCACTAAATCAACGAGGTTTATTCGTAAAATCCTCTTAAATTCCAATGACAACTTAAATATTTCATCCGAAATATTTAAAGTATATTTAATTTGTGAAATGCAATTAAATGTCATCTCTCGTTCTCGATCAACGTTCATCGAATCCCGTTGGATTCATTCATAAAAGAATTTATTTGGTATAAATTCCTTTAATCTAAAGTCCAGAAAAATCACAACATATGTGAAATTTCTTTGTCAAAAATATAATTCTGGGTTAAAACTGACCTCAGCAGGTCACGGTACCCTTAAATAGGGGACGGTACTGCTAAATTTAACGGTACCGTAGGACCGTTGTCTGCTGAGACAGTTTATTTTGTCTTCAATTCTCACTGTTTCAAAAACACTATTGAAACCCACTCGATGTAGTCTTGAACCAGAACCGTCTCCTATCAGAATAGATTCTGTCTATCTTCTGATTTCTTAGCTTTTTCCCCTTTCACTTCCGCATGGTACTGAACACACCATATGTTTGGTTAATTCCGTATCCATTATCTTCTCAACTTATCTACACTTTTCAACCCTAGTTCTACACTACCAATACTTCTGCATCCCACTCATCTTTCACACACTTCAATCGAAGAACCGCTAGGATAAGTTGAGATAACCCTTCTTCATCAACATAGATAACCCCACTACAACCTTATCACTAACCCCATAACCTTGAAGATTTTATCTTCTTAACCCTTAGCATATTTCCACATAATCATATTCCTCATCATATGAATGTTCTATGAATATTCACAATGATTGAGAAGAGTTACGTGACTTCAAAGGTGAAGTTTATTGTATGCTATTCACCACATTTCATGACGTTACTAAGCTCATCGCTTCCGTCAACGTTTGTTTTCCTCTTTATTTTTTTTCACATCTTGTCCGGATGGTCATCGATTAAGGGGGAGCGAAAACACACTCATATAGTCTTTCAACAAACACTCTCAAGAACACACAAATGTGGTTCTTATTCCCTAGAAAACTTCCCTTTAGCTGCCCAGAACTAGGCTGCACAGGAAAATTCGTGACTTCCAGGTCACGGTACCGTTAAATAGGCCACGGCACCGTTAAATTTAATGGTACCGTGCGGTATTTAGTGGTACTGTGCCCTTGTTTGATGAATTTTCACTGTTTCCTCTAGATCCCTGCATCCCTAACCTCAAACCTGCAAAATTTTGCAAACTCACATACACCCTAAGATTCCCTCACTACACCATAGGACACTACCACCAAATTTAAGTCGAATCCCACAACTCTTGCCTATATAAGGCCTCACCATTGCAAGCTTATCTTGCATCTCATCTTCACACTCAACCCTTATAACTAAACTTCACTCTTGACAGTGATATTTAGTTTCAAAACCTTCAACCCTTATATCAATCCCACTCAAAACTTTTAGCTACACTTCACTCTTGACAGTGATAGTTAGTCTAAGAAGCTTCAACACATCGATCATTACACTCAAACCTTACAACTATTCCTCACTTTGGATAGTGATAGTTAGTTCAATAACCTTCAATCCTCACAATCACACGAAACCCTTCATGCACCAAATTATCTCTAACACACAACTAGGATCATCCAAACTAGAAATCTAGAACTTCGTTACCTCAACCCCATTAGAGATATCCACACACAATCCTGTTAGGATCACATGCACATTTTCTTTTTCTCTTTTGAAATATATCATGCATCTCATTGTTAGTGCAAATGATATATTAATCTAAACCGTCTTTTCTCACCTTTCCTCAAAGGTCAAATCCAACACTTCCCATCTTATGGAATCATTTCTATTCGCATCTAGGTGCTTATCGTTCACATTTTCATTTTTTTTGTATAACTTCTATCGAGTCTACTTTATGGCACGACTTGTCATAATAGTAATCATTTAGAGTATGTCTTATCAACAAACTATCCTTAACACCAATCATCTTAGGTAGATGATTATGTTGTTCAAAAGGTTTGTTAGAACTTGCCTTCCCAATGACAACTTGGAAGAAGTTATTTTGTGTGTCAGTCAACGAACGAATCTCGTTCTTGTTAGTGTTATTGATTGAACAATTACACCTTAGGTTGTCGGTCAGGTTATGACACTCAAGTGTCTTTGAATTGCAATATGCATTCATCTTTTTGTGTCGCTCAACTTTCTTGGGCTTTCTTTTTGGTCTTTATCCTCTTAGCACACTTTTGGGTTACTCACGTTTTAACATAGTTTAACCCTTGCATGTCTTGCTATGGGTATTCTATCCCTATAATGTTGCTCCTATTCTTTTATATATTATGTTGCACGAAGCTAACCCTTGATGTAGGAAAAGCCTTTGTAAGAATTTGATCCATGGATTCGCTAGATATTAAGGTGAATAAACAAGGGAATTCAATTACCATAGGGGAGCATTTAGCTAGGGGGAGCTCGGGGGTATTTGAATACATAGCATGGAGTCGTCTTCACAAGTGGTGATAGAAGACTTCACTGGGATGATGCAAGCTCGCCTTTTTGGGAAGAAAGGATAGTAGTATAATAAGAGGGGGGGGGGTAGAGAGTGAATTCAAGGGAGAGCTCGAGGCAACTACCTTTTTGCTTCGACAAAAGGGGGAGAAGGGAGTGTAAACAGGTAACTTTTACATTTTACTGTGTGTTACGGTTTACATATTTGTCATCATAAAAAAGGGAGAGATTGTTAGTGCAAATATTACGATATTTAAAGTAAACGGTTTCTTCGGTTTTAATAATGACAAACATGTAACTTGTAATGCATAACGTAAAATGTGCAAGTTACTTGTAAACACAAATCATCAACGCATACTTACATCAACATCTCTCAACGTCTCAAGTATGCTCAAACAAATTTAAACTTGACGTAAATCACTCAAGGTATGAACAAACAAATTTAAACTTGACGGATGATCAAAGAAATAAATTTTTTGTTCTAAACTTCACATTTATGAATGTGACAAAACATTTTTCAAAAATACATTTTACAAATTATTTTTGAATTAGAAAGAAATGTTTTATTTGGGAAAATCATTTCAAAAATAGTAACAGCTATTCCCCCCCCCCCCAAAACAGCTCCAAACATTCCCAAATAAACCTTCCCCACTAAAAACAAACAGAGGAGCGTCCACGGTACCACTAAAGTACCGACGGTACCACTAAATTTAGTGGTGCCGTCTGACAATTAGTGGTGCCGTCCCTCTGTAACGGCTAGTTTTTTCTTTGCCTATAAATAGTGGACCATTTTACACTTCCAACTTGATTTTTCCAGCAAGTTTTCTCTGGTCTAATCCTTTCTTACTTAGATCACTTTCTTTGATCATTTATAGAGTCTTAGTTTGTTTAAGAGTGATCCTTTCATCCCACCAAGAGATCATCTTCATTCCTCTTCTAGTGCAAGAGAAGAACACAAGGTATCAAAGAAGATTCAAAGTGTTGTAGTTGTAGTTAGAGCACTTGTAACACTTGTTACATACTTGTTGTATCCTTGCATACATCAAGTTCATTTTTCTTTTGAGAGTTTGTGAGAGAAGATCATTGTGATCTTATAGAGATATTGAACATCTCTTTTAGCTTGTGAGCTAGTGTGTTGATCAAGTGGATCAAGGGTAGATAGGGTAGATTGAGTCGAGTGAGGGTTGATCATTGTGATCTTGTGAGATCTTGGAAATCTCTTGAAGCTTGTGGGCTTGTGTATTGATCAAGTGGATCAAGGGTATATCGGGTAGATCAAGTCAAGTAGGAGTAGATCCTTGTGATCTTGTTGAGATCTTGGAGATCTCTTGTAGCTTGTGGGCTTGTGAATTGATCAAGTGGATCAAGGGTAGATCGTGGTAGATTGGTACTAGCTAAGATTAGTACTCGACATTTAGCTTAGTGTCGGAAATAAGGATAAGCGACGTTGTACGGTTTTCTCCGCCTGAAGGGAGCTTGTTGATTAGTGAAGAAACTCTCGAGTTGGGTACTCGGGGAGTGGAGTAGGGTGAAGAGGAGCTTCGTGACCGAACCACTATAAATCATCGTGTTCGGTTTGCGCCTTCTTACTTATCTCTTTACTTTTATTTTATTCTTTATCGCTTTATATTTATACTTGCATTGTGTTTATGTTAGTGTGGTTTGTTGCTTATAAATTGTTGATTATGCTTGTGTCATGGTTTGATTGTGTTTGTGTTGTGGTTTACATTATACCATCTATAGATGTTGTATGATCATTGTTGACACTTTTCATATTACGTCAAACTTGATCGGATGTTTGATACAAAAAGTTTTTAAGTTTTAAATGGAAACGTATTCACCCACTCTACAGTTTCCACAAAGGCCATAGTTAGATGGTGTTTAGAGTCCTTGTGGTAATGTCCTCTTGCTAACATATATGGTTGTAGAACTTGCGACTTTCACACACACATGGAGGCGGAGATAGGAGGGGGCAGGCCGGCAGGGTAGACACGTGCCCTTAGTGAAAAAAATTATAGTGTAAAAATTTTAAAATATATGGTTACTTTCGTAATTTGCCCCTCTTAATGAACCGATTTATAGTGTAGTAAAGTTGCCCCCTCGACCATAACTTTCTGACTCTGCCCCTGCACACACACCAATACACTCTTATACTCGCATATTGATTTTAAAACGGCCGAAAGAAATACATACAAGCTAAAGGTGTTTGGATTGGTTTATTTTTGAAACATACGATCTTATTTAGAATTTGAAAAACTTATAAACACGCCTTTTGACTAAACTTATCAATTTGATCTTATAACTTATGAATAAATAAGATCAACTTGATAAGATTTAATTTGATAAAACAAAAAATGGGCTTATAAGTTATAACCTTTTTTAAATTCAAAGCCCATAATAAGGTAATTCAGACACCCATAACTGTATAAAGGTCCATATATGTCATTTTCTCTCGTTTCTGTAGCTAAGATTTGGTCGATGACAACTCTCAATCTTCATCAAAAGCAGTTGGTCTATATCTGTATAGTGGTTAGGCTAAATCTGTTCCTGTAAAAAAATGTTGTATTATCATCTAATTTAGTACGTATATGTCGCGGTTAACAAATTTTATATAGTATATTTTGTAGTATATGTCTAGTTCCTTGATCTATGTAACACGAAAAGCTAGGCTTATTTAGTTTCTACGTGAACGGCCAACTAATATTTATCAACTTAAGCTTATAAACTTGTTGATACAAAAGTTGGGCGTTCCTTGATTCCGTACCAATCAGATCTTAATGCTTGAGACCTGCGCACTAAGAAAACAAAAAGACACCGTTAGGCTTATCGTGGGATTGTCTCCCACGATTATCCTCCGGCGTGAGAGTAAGTAATCGGTTTTTAGGGTTTAGTTGAAGAGTTAGGGTTTGTGAATCGTACCTCTGTGAGGGCTGAGGTGCCCTCTATATATGGACACGAAATCCTTGTTAGTTTCGTGTTCCCCAATCTTCGGTCTATCCCGCGTAGGGCGGTTAATTGATATATATCCTGTAAATAGAAGATATACTATCAAAACCATAAATAACGTTGGGTTTGGGCCATCGTAAGCCCAAACCGTTATCGCAATAGCCCATATCGTGATGGGCTGGAGTCCATTCGTGATGGACTTGAGTATGGGTCGGGTTCGTGACCCGAATACGGACTATACGTCATCATGTCCCCCCAGTCTAGTGTGCGCAACGCGAAATTGCGGATGCTAGACTAACAATTGGAACTAAAGATATTTCTTGATGCGTAGTGGGGAAGTTTCAAGTATTTCCCGCCAAAATTAGCAAGTTAATCTAGTCCAAGTATCTTCTTCGAAAATCGTGAGGGTGGGTGAAAAAGTGCTTTACCTTTTGGGTTCCCAACCATCCGATTGGAACAAGTGGGGTACACATGTCGTTCATCCACGAATATGTGTAACCCTTTATAAACTTGAGCCGTCATTTCACTGTGGTTATCACAGTAAAAAATCATCATCTTCCGCCATTGTTAAACCTCCAAACAGCAATAAAAAATTCAACAAAAAACTAAGGTAATAGCGCGTGCGCTTATAATAGTTATTGAAGGTTAATCATGGTTCTTCAACTGTCTGATTTTACTTCCGATTTATCTGAGGATGAACTTCGTCAGTTCACTTCAGATTATTACATCCCTCTCGCATTGCATCCGGTAGTTCCGGCCGCAAATGCGTCGATAGCGGATTTCCCGCAAGGGAAAGTAGGGGTATATACGCGTTTTTTCGAATTCGCTAACCAGCGTGCGCCCATCTCCCTCTTTTTGTGCGATATTCTAAATCACTATCGCCTTCATATTTCCCAGCTGCATTGTATAGGTGCAGCCAAAATAACCAATTTTGAAGTGAATTGTCGCTTATTAGCGATAGAACCCACAATTCATCTTTTCCGCGCGTTTTACCACACGTCGTGGTCAAACGGGTGGGTTTCCTTCTCCAAGCGCGCAGGGACACTGCAGTGCTATACGGAGAAGTTAGACGTACTTAAGGATTGGAGAGAAAAATTCTTTTGGGTCGATAGTGCATTTTTCCCATCGATTTTTGGGTTCTATACTCGAGAATTATTACCGAGAGACGAGCGCCCCGACCCCGGATTGTATAATGTAGCTGATGCGGATACGATAAACACCAATCGCATACCGATCAAAGCGTATCCCGAAGAGTTTTTGGTGCACATGGGCATTAGCCGCAATTACTTCAGTAGTCCGGAAGAAGTGCCAACATTTCTGGATGAAAATAGCCGGGGTGGGTGCTTGTCTCTTCCTTCATTTTCGCTTAGTAGTTGTAAGCGTTCTTCCCTTTGTAGCTTATTAACATATTTTGTGTTTGTTTGTTGTTTATTGCGCATAGATGGATCTATTCCGCGTTGTGCATTTGGAGAAGCCGAAGCAGGTTATTGTGGGTGTGCGCCCTTTAAGAGATGGTGAGGAGCCCATTCTACAGGCTACCGCAGGACGCACAATGGCGATCGCGCAGGGGGAGCCAGAGGGGACAGATGAGACTGTGGAGATCCCCGCAGGTGTTACTATGGCTACTCCTCTGCGCAGCTTTCCCCCTCCTGGGTCGCAAATCCCTGTGGAGTTATTGCATATAGACTCGTCGGGGAGTGCTATGGATGAGTCTGAGGAGGAAGGCCAAGGGTTAAAGCGCAAGAGGTCGTATGGTGATGATGGCGCAGGGACATCAAGTAAGCGCCCTGCTATTTTTGTCGAGCGACCACCTGAAGAGGATGCGTCATCGCATAAAACTCCTCCCCCCAAGTAAATACTTGTACCTTTAGATCTTTAGTCCTTTAATCCGCTATTAGTACTATAGAGTAACGTTGTTATTTGCGTGTAGTGCTGAAACTGCTGTTGATGATGCGCATGTTGAGAATTCGCCACCTAAGACTGATTCTGGATATGTTGGTGAGTTTGGGCCTGAGAGTCCAGTGGATGAGGAAAAATCTGCTGGAGATGCGCCAAGAAATAGCCTTCTAGAGGAGTTGGCGTTGGCTGCTGCGCACCAGGCTTCATTGGTTGCGCGGCTACAGGCTGAGTATGGTGGTGAGGGCAGCCTGGTTGCGCAGAAGGATAAGGAGATTGACCTTCTAAAGGCGCAGTTGGCTGATACGCAGGCTAAATTGAGGGCATCTGCTATGTATGACCAGAAAGTTGCTGATGAGAAGATGTCGCTCATGGCCGAACTGAATAAAGAGCGCACTGGCGCAAAAGAGTACAAGGCCTCCTGCCTTTGGGCCTTGAGATATATGGAGCTGAACAAGGGGAAACTCATGTCTGACTTGGATGAATTCCGCAAGGCTGTGGAGAGTTTGCTGGAGAATCAGGAGAGCAAGCTGCGCAAGCTCAGCATTGAGTATGATGAGGAGTTGTATCCTCATTTGGTGTCAACCATAGCTGAGCGCAGGTGGCTTATCAGCCATGGTTTGCGCCTTGCTGCTTTGGGTACTTTGGAGTCGCAGGAGGTGACGGGGGTATTTGGGGAAGTTGTTGAGTGCGCGTTGGCACGTGGCCAAGCGCAGGCTGTAGAAAAGCTTGCCGAGAGCAATTTGTTGACCGTGCCTATTACTCAAGTACCGGGTTATAATGCCAACTCCTATGATGAGCTTGTCGCTGCCATGGAGAAGATGAAGCTTTTCGAGCTTCCTCATATTGCTCGCCTGGAGCGTGACCAGGATTTTCCTATAAGTGTGATTATGGAGGGTTTAACCTTGGCTAGGCACTCATCCGAGGATGCTGAGGCGCAGCTTGACTATTTTTTGAAGCCGGATGTGTCGCAGCTACATGTGCCTATTTTCGCTCGCCCTCGTGACATCCTCAACCCTTTTGCCCTTGAGAAAGAAATTCCATTGAAGGTGTCCTTAGAAGCTCATGAGATGAGACTTGCCAAGAAGAAGGGCCAGAAGGGGAAAGCCATTCTGTGTGGTCTTGGTGCGGCTCACATTCCCAGATCTGATGGGGTACCGGTTAGCGTGCCAACGGTAGCACCCAAGGATGCTGAGCTATAACAGAGGCTTAAAGATGCTGGTTGTGTGGCGCGCCAAGCGGGTAGCTCAGGGCTCAGGCGCACTCGTAGCATGTCTTGGTAGTTTCGATGTAGTGATATTTTGTGGTATGTCCACTTTTTGTTGTACATATGCGTGTTGGATGTGTACTTTTGATAAACTTGTTATCCATAATGAAGCGTTGATTTTGAAAAATACAATTGTATGCATATTGTATCAAATTTGATTGTGGTTATAACGTTTGTACTTAGTTATTTTGTCTTTGCGTAAAAGATGTCTAAGAATCAAACCGTTTGTATAAACACATTTAGAAAAAGTTACAAGGATATGTAATCACTTATATCTTATCGTGTATGAAATTTATGACATAGTCGTGTATGACATGATTGTATATATCATAATTGAGTATGAAATTTACAAGTTGCTGTGTATCCATCGTGGGGTGCACAAGTGTATGGATTGCAGCGTGCTACTAATACCATATTAAGGGGTTAATTGTCTTAACTCCTAATTTGTTAAACGCGCACAGTGTGCATTGATGTGTATCCGTCGTGGGGTACGCATCGAACTTACTCCAACGTCTTGAGAGTAAGGTGTTTAACAAGGATGCGTGATCCGATGTTGATGGGTTTGCAACCCTCTTACTCAACGAGTCATTTAGTAGGTTTACTCATCCTTTTACCATCGTGGGTTTTTAGTTGGTGCATGCACGCCATGTAGGCAAAAGATAATATAACAAACAGTATTGAGACATAAATTATATGTAAGCAATAAAGTAAAGTGTGTCACGGAGTTAGCTAGAAACCGCAACATTTTATTAATACTTGCAAGTTTTTGTAAAAAGATGAAAACATTTGTCTTAAAGAAACAAAAAATGTAAATACACGGATATTTATTGAGCACTTACTAAAGTGCGTAGGTGTCCGTGTATTGGGTCGTAACCTTTCCTAAAGATAGCATCTCTTGAGATTGCAGATATTCCATGTGCGTTGTAGCTCACGGCCATCCATGTCACGCAGCTTGTACGCGCCTTGTCCTAGTGCTTCAATGACCTCATAGGGTCCTTCTCACTTTGGTCCAAGTTTACCTGTATCTTCTGCGTGGCTTGCATCGTTAGCGCGGTACACAAAGTCGCCTGGTCTGAATGAGGTGCTTCGAACTTTAGCATCGTAGTATCCCTTCATCTTTGACTTGGTTTTTGCCTCTCGTATAGCTGCGCGCTCGCGCCTTTCTTCCAATAGGTCCAAATCTATCCGTCGTTCGTCGTCATTAGTCGCGACATTAACTTCCGCGGTGCCGATAGTTGGCATTCCTATTTCAGCTGGTATGACAGCTTCTGTCCCGTAGACAAGGGAAAAGGGAGTGTCTCCATTGCTAACTTTGATTTTTGTGCGGTGCGCCCATAAGACATGCGACAATTCGTCCACCCATCTTCCTTTGTGTTTGTCCAGGCGCGCTTTAATTCCTTCGCCTAGACTACGATTTGCGCGCTCAACTAAACCATTGGTTTGTGGGTGTTTTACTGATGCGAAGTGTTGTATGATATGTAACTCTGCGCACCAGTCTTTGAAGGGGTTATCACGGAATTGTTTTCCGTTGTCCGAAACGATCTCCCCAGGTAATCCAAAGCGGCATACTATATTTTCCCAAACAAAGCGTTTTACTTGATTACCTGTGATTGTCGCTACTGCCTTCGCTTCAATCCATTTAGTGAAGTAGTCTATTGCAACAATAAGGAATTTAAGTCCTCCCGCTGCGACAGGGAAGGGACCCGCAATGTCAATACCTCACTTATAGAATGGCCATGGAGAAGTGATAGGTGTTAGCTCTTGTTGTGGTCTGCGCGGGATGGGTCTATGAACTTGGTAGTCATTGCATTTCTTTATCACATCGCGCGCATCACGGTGCATAGTAGGCCAATAGTATCCTGAGCGCAATGCTCGCGCTACGACGGACCGTGGTCCTGAATGCATACTGCATGAACCAGCGTGGATCTCTCGAAGTACGTAATCTGCCTGAAGAGGTCCAACGCACCGAAGCCATGGTTGTAGGAATGAGCGCCGATATAGGATACCATCTCTAAGTTCAAACCTCTGCGCTGTGCGCCGTATCCGTCGAGCGTCCTTCTGCTCATCGGGCAATTTGCCCTTGCTTATAAATTCGATAATAGGGGTCATCCACGTAGGATTCTCTTCCTCTATTACCGTGGATATCTCCATCTCCGAGATGGATTTGTTCTTTAGGATCTCCACTAAAACTTGTTTTGACAGGTGCGCGAAGCTAGTAGATGCGATCTTGCTTAGCGCATCCGCTTTCTTATTTTCACCTCTAGGAATTTGCTTAATGGTAAACCTGTCAAAGCCTTGTATTAGCGATTTGGTCTTGTCGAGGTATTGGACCATGTTATCCTCTTTAGCCACATATTCGCCCAACACATGGTTGGCTACCAATCGGGAGTCCACATTTGCTTCTAGGTTACGTACACCCATTCGATTTGCAATGCGTAATCCAGCGATTAGGGCTTCATGTTCTGCCTCGTTGTTCGTGGCTGTGAATTCAAAACGCAGTGCGTAAGTGAATTCCATTCCTTCTGGATTAGTGAGGATAAGGCCAGCGCCCGATCCATCTACGCATGAAGATCCATCGGTGAACAAGACCCATGGTTCTTGTAATTCTACCTTGCTCGGTGGGGGTGCGTCATCGGTATCTGGTTTTTCGATGATGAAGTCTGCTAGTATTTGCCCTTTAAACCGCAGTGCGTGGTCTGTAAGAGATGTTATATTCGCCTAGTAACACACTCCATTTTTGTAATCGCCCCGATGCGTCAGGTTTAGAGATAACTTGTTTGATAGGTTGGTCGGTAATCACTGCTATTGGGTGCGCTTGAAAGTATCTACGCAGTCTTTTGGCAGCAAATACTAACGCCAAGACCAACTTCTCCATTGAGCTGTAATTAATCACTGTCTTCTTGAGTGCTTTGCTTACAAAATACACCGGTGTTTGTACAGAATTCCTATCCGTCAGTAGTACTGCGCTGATCGCTCCATGGGTTGCGGATAAGTAGACGATTAACTCCTCCCCTGGTCGGGGTGCAACTAGCTTAGGAAGCGCTGCTATATGTTGCTTAAGCTTTGTGAAAGTTTCCTCCGCTTCCGCAGTCCAACGAAAGTCTCCCTTTTTAGTACACTTCTTGAGTGTTTTAAATAAAGGAAGTGACTTATCCGCTGATTTGGACAGGAATCTGTTCAAACCGGCTAGCTTTCCATTCAGAGATTGAAATTCTTTCAACGTGCGCGGTGAAGGAAGTTGGATGACAGCCTCTGTTTTTTCTGGGCATGGCTTAATGCCATCTGGTTCTATCAAATATCCTAGGAAAATGCCTTCTGTGGCGCCAAAAGTGCATTTCTTAAGATTCAACTTCATGTTGATCTTTCGTAGCGTTGTGAATGTTTCTTCAATGTCGCGCACCACTTCATCTTCAGTATGGCTTTTTATGACAAGGTAATCCACATAGACTTCTAGGTTGCGTCCCACTTGCTTCTCAAACGCATTATCTACCAGTCGCTGGTAGGTGGCGCCCGCATTCTTCAGGCCAAAAGGCATTTTTGTATAACAAAAAACGCCTTGGCTTGTGTGGAAGGCTGTTTTTTTCCTCGTCTTCCTTAGCTATTTGGATTTGGTGGTACCCTTTGTATGCATCCAAGAAACATTTAAAGGGATATCCACACAAAGATTCCACTTTCCAGTCTATCTCTGGTAGTGGGTAGCAGTCCTGTGGACATGCTTTATTAAGGTCGGTGAAGTCCACACACATCCGCCAACTGCCATCGCTCTTTTTTACCATTACTGGATTGGAGAGCCAATCGTGGTAATAGACTTCTCGCATGATGCCAGCGTCCACAAGTTTGTGTACTTCTTCTAGTATGGCTTTTGCGCGCTCTGGAGCCTGGCCGCGCTTTTTCTGCCTTACTGGGGAATATCCTTGTCGGATTTGTAACTTGTGTTCTGCAATCGATCGTGGCACACCAGTCATGTGCTTTGGTTCCCATGCGAAGATGTCCAGATTCCTTTGTAAGAGCGCGCACACGGCCGCTCTGCCTTTGTCAGACAACGATCCTCCAATCGACACTTCTTGCTCCGGGTATTCAGGGTGAATCGCAACCTTTAGGTTTGGTACTTTAGCTGCGCTCTGTTCTGGGATGTGCGTTGTTTCACATGTAATCGTGTTACACTCTTCTGATGGCGCAGCGCTGTTGTATATGGTGACAATGCCGCCTTCTACTGGGAATTTGAGCATCCCATGTGCTGTGGATGGTACCGCGCGCATCGCCGAGATTCCTGACCTTCCAATAATGCCATTGTATGGCGAAGGAGATTTGATCACCATAAAGTTCATCCAGGCTGTCGTGGAGTGTTCCTTATTACCAACAGCGACTAGTAGTCGCAGTTGTCCCATGGGCCATATCTTTTCTCCTGTAAAGCCAGTAAGCGCAGTCGTGGCTGGGCTTAACTGTCTTTGTATTTCAGGGCGCAGTCTCTTGAAACAATGCTCATACATTATATCTGCTAATGCCCCTCCATCGACATACATGCGGTGGATATCGTGACCCCCCGCATTTATCTCAATGGTGAGTGGCTCTGCCACTGCGTTGTCCGCAGCCAAGGTGGGGAAAGAGATTTCGCTTCCATGGGAGAATTTCTGGCTGACCTTTTGCCTAGTCTTTCGCTGCCATGATTGTATCATGTAGATTGTGTCAGCCTTATCTTTGGGCGCTTCTTTCTTGCCCCCAGTTTTCTGTTTGTCTTTCCCGTCCTTAATGTTTTTAACGAGATGGTCCAATCTGCCTTCTTTTACTAACTTGTCTATTAGTTGGCGCAGTTGGACGCAGTCATTAGTTGTATGGCCCTTCTGTCCATGATATTCGCAGTATCCGTTCCCTACGCGCCGATCTTCAGGGGTGCGCATAGGTGGGGGTCTTGGAAAGTTCGCACCTTCCGTCGCAAATATCTCCTTTGGAGTTTTTGTTAGTTGGGTGTACTTGTCGTTTCCCCGTCCGCCCCCTTGGTTGCGATAACTTTTGTTACGATTGCCACTCTGGTCATTGGATTGTCTCCTTGGCTCTTCTTGTGACCTATGGTTCGAGTAGCCTTTCTTGCTATCCGCAGCGGCTGCTTCTCCTTGGACGAAGGATCTCGTGCGCTTCATGAGTTCGTTAAAGGTTTGGGGAACCCTATCGTTTAACTTTTTTATCAAATCTGGGTTATTGATTGCGTTCATAAACCCCGATATCTTTAGTATTTCTGGGCACGCCTTGACCTGCATACATTCGTCCTTATAGCGCTCCATGAAAGCGCTTGTGGATTCCCCTTGGCGCTGTTTTACCCTAGCGAGCTCGACAGGGTTTTTGGCGCACTTCTTTCTTTGAGTAAAGTTTAAACGAAACGCCTTTCGCAACTCTTCAAACCCACCGATGCTTCTGCGTGGAAGTTTACTGAACCAGTTGCGCGCATTCCCTACTAATGTAGAGTTAAACATGTGGCACCACACAGGTTGTGGCCAATTTTCGATAGTGGCTGCTGATTCGAAAATTTTTAGGTGATCATCAGGATCACCTGTCCCATCATATGTTTTGACATTAGCAGGCATGCGCCTTCTCTTATTTTCCGAAAAATCGCTGATGCGCCGAGTGAACGCATCAACTTTTTGGCGGCGCCAGGGACGAGACATGTCTTCGTCTTCCTGGTCGCGGTATTTTCCCTTTGATTTCCAGTGTCCTGTTTCTTTGTCCGAGGAGTCACTTGAGGATGGGCTTACTCTTTTGCGACGCTTGCGCCGACTATCATCGGAATCTGAGCTTGCTCCTCTGCGGCGCTTGCGCCGACTATCCTCGGAATCAGAGCTTGAAGGGCTTTCACTTGGGGAGCACCGTCGCCCAAGCCTATCATGAACCCTGCGACTGCCAAGCCTAGTGTGGACATTGGCGCGCCGTTCCCCATCTTCATGCTCTTCCAGATACTGAAAGTCGGCTGCTTCGTCATCCACAACCTTCCTTCCAATCCTAGTAAACACTGGGTGTTTGCGGCTATCCTTCTCGCGTCTTTCCTTTCGGTAGCGCGGTGGGGATGCCTCATGCTCAGGGTCGAAGTTGAGCCTGGCGTGCAGACTTTGGCTTGACCTCTTTTTCGCCTCCTCTCGCATGAGCGTAGCCAAGGCTTCGTAGTTTTGAGATACGAAATCACTTGGCGCTAGTTCAGGCGTGACTCCTTCTAGCGCGAGGGAGTCTGTTTCCAAAACAAGATCCTTGTTTCGGATAGGCGCATTTGGTGGCTCAGTGAAGTTTACTTCTGGCATGGTGAGAGGAGTGCGCTGTAGGTCTACCGCGCTAGTACTTGTTGTAGTAGCATTGGTAGTCATAGTGAGCGGTTCTATTGGAGTAAAGAGCAGATCTGAGTACGATCCTAAGCTTCTGGGCGCACTGGTTGTTCCAGAGGCCTGCTTAGAGGCCGCATCAGTTTGCTGTTTCTTCCCTAGTAAGTCGTCATGCGTTTTCTTCGCATGCGGAGTCCGCTGATTTCCGTGTTTCGTCATTCTAATTCTTTAGCAAAGTTCTTAGTGTAGGGTCCCACGGATGGCGCCACTTGTTGATACAAAAGTTGGGCGTTCCTTGATTCCGTACCAATCAGATTTTAATGCTTGAGACCTGCGCACTAAGAAAACAAAAAGACACCTTTAGGCTTATCGTGGGATTGTCTCCCACGATTATCCTCCGGCGTGAGAGTAAGTAATCGGTTTTTAGGGTTTAGTTGAAGAGTTAGGGTTTGTGAATCGTACCTCTGTGAGGGCTGAGGTGCCCTCTATATATGGGCACGAAATCCTTGTTGGTTTCGTGTTCCCCAATCTTCGGTCTATCCCGCGTATGGCGGTTAATTGATATATATCCTGTAAATAGAAGATATACTATCAAAACCATAAATAACGTTGGGTTTGGGCCATCGTAAGCCCAAACCGTTATCGCAATAGCCCATATCGTGATGGGCTGGAGTCCATTCGTGATGGACTTGAGTATGGGTCGGGTTCGTGACCCGAATACGGACTATTCGTCATACACCAAAACTTATATATAAGTCCTAAGCCCTACAATTAAGCTTATAAACTTAACTTTCTATGTCGTCATTGATCAAGTCTTTGATGAACTCATCGAACGTGCGCATTTGTTTTCTATTTTCTCTTTTGTGACATCTCCTTTAGATTAGTTTAAGCCTATCTAGTCCATTGCTACTTTTTATTAAAACACTTGTTATATGTTTTGTCTAAATATATACTATTTACATCCCAATTTAAATGTTCTCAAAATATATGCCATATATTAGTGAGCTAATCAAAAGAGCGATTAGTGGCCTAGTGAGAGTGTAGATGATATTTTATTGGTGCTGAAGGTGATGATCCAATTTTTTAAAACTCGCTGCTTGCTACGACGGGAAGAAAGAAATGAACTATGAGAAAATGTAACAAAAAGTGATTTTAGGAGACAAAAAAAAAAAAAAAAAAAAAGAGTAGTTTATAAAAACAAAAATTATATTTAGAGAAAAGTACACAAAAGCTATAAAATCTTTTTCTTGATTCTTAAGATGGTCACTTTTGAAACATTTTTCTAAAATAGTCATGCTTAACTGCTCAACTCTGTAACTTCACCTAAGTATTAACACATGTCTCTTTTTAAATAATACTCATTCCGTCTCAAAATTATAATCCACATTTATTTTTGAAATGTTTCAAAATAATTATCCACTTTACTTTTTTGTTGTTGTTGCAATTATCCACTTTACTTTTTAAGTAATAAAAAGAGAATTTAGTGGGAGAATATTCTATTTGAGTGGTTGAAAATTATAATTGTCTCATTTTTATTAAACTACGTAATTTTTGTCTCATGACAATAATTTTAATACTGAAGGAGTAAAAGTCAAACGATTTGATATCAATAGTGATGAAAAGTCATAAATACTCCCAATTTAATATTTTATTTCTCTCTATATTATACTCACCTAACTCACACATTTAGTACACGGAGATTATTTACACACTCCAAAATGTTATTTGCAGACTTTAATATACAAGCAGTTGAAGCAAAATATCAATAATGTACAAGTATTTAATGTATAAAAAGAGTGTCTCAATCAATTCTGAAAGTGTGCAAATCAATTCTGTTGGATCGTGTTTTGGTTGATATCATTGATTCGGGAGGTCGGGTATGATGGAAATACATCATGTTCATGGTTAGAGAGAGAGAAAGAGAACCTGGTGTTATATTATTAATGAAAGTGAAAGTGAAACAATACATACAAGTCTCACCCCTCCATGGAAGTATGGAGGGGTATATATAGCGACTCATACACATAACTTTACAATAATTACGTTTCTAGTCCATGTGTTTGAGGCTTACATAGTAACTAATGTAATCCCGTAAATGTCGTTCCATTTACGTGTTAAGAGCATTCCCAACAATCTTCCCACAATGGGACGTCATAAGGGATTACTTACACCATTTCCTACAAGTACAAAATTAAGTAAAATAAAGTCTTCCTAACTTTTTCAAATGCTGAGGATGACTGCAGTTTACGCTCTTTGTCTTCATCTTGTACCCCGGCTTGAGAGACTTTTCTTCACTTGTAGTCAAATGATGTAATATGCATGAACTGGATTAACTTCCCCCCCCCCCCCCCCAATTCATGTTGCATGTCTTTAGCGGCTTCTTCGTACACTTCTTTTAGGCGAAGTTTCTGAATTAGCTTCCCCCCAAACTGACAACCGTCTTTAGCAGATCTGTAACTTTGATGTAGTTAACATGTCTTCTAACTTTTGAAGTTTTAAGTACGCAGCGGAATTTGTAGATAACATTGTAAACCACACCAAGCAAATCTGACTAGTCACTTAATAACGATTATACTCAATGCGGAAACTCCGTTTTGGGGGTAACATGCAAGAAATCAGCAAGATCTTCTCACATATGTAGGCTACTTCACACTTCACAACCTGCGAAAGTTGAAACGATTACACCAAAATCACAAAACTGAACCACTGATCATCTCTGCGGACGTCTCTCCGGTAGTAATAAAATTGTAAGCTCGATCACGTGAATCTGTTATGCGTCCCCGATGTGCACATTTCTTCCCCCTGATTGCAGATACTTGCGGAAAAAGAGTGTTTTCGCAAAGAACTCAAGAAAAGTCAAAGAACATCCACTCTCTCTTCCCCAACGATGTCTTCGCGGAATCGGAAGCATACACACTATGTTTACGATAGAAACGGAGGCAGCGTAACCCTGTATGTCCAATTAGTCGAATATGTGTGAAGTACCATAAATAGCCCGTGATAATCAACTGCTGATAAAATATCTACTCTTTAATACTCCTCTCATCTAACTCTTTACCGACCACATTATCATTCTGACGGCTTTTTGTAGTGACTACTGATGGAGAAAACCCACTATGACGAACTTGAGACTGAAGTAAAATAACCCGAACTTGTGACTTGAACTTGCACTATTGTCTGACTAAGAACCAATACTGAGAATTTCAATAAAGGTAGAATCATATACCCATCCAACCATCCTTAACTGTATATGAACTTCTCTCGAATTATCCACAGCTTTTTGTGACACTTGAGCACTACAACGTAACTCCTTTAAAGTGATAGCTATACACTGTGAGCACAACAACGTAACTCCTTACATCAGGTATAACTAGATAACTAAAGTCGTAATCATTCTAGTGGTTAAAAGCTCGAACAAGGATCTCGAAGAATCATGCATCCAACCAACCCCGATATTTTCAGATGCTAAGTATACGCGCCCGTGAAATCTCACTTCTACCTCAAATGAATAATAATGAATTAACCCCGTAGTCACATCTTACGGTTAAATGCACAAAACTAGCCTTTGTTACTTGGTTTAAGTGAACTTTGATAATTGTTTTTTTTTCCCGATCTTGTCAAAAATGTATCCCCTTGAAAATTTGTAGTAACCAAAATACCATTCATTTTCGTCAAAAGTTATAAAAAAAAATGACGCTTTCAATCCAGTCCAGCCCATCACCCAATCAATATAACCCGGGCCCAATAAAATATAAAACCCGATCCACCAGACACACGGTATTAATAAAAGGCTTATAACCCTAATTTCACTCACCATTGCACAAAACCTAATTCACACATATCATAAACATTTCTGCCCCCATCTCATTTTACCACTGGTACGCAGCAAAGAAATAGCCCCCATCTCCATTATTTATTTCATCCGCCTATCAATCAAATATACTCTCCCAAATTGCATACCAATCTCATCACATCTATCTCTATTATCATCGATCTCATCTCAAATCCATCATTCTTCATTAGACCATCAAACAACAATCCTCTCTATCATATCCCACCGAGAACCACTTGTTATAATCAATTGGGTACGAGCAGACAAGAATACCGCGGCTACAAAGACTGCAGTTTCAAGATCTTTTGAAGGGTCGCAGGTAGGGTCGACAAGTGTTGTGTTGTTTTGTTTTGTTGTTGTGTTAATGAATGAACGGACAAAAGAAAGAAAGTAACAGATTTGTTACATTTCTTTTCTTGGTAGATTCGGATATACACAAGAAGTTTTACTTCTTATAGATCAATGATGATTCTTTCGTGTTTGAATGACCTCGGGTCTTGGTTTACTGTTGTAACACACGAAATAAGAAACTGATATTATTTTAGTTGTTTTACATTTAAGTCGAGTCATGGTCAAGTGTTTGGAGATGAGATTGATGTTGTCAATTCAAGGAGATAAGATTAGGATACATATGTCGTTGTTGGCTGAGATTGATATGGGTTGTGTCGTTTCTAATTACGTTCTTCCTCTTATATTTTCTTTTGACTGTTAATGGACCAAGGAAGATTGTAACAGATCTGAGGTCATTATAGAGTTGGTATATGGTTGTGGTCAGTTGGTCTTCTCCATTTTTTCTTCTTTATTATACAATTCCGATAAGTGGTCATAAAACCAAATTGCGATAACATTGACTTGTTGACCTGTCGAATTGCGATGATTGATTCCAATTCCGACAGGTTCAATTACGACGGGTCAATTCCAACGGATCAATTCCGGCGGTACTTATCGCATTTATTTACAAGAAATCGATTCTAATTTCGATGAACTAGGGTCTGTCGGAATTGCTTTACAAGCAATTCCGATAAAAGAGGGTTTTGACCTTTTGACCATCAATTCCGACGATTTTTTCCGACCATAAGTTCCGATGAGTAATTGACCACTTTATCTGACCATGTTATTGACCACTTAATCCGACCAGTTTTCTACCTCAAATCTTCACGGGTTATGGAACAAAAACAGTTACATATATGAGTTTAACATAAAAAAACCATATCTTGGACTAAAAGAACAGACGCAAGACAAGATTTTTGTGAAACTAGATATGAAAGTTTGTTGGACTGTTTTGACCATTTAAGGATACACAAAAGAATGTATGAACTGTTTACCCAAAAAAAAATTGACAGCTTCAAAAATTATGGTAAAACAACTTCAATAACAAGATTCTGACAAGATAACACCACAAATATCAACCAAAACTATTAACCAAGCTCTGATGCCAATTGTTGGATCGTGTTTTGGATGATATTATTGATTCGGGAGGTCGGGTATGATGGAAATACATCATGTTCATGGTTAGAGAGAGAGAGAGAGAGTAGAGAGAGAAAGAGAACCTGGTGTTATATTATTAATGAAAGTGAAAGTGAAACAATACACACAAGTCTCATCCCTCCATGGAAGTATGGAGGGGTATATATAGCCACTCATACACATAACTTTACAATAATTACGTTTCTAGTCTATGTGTTTGAGGCTTACATAGTAACTAATGTAATCTCGTAAATGTCGTTCCATTTACGTGTTAGAAGCATTCCTAACAAATTCCCTTTATTATATCCAACTACCCTACCTACCTCACACATTTATTATACCCACCTAACAATCTACCTCACCCATTTATTAAACACACATCATTTTTAAATCAGAAAACACGTTAAAATGGACTAATAATCATAAAATATGTGAAATTATATTGCAAATATGTTTCGTATGTGTTATTATGTCCTGAACAACCTGCTATTTACTTTTTAAAACCTACTATCCGTAACGTTGAAGTGATCATATCTGACGCACCCATTTCCCGCTACAAATCCTTCCACTGCTGTTTCTCGTCCCCCATACCTTACTATCTTGCACGATATCTTGCCTATCGACCCTCTGGTCATAGTACCATTCATGTCCACAATAACCACTATCTCGAGTTTGTAACCCTAAGGTAAGATCTCTTCTTTTTGGTACCAGATAATCCTAAATTAAATAAATCTTTTTCTTTCCAACTAAATGATCCCACAGCAACACCCTCATATTTTGAGCTAATATTGCCACTGGCCTCTTTTCTGTGCTTTCTACACTCGATGTTGTCCCATTCATCACTTGCCCACCTGCCGGGGATGTTCACAAGGTTGCATCATTGTTGGATCAATGACTGCTCCATCACTTGCAACTTCTTGGCCACACTAATTTCCTCTTTTATGTATGTACTTCTTGTTCAAGATGTGTTTTCCCCACGTCCAATCGTGTTAGTGTATAGGGAAAAAGAATTGCATTGGAAGGGGACGACTTTTTTCTGGACTGCTAACGGATCTGCTGGCTTCTCTGCCGTTGCTTCCAAGCTTGACGCACAAGCCATCAAATACATACATGATGCCCAGCAACCTTGTACTCATGATTGGATCCATTCCCTCAAGTGCCCGCCTCCTTTATCGGATGTGATGGCATGTATGCCAGATTTGCTCGCACTAAAATACCTGACCAACATGCACATGTACATCGAAAATGCCATGCATTTAGAGGTCACTCAGCGGTCTCTTGATTATTTTGCTGGAAAAGAATGCCAAATGATGGTAAGAGGAGGATGCGGGATTGATTTTGATGACCTCCTTGATGCTCTTTGAAGAAAAGGTAATAAAATGGACAGACTTCGGTTTGCAATCACGTTCCTTCTTTCAACTGAAACTATCCCTCAGCTACAGTCGACCAAGTTGAATGATTCTGAGAAGAGGCGGTGAACACCCTGTGTAAGTGGGGCGGCTGCACATGACCACCAATTCTATGAGGCCTTCTTTTTATATATTATCAAGTTACATAGGCAATATGCATGAATTTAAGTTCTTAGTTATATTTATTATGAAACAATGTTATGTGGTCACAGCTAAAATTCAAGATATTTTTATATAATCTATTAAATATATCTCACACACTCCCGAACTAAAAAAATAAGAAAAATGATTTGTGTGCCTAAAACAAGAACCTAAATTTAGACCTAAGAATTTGATTGGTGCATTTGAAAAAGTGGTTGGTGTAAAAGTATGAGAGAGAAGAAATGTATTACACTTGTCATTAAATGAATGGATTAGGTTTAACTTTAGGTTTAACTTTAGGTCTACTTGTTAGGTCAACACTCAAAAAATAAATACTAAAAAATATTTCAAAAAAGCTTCACCTTTGTCAACCAAGGGCATTTGCCAGCGTTGGGGTATTAATATTTCAAAAAACTTACCGTTCCATTGAACCGCATGTAAATCATTTAGATTCCATCATCCTTAAATCTTTATTCTTCTCTCCGATTCGATACCAAGGTACGTTGCCTGGTTTTTATTAATGTTTGTAACTTGCTGTTCACAGAATGCTTTTTTGTTTCAAATTTCAATTTTAATTCTTTTTACATCAAGCAAGACAGAAACCTGTTAGATTTGAAGATTGTAATATGCTGTTTATTTCTTCATATCATATCAAATAGTTTTTCGTGAATGTGTTGTTTATGAAGAGTTGCATTTTAGATCTGGTACAAACCAAACCGGAACCATAAAATTTTATTAAGGCCCCGTTTGGTTGGATACTATGGGAATGGGACTATGGCTTTTAAAGTCATTAATAGTGTTTGTTTTGTGGGCCCAGTAATGAAGTAGGTATATCATAGTCATAGATTCATTACACACCAATTTGGTGTCCCTCTTTTTTCTGCTACAAAACACAAATATCTATACACTTTTTCATACCATATTTTCTCATCCAAACATAAACAATCGTAATCATACACTTTTTCATATCCATTGTCATTCTACCCCATACTAAATCCGATACCCATTGTCATTCGTAGCAACAAATCAAACGGGCATTAAAAGAAAAGGGAAATTTTTTTTTAAGTATTTGAAACCCAAAATAACTCGGCTATAGTCTTTTTGTATCAGGTACAAACCCAAGGGTGCGTTTAGTTGGAGTTTTTTTTTTTTTTTTTTTTTTTTTTGATGGATCATGGATGGAGCGTCTTGATGACAATGTTAATGGTAGATGTAGATCTATTAGGCGAAAAAATAATAGATTTGGTTTGAATAAATGTATCTGTAGCAATACACTTCCTATAATATGTTTTACACATTTGCAAAGATTTATAACTGACACAAATTAAGACAGAGAATGGGACGACGCTTAAATTCTGGCAGAGGACAAAGTTCTTTAGGCTACTTGTTTGGGGGCGGTAGTGGAGGAGAGGCTGATAACAACACTCAACCACCACCGTCAGCAGAAATCCCGAGCAATGCTGCAACCAGTGTTGAGCCATCTCAGGACTCTCCAAAACCGTCTACTGTAACCATCGAAGAGTCTTCGCATGAATCTTACAATGTAATCAACCGAAACCCGAATGCTGCTGTTCATGATTACATGACAAATAATTACCATAGGCCAGATGGACAGAACTGTGGAAATTACATCACGGTATGATACTTTGATATTGTAAATTAATTTTAAAGTCAGAGCAACATTGAGTTGAATTATATGTTCATTTGTGTGCAATTTGTTTCAGAATCGGCCTTTAACTAAGGTCCATGCTGCCCCTGTAGAAATTCCGAGCGATGCTGCAACCATCGAAGAGTCTTCGCATGAATCTTACAATGTAATCAACCGAAACCCGAATGCTGCTGTTCATGATCACATGACAAATAATTACCATAGGCCAGATGGACAGAACTGTGGAAATTACATCACGGTATGATAATTTGATATTGTAAATTAATTTTAAAGTCAGAGCAACATTGAGTTGAATTATATGTTCATTTGTGTGCAATTTGTTTCAGAATCGGCCTTTAACTAAGGTCCATGCTGCCCCTGTAGAAATCCCGAGCAATGCTGCAACCAGTGTTGAGCCATCTCAGGACTCTCCAAAACCGTCTACTGTAACCATCGAAGAGTCTTCGCAAAAGCCTCCTGAATCTTACAATGTAATCAACCGAAACCCGAATGCTGCTGTTCATGATAACATGACAAATAATTACCATAGGCCAGATGGACAGAACTATGGAAATTACATCACGGTATGATAATTTGATATTGTAGATTAATTTTAAAGTTAGAGAAACATTGAGTTGAATTATATGTTCATTGTGTGCAATTTGTTTCAGAATCGGCCTTTAACTAAGGTCCATGCTGCTCCTGGTGGCAATTCTTCCCTTGATTACCTCTTCAAGGATGACAGGAAATGATCACATCACATCTGTGCGTGTGAGATATGGCTGCTACTCGCCCGTCAACATTAAGGATGCTATGAAATTCTAATTTAATTTGAATTCTAGTTAATATGATGTCTTATAATGCTTATAAAACCCTTTTTATGCCATGTAATTGCTGCAAGAATTGCTGCAAATATGCAGAGTTTGGGTACTGCGTTGCTTATAAAACCCTTTTTACGACGATGAATGATACATGCAAGAATTGTTGCAAATATGCAGATTTTGGGTACTGCATTGTTTGGTTGGTCTTCATATGACATTCTTTGGTAAAACTAGCATACATACTTTGTTGGTTATTAACATGGAGTTGCAATTATAATCTCTGTTTATTTGAACTTTAGTCGTTTTGGTTTTTACTCTGATGCTAATACGGGTTGAGTCGAAGGGGATATAAGTAACCCGTGACATAATTAAATGTATACAGCCTATGCAATACATTAATTTTTTTCATCATTATTTCAAGATCTGAATAAAATTGTTTTTGTGAAAATAACAAAATTTTTGTCTCCTAAATGATACCATGTGTCACAAATTGAACTGTTTGCTTTCATATTTGATCCTTCAGACAATTTATGTAGATAGTATCGACGATGGACACCATTAATTTCACCAAATCACATAAACTATTTATGTAAATCTACTCTTCCTTAAATCAATGGTTGGTATAGTCTGACTAGCCATCTATAAATTTCAACAATAGGGAGATGAAGCAGAGGCTCAAATTGTGTACCTAGTGAGGTTTGAACCTTAAACTTTTTGTGAAGAGGACATGTGTCTTTACTAGCTATTTGGTGATGGTTATACAAATGATATAACCAAGAGTGCTATTTGCTTCTTTTGATTCAAAGTATTAACCAAATCTTGCAAGCATCTACACAAGTTTATCAATGCAGAGAAGATTTGAGGAAACATATAATAGCAACGCCAACACTCAACAAGGCCTTACTCAACTCTTTTTCAAAGTCCAATGAAGGGAACCCAGCACGAAATCAATTAGCCCACGTATTCTCATTCAAGTCTGCACTGAAACTGGTCCATTTAACTTTTTGTGTTTAAGGCTAAGTTCGTTCTTCGTGAACTAATTAAGGTGTCACGTTTCAAAGGTAAGATTTGTTTCTCACTACATTTGGATTTAATTTATGCAGTTGTTTAAATAACAAAAGGAGAACCAAAATACTATCTAAAACTTGAAACGCAATCTCAAGCACAACATAAACTTCTTCAATCTTCATGGGCATGGCTAACAAAAATTAATGAGATCTCCAAAAATGTGTTAGCACTAAACACTACACTATTTTAGTGCAATGGATAGTGAAAACACAAAATGCACTAAATATAATGCATTACTATTCATTGCACTAAACACTATTCATTCTATTAAAACTTCTTATTTTTACTAATCCTTTGATATTTAATATAAAATATAAAAACTAGTTTATATAAAAAATATTTTTTGTAAGATACACATTAATATCATCAAAATGAGCTCAATATTGATATAGAATACTTAATTTATTTTTCATGTTTATTGCACTATCATATATTTTATAGATCTTAAAGTACTACGTACAAACAATTAGTGCAAATATATATATTATATACATTGGAATACATTTTATTTGGTGCACGCATATTCCAATATGACACCTTTTTTGCACTATTTTAGTGTAACTTTTGATGTCAACATTGGAGATGCTTTTACGTATATAGTGTAACCTTTTTGCACTCTTCATGCTAGTATACATATATAAATTTGTATATTCATGCACGTGTGCAGAGACACAATTACACATATTAGAGCATGGGGTGTGGTCACATGACATTTGGCGATGCTATTTGTGTCAAATCAGCGTCAACACTAAAAAAACTCAAAACAAAAGTGCGTAACAATTAACGTTTGTGAGATATTTAATTTTTATAAAGAATGATAAAAGTTTATTTTTATTTATTTTATTTTATTTTTTTAATGAAAAAATGAGTACTAAATTAAATTGAACTCCACATTAAATTAAATTATATTTCTAGAACCAGTAGAATACTAAAATAAAAATACGAATAGAGAACATTAATGATAAATAAACGTTACCAATATATCATCACTCAACTACTCATAACAACATGTTTCTCGTGTGAGTCACACTAAAAGACTATCTCACACTAAATGACTACTTAAAACAATGTTAAAATTTCTAACAATACACTTGATCATTTCATATATCTTGTCACCCAAAGAGTCGGATACCGAGGTTTAAAGGGTGTTTGGAATTGCGTTTATTGGAATTACGTTTTGGGAATGACTATCTGATTATTTCGTTTGCAAAACGCAAAATAACCAAAACCAATTAGAATTCTAAATTTTACCATTTTTGGTTTGCAAACATGTTGAGGTAAAGTTTTACCCCTGGTTCGTCGAGCCTGCGTCTTGAGCTACAAGAACCTGAAACAAAGGTAGCACACGTTAACCTCGCCTAAGGTTTTATCCCAAGACCAAGCTCCGGTGTGAGGATGAATGAATGAGTTGGGTAATAAATGAGAGTAGTAAGTGTAAGTAATAAATGAGAGGGTAAGAAGTTAATGCCTGCGTATTGAATGTGTTGAGGTATTTATAGCACCCCAATCACTGTGCTTCTACTGTACCTGACACCATAGAGAAACAAGGAGCCGGTCTATGCATAGTGACCTATAGATCACTATGCATGTACTTGAAGAACATATCTCGTGAAACCTGGGACGGCGTACTTGAAGAGCATATCCCGTGAAACCTGAGACGGCGGCACTGTACGTGTCTTGGTCTTTCCCAAGACACTTTATTATTATTTATTATATGTACACATGAGGTCCGGACCAGATGGCATGAATGAGGTCCGTCCGGTGTATGTCGTCCGGCATGGGTCATCCGGACACATACATGAACAAAACACGATCCCAAACACCATGAAACATAAAACAAAAAAACTAGCCGCAACAACACATTAATGTACCAACTTCCTAGTACATTAACAAGCCAACGATCTTTTCACTCTATTATTAATCTTTACATAAATGTCAAAACCAAAGATGAAACAATATTTAATTATCTTTAAGAATAATCAATATCATCGTCCCTTCTGTCACTAAAGACTTTAAACAACATTTGTTGGGCGGACATCCCACAACACATTTTTTTAAACTTAGTTTTTTTCTCACTGAAAACCCAATGTTTCATCACCTCTATATCTATGCAACATATTCATTTATGATATAACATTTTACAATAGTTTATAGCAAGAAAAATATAATAGTAACAAGTTGTGAAAATGGCTAGCAGCATTGCTAACACTTGTGCTTCTGGTTTGGTTTCGAGACGAAAACAATGTGTTAGTAATGGTGGTAAAATGGGACAGTTTAATGGGCTTAGATGTGTTGAGAATATTCAAGTTGGTGTTGGTTCATCATGTTGGTCTGGTTCTACTTCAGGTGTGTGTGACGATCTTTGTTTATTTTTTGTACTTAAGTTTAAATTTGATATTTGTGAGTGTATATATGTTGGTGTTCTTAGGTGTTAAGACATTGTGATTTAAAAGTGAAATATAAAATTAGATACTTAGTTATGATGTTTATGAAAGTGATCATTTGATGTGGGATTATTACGATTTAGAATTAGATGATTAACCGTGACCAAACGGTTCATAGGAGATAGTGTTTGACAAACTCTGATTACTTAAGAATCAACATGTAAACTAAACCATAAATTTTTACAGCTACTCTTGAATCTGTACCACTTTCACTATACTTAAACACTAGATACCGATTATCTTGGACTTGAAAAGGCGATAGTTAGAAATACTTTCAAAGATTGATGCTGAACACCCCTTTATTTCCACGATAACATCAACTTCTTGTAGATCGTGGAAGAGTTTTAGTAACATTTTGGTGAATCAAGTGATACTTTTGATCCTTGTACAACCGCACCAGCCTTGTCACTTACCATTTCCATTGCTGTTCGTAGGCCTTGATAAAGGTTGTTGCCCGAGATGCAGTTACATAACAATGATGCAAAATCATAAAGTAAATAACATTCGTCAAAAAATTTTCACAAGGTTGTTATGTACTCCCATTAGTGCTGATTGACCTAGTAGTTGCTGTCTCATTCAACATTCGTGCCACTTAAATTTAATTCTGGTTTAGGGAACTCTGTGTTTATAAGGAGACACATAATAGTAATTCCGTAATTCGTAGGTAATTTTATAAGAAAGTTAAACGATAGGGTGTCCTAGTGGCCTCCTTGGTTTTCCTGACTTGAACCTTTAATCTAGCCGTTATTAACAATTAAAAATGTTTATTTCCAAATGTGCTGATGTCTAAAATATTGCTGGAACAGCAATAAATACAATTTTAGGTAGCAGAAATTGAGATTTACACCATTAAAGTCTGCGTTTTTTCGCCGTCTATGAGTTTAGGTGCCTAAATTTTTTATGGTCTTATTTAAGTCTCTCCACTATTTGTTAAGTTTAACACTTTAACTTAATATGTTGATCTTTGAAAATCTCCAATATCTAATCATGACATTTTACTCATATTTGCAGCTTCAAAATCTAGAGCAATCAAGGCTATGGCAGCACCAACTGTTTCAGCTCCCAAACGAGAAACAGACCCAAAGAAGAGAGTTGTAATAACGGGAATGGGTCTAGTTTCTGTTTTTGGAAATGATGTCAACACATTTTATGACAACCTCTTAGAAGGTCAAAGTGGAATCACTTTAATAGACAGATTTGATGCTTCTAGTTATAGTGTTTGTTTTGCTGGCCAGATTCGTGATTTTTCATCAGTAGGATACATTGATGGTAAAAATGACCGTCGTCTTGATGATGTTTGGAGATATTGTTTGGTTTCTGGTAAAAAGGCACTTGAAGATGCCAATCTTGGCCAAGAAGTTCTCGATTCAGTGAGTCTTTTTATCCGAATAGTAGAAATAAAAAATTTAGAAATGAATTTTTGTGCCCGTTATGAGAAGTAGCATAATGGGGGAATTAATCAGGTTGGTTAAGGGTCATTTATAAACAATTAGTGTATCTCATATACTTACAAAGATTACAGGACTTGGATAATAATATAATTTTTTTCAAAATATTCAGAAGTTATATGCATTAAAAGTACACTTTAGGTAACTTTCAATCAATTTCGCATACTTTTTTATTTAAAAAAATATGATCTTACCTATCTGACACTTTTACACGGTATAGCGTGAGTTAAATGTAATGTTTAAACTGTTTGTAACAGATGGACAAAACACGAATTGGAGTTCTAGTGGGGTCTGGTATGGGTGGATTAACAGCATTTAGCACCGGAGTAGAAGCACTTCTTCAAAAAGGATATAAGAAAATCTCACCATTTTTCATCCCATACTCAATCACCAACATGGGATCAGCACTATTAGCAATCGACACCGGTTTAATGGGCCCAAACTATTCCATTTCAACAGCGTGTGCAACCGCAAACTACTGCTTTTTTGCAGCTGCAAATCACATCAGAAGGGGTGATGCTGATGTAATGGTCGCTGGTGGAACCGAAGCTGCTGTTAATGCTATTGGAGTTGGTGGGTTCATTGCCTGTAGGGCGTTGTCCCAAAGAAATGACGAGCCCCATAGGGCTTCTCGGCCATGGGACCAAAATCGTGATGGCTTTGTTATTGGAGAAGGTTCGGGGGTCCTGGTATATTACTTCACCCTCTCATCTTTTTAACTGTTTGGAATGAGAAGGCATAAATTTGGATTTTAGACATTAACGGTAACAAATGTAAAACCAATAAAGTTTTTTTTTGGAGTTTAACCCTTCAAACATTTTGCATGTTCCTTCGTACTTTTAGTTATTGGGTTTGATCTATTCTTTTTTTTTTTTTTTTTTCAAAATTGTGTAAAGTAGAAGGATTCGGCCTAGTTCACAAGTCTGACTTTTTAAAGTCAAATGAGTTGTAACATGTCATAATGGTTAAAGGAACATAAACCCTTTTTTTATAACTTCATTCATACGTTCAGACCAGGTCTGATCTTTTTTCACATCATTGTGAAAAGTACAAGGATTTGGGCCTTGTTCACAAGTATGACTTTTGAAACTCCCTCCGTCCCATATTAAGTGTCCATAATGGAATCTTGGGATGTCCCAAATTAAGTGTCCAGGGAATATTTTCAACCAATGAGAAGAGACTTTAGTGGGTAATAGTGATATTTGATTGGTGGAGAGTGTAGTTGGCCCCACTTTTCTAAAACTTTGTGCATTTGAAAAGTGGACACTTAATATGGGACGGAGGGCCTTGTTCACAAGTATGACTTTTGAAAGTCAAATGAGTTCAACATGTCAATTCTTGACAGATTATGGAAAGCTTGGAGCATGCAACAAAGCGTGGAGCTAATATAATCGCCGAATATTTAGGTGGTAGCATCACATGCGATGCTCATCACATGACAGATCCTCGTAAAGACGGTCTTGGTGTTTCATCTTGCATAACCAAGTGTTTAGAAGACTCCGGTATTTCCCCTGAAGAGGTAAAACCATACACTTCTAATCCATACAATCTGGGATTCCATAATATTAATTTGGTCAGTATTCATATACTTGTAGGTGAACTATATCAATTGTCACGCAACATCAACCTTAGCTGGTGATTTAGCTGAGGTTAACGCTATCAAGAAAGTCTTTAAGGATACATCCGAGATAAAGATGAATGGAACCAAGGTACTAAACAGATTCTAATGATTATTTGAATCAGTTAATAAAGCCTATAAATGAAACCTTTTATATTTTAGTCTATGATCGGACATGGTCTTGGAGCTGCGGGTGGACTGGAAGCAATTGCGTGTATAAAAGCAATCAATACCGGCTGGCTGCACCCTACGATTAACCAAGAAGTACCGGCTAACACCTTAACTTATTTTCAGCCACATTATTGGCTCTTTATGTCTATGTGCTTGTGTTTTAATCGTTTTCTTTGGATTTACAGGACTTGGAGCCTCAGGTTGACATTGATACCGTCCCAAATGTGAAGAAACAACATGAAGTCAATGTTGGTATGTGTAAAATGCAACAGAAGTCACATTATACTAAAAAGCAAATTCCATAAAATAGCAATGTTATCCTTCGAGATGGTCTTATTTGAATTATAATTTTTGTTATGCTTAACCTGGTCTTAACGTTTTCAAACGGATCAATTTTGGTAATTGTAGTGTATAAAAGCACTCACCAAATAGGAACCAAAATTTTTTTTTGTTACCCGCTTAGTTCTTTTGTGTAACTTAAACGACCAAATGACGTTATGTTGCAAAAGGCGTTCCCATTTGATGAAATTTGCCTCTATATTATTACAGTTCCTACAGTTATACGGAGTAGTGGTTTTGATGGTTTCTTGTTTTTATGCAGCCATTTCTAACTCGTTCGGGTTTGGTGGTCATAATTCAGTGGTCGCGTTTGCTCCTTTCAAGCCTTAAGCAAATTATTAACCGCACTTACCCGTTTCTTAACACCAAAATTCGGTTTTGCGGATCAGATGAACAGTTGAGAGCATATTTGAGCTAATTTGATATGTATGATGATCATTATTACGAGTTTTTGGTGTAATTCCCAATTTATGTATCTGCCTTGATTAACAATCTATCGGTTAATAAAACATCCTTCGTGTTATGTTGTTAATAACTTTGAGTTTACTAATGGTATGCGTTTGCATTTTGCAAGACCGTAACATTTTTAATGCTCGGCCATCCAGTAATTTACGTGTTTTGTAGACTTCTATTATACGAATCAAACAGATTTTTGGTTAGGGCGAAAGATAAAGATAACAACATATTTATTCAAAACACACGATATACGCAATATACTTTCAAAAATATCATTGTATGCAAGAGTTGAGATCCCTAAAGAACCCACACATGCCAAGGGCAAAAAGGACAATTATATAAACAAAAAAAAATAAATTACCTTCATTCTTTTCCAGGAAAAACACTCACACACAAAACCCTTTTCTCTCTCTCTCTAACCGACACCACCACCACCTCACCTCCGGCCACCACTAGTTCACCACCACCGCCACCATTAACACCACACCGCCACCACACAATCCTTGTGATCCAACTAGTTTAACGACCTAGATCGATCAATTTATCTTATGACCTTTGGATCGGATCCGATCAAAACCACCATCTGTTTTTTTTTTTTTTTTTTTTTTTTTTTTTTTTTTTTTTTTTATTTGCGTTTGAATTGGTAAAGAGGAACTAGAAATAAACGTTTTATTAACCTGTATAGATTATGACGTGTCTTTGAATAAGATGATAATATGATGGTTAACCTGATTATATATTAGAACTTAATGTATCTGAATAAGATGATGATATGACTATTAAGCTGTTAATGAAGGTAAATGACATGTTTTTCTGTTTTATCTAGTTTTCTGTAACAAATAAGAAAAGAATTACATGTGATTCTAGTAGAATCACATGTGATTCTGTTCTGAAATAAATAGTGTTTGATCAGATCGTTATGATTGATGAAGATGAGATAAATAGTGTTTGATTCTAGTAGAATCACATGTGATTTTGTAAAAAAACAGGATCTCAGATCGTTATGATGGATGATGAGGTTATGGATGAAGATGAGATATTGGTGGATGCTGAGGTAGAAGAAGAAAATATCGCTGTTATTCAAGGTAAATCACAAGTGATTCAGCTAATTTTTTTGCTTTTCGAGCTTATTTTGTATATTAGTAGATTATGTTTTATCTGTGATTCTTGTAGAATCATATGTGATTCTTGTAGAATCACATATGATTATGATGGAAATCACAAAGAAGAAAAGAATAATATGTGATTCTTGTAGAATCACATATGATTCTGATGGAAATCACTCTATTTTTTATAATATTTGACATAACCAAATTATTGTTGAATTAGGCGAAGTGTTTGTTGTTGAATTAGGCGAAGTGTGATGATATGAACTAATTAGGTGTGATTGTTGTTGAATTAAGCGAAGTGTTTGTTAGGCGTTTTTTGGGTTTAGTGACTTGTTGCTTGCTTTCTTGTATCGGTTGTGGCATTCATTGGGTCACTCGAAGGACTTATAACGGCTAAATTGAGCTAAATACATGTTAATTTCTCTTCTTACACAATATATCATCATTGTAGCATTCAAACTTCGTGAGATGTTTTATTGATATTCTTGAGTGTTTGTAGATTTGTGCTGTTCTAGATATGTAGCTATTATGTAAAGAATGTCGGCTAGAAACTGACCTATGTTGGGTCAACCTGAGATTTAGTTTTGTAAAAGACTACTTTAGAGTTGGTTATCATTGCCTGCTCGTCTTGGCGGGTTTCATTGTTGTGTTCTTTTTGCGAAAAAATATCAGTTCCTATCCAATATCATGCTTGGTGTGTCAAATGTTATTCTGTCCTCGGGACGGAATCTAACAACGATGGACATCTATCACCATCTAGCCTATGTCATAATTTGTGCCTTCATTTGCGCCTGTCACCATCTAGCCTATGTCATAATTTGTGCCTTCATTTGTGCGGGCCTTAAAATTGTCCCCATCGATACTAAAATTGTCCACCATCAATATTATGTTATAATTGTTAGAATTAAAGTACGGCCACAATCTTATTTGTGGCTGAATAATCAGGAAAAATGGAACGAGTTGCAGAAGTTAATTCACTTTTGTTGCTACAAAATTCTGATGTTAAACTTACTGGTTTGATTTGTTCTAAATCACTCTGTTTTATTGGTATTAATAGTTGTGTTTGATTCATATTTGTAGTAAGAATATGAGCTAACAGTTGTAATTTTAAGGTTTTTGTTGATGCTACCTTCTTTTGCTTATCTGGAGTCTTTGTAATTCTACCAGAATCATATGTGATTCTACCAGAATCATATGTGATTCTACCAGATTATTCTACCAGAATCATATGTGATTCTACCAGATAGAATCACATATGATTCTGGGATTCTACCAGAATCATATGTGATTCTGGTAAAATCACATATGATTCTGGGATTCTACCAGAATGTAACACCCCCGTTTTCGATATTCACAGCGGAAATATAAGTTTGGGGTGCTACTTCAAGGTTCACAGTCATGATAATAGAAAACGACTCAAAAAGAGCGGGAGGTTTCGAAATACGTTATAAATGATACATTATTCGTTTGAATGATAACAAAATGGACACTCTTTTTATAAAAAGAAAGTCCAATGCCACTCCGTGCCAAGCCCAATCTTCTAATTACCTGAGATAAACATGCTTAAAAAGTCAACACAATGGTTGAGTGGATCCATAGTGTTTTAAGTTATAATCAATTTGAACACAAGATAAATAGAAGTAAAGTAGTAATATCACAGTACGGTATATTGCACTTAGCCTCATGACACGCAATGCGTTGACAGTGTCCAGGTTCTACAAACATAATTAAATGAAAGTAGTCTTGCCCCTGAGTAGGAGTCTGCCTAGAAACTCTTTATAGAAATCAAATATAATGCATTTGCATAACCGGCTACCCCTAAGGGTATCCATCCGGCTAGTACAAATGGGTTGTCAGGCCAATAGATCTATTCACTATATTCGCACTCACCCTGCGGGTGACTAATGGTGCATGATATGAGGGACTTTTAAAATAAATATGAATATAAATTCCAATAGGCAAAAGTTAACCTAGTGCAATAACAATCTGGAAAATACTTGTGTTCGGTTTAGTAGCATGTATCTCCTCACAAGTTTGGAAAATGTATAAATAAAAGTGGGACTATGAACTCACCTTGATAGTCTGGATGGAAAATAAAATCAACTAAAGTTGATAAACGTCTCCGGTACGTAACCTGGGTTGGTATATCAAATTTCAGTAATCGTTCTTGAGTATAAATATGTTCTAGTGTTCGTTTCGTAACGTTTTCGGTTGATGGTTAAATGTTCAATTGAGACAACATGAAGTCTCTTCAAAAGTTGGATTTTATCTTAGTGTTCGTTTTTATGTTTTTCGTTCGTTCGTTTATTCGTTGAATATATCTTGTTCGTTGATTATCGAAGGAAACGTATTATTTCTATTAAATCAGAAGTAACAATAATAATAATATTAACATTTATAAAATGTTATGTTTTTGCTCCTAGAGTTTCATATATCGTCAGTTTATACCTTTGAACAAAATTACAACTTTTACCCTTGAACTTTGGTCAAATGACAGTTTCTACCCTGGAGTTTTAAAAATGACACTTTCCACCCTTTTTATTAATCGTTGATAAAAATGGTCCTTGATTTAAATAACTTTGAGAAATTGACAAATTTGGCCCATAAAAACTCCAATTTTATTAGTTTTGAAAAATATATGTTTAAAATAGTTTGTGATCACCCCTTTTTGGACACAAATAAATACGAGGCGAGGGCTTGATTTTTCCCCGTTCTTTTTTTCCTACATGAAATTAGCCAGGTGGTCTACTTACTGGCCAAGTTTCGTAATTTTTAAAGACTGTTTGGTTATCGAAATAATTCCTCAAAACTTGTCGAGCAGAACAAAAGTTAAATAAATCTGGAAAAATAGTTTTGGGTCTAGCGATGGAACAATCTTTGGAGCTCGATAACTTTTTAACCGTAAAACCTTTTTACGAGATTCTTGTTTCTAAAAATAGTTAGCTACGGGGTTTATAACGTGGCCAAAACTCAGAATTTATGATGGTCATTTAGAGGTCGAAAAATAGACTCAAAGTGGGCGAATTGGACTGTTTTCGACCAGACTTAAAAATAAAATTTTAAGGATTTTTCAGTTTAGCGATGAGGCAATCTTTGGGGCTTGATAACTTTTTATTCGTTTACTCTTTTTACTTCATTCTTCTTTCTAAAAATAGTTAGCTAGGTGATCTTTATTTAGGCAAAAATTTAGATTTTATAAAGATGGGTTGATGATCGAAAACTAGGTCCAAAGGTGGTGGCTTAAGGCTGTAGCGACAGAAAAGGTAAAAAAAAAAAATATGTTTTGGGTCTTTAAGTCCAGCGATAGAGCAATATTCAAGACACAATAACTTCATAACGACTTGACCTTTTTACGAGATTTTTCTTTCTAAATTTAGTTAGCTATGTAGTCTTTATCCTCACCAAAAATCAGAATTTATAGAGGTCATTTAAGGGTCGATTTATAGGCTCAAAGTTGGTGATCTTGGGGACTGTTTGCATCGATAAGGACCAGAAAGGAAAACCCGAATGGGTTTTTGATTTTTAAACATTTATAACTAGTTTTTATGCATGATATGGTAATATTATGTATAATAAAATTATTCTTAACATATTTTATCACTTCTTGATTTGTTCTTACAAAATTTTAAAAACATAGGGTGTGTTTGGTTCCTGGTTCGATCAGACAAGAAAAAGGAAAAGAAACATATAGTTTTTGATCATGTTCCATTTTAGAGGTTATTTAATATTGTTTTTAAGATTATTTAAGATATATAAACTGAATGAAAAGTGTTGGATTAACTTACTTAGATTCTTGGTTCGATTAGTGTATTAGGTGTTGAATTGGTTCGAATCCTGAATACTAGAGATATCCCTCCTCTTAGATCCTTTCAACTCTTTTTCCTTAGCTTCTAAAGGGATTGTGGTTTCAGTAAAATAAGTGAGGGTTGATGTGTATGTCAACTTTGTGTGGGTAATATGAACAAGTATGTGTCCGATTTATATAGAGAGTGTGAATTAGGGTTTTCAAGCTAGTTATTATGTAGGAGGGGACATGTGAGATGTGGCTTATGGATTTGAGGACAAGTGTTAGGAGGGGGAAAATGAGGCGTGTAAGGTTTGGAGAGGGTGATGCGGTTTCCTTGAATCCATACATGTATCTATCTTGTGATGTCATGATAATGTGGAGGAGGGGGAAATCTAAGGAGGGTTTACTTCAGGTAGTCTTTAATTAGGAAATGGAAATTGGAAGAGTTTGGTTTGGTTCTTGTTTCATTCGAACTAGGGGTTGAGATGGGAATTCGAATGGCTTATATGGGTGGTATTTAGGGCTAGATTGGGTTGTATTTAGGGTTTAAGAGGGGTAACAAGATAGGTTTAGAGTTGTGCTCATGCATTTATTAAATAGGAAAATCATTTAGGGTTTTATATGTATATATTGTGTCGAATTTTATTAAAGAAGAAAGAAATGGATTTTATGCTTAAGGGAGTTGTACTAGAAGCTTAATAGAGTTGTAATTAGGGTTTAGGAATATAGAAATTATAATTTTAATGTTTCCTTAAGTTATATAATTTTTATGTAATTTTTATTATGTGTTAAAATGTATATAAATGGGTTTTTAGGATTTTATGCATTAGGCACTTGTACATTAGGTTTAAAGACTTGTACTTATATTTAGTGAGTTTAGGAAAATTAAATTTTAAGTCTTGTGTATGAAAAACTTGTACTTTGTGCTTTGAAAATAATTATAATTAGGGTTTTAATAAGGTTTTTATAAATATTTGGTTTTTATGCATACAAGACTTGTACCTTGGCTTAAATGACTTGTACATTAATATTTTGTAAAAATATTACACAATTAAATTAGGGTTTATAAATTTAGTACATAAAATCATAGTTTTCATGAAATTAGGGTTTTACCGGGAGTTAAATCAGAATTAGGGTTTCTATGCTTTAGATACGTGTACCTTAGTCTCAATGAGTTGTACTTTTGTATTCTAGGGTTTTATCATTCATAAATATTGTTTTAATAATTTTAGGGTCTTATAGTAACTCTATTAGATAAGAAATATTTAGTTTTATACGTACGTTAACGAATTAACGTAAAGTGGCAAATGAGATATCTTAAGGTTTTATATATAAGAATGTTTACATAAAATAAACATTAAGTACGTTGAGGTTGGGTTGCATGCGAGCACGTTTATCAAGGATGTGATCTACGTCACATAAGATATTAGTTATGATCATATAACAAATAAAAAAAAATCACACGTAGAAAAGGATAAGTATTCTATAAGTTGGTTTCTCATAAAGTGGGATTTTCACAGTGGTTACAGTCACCCTCCGTTGAGGGAATCTCGTCCCGAGATTCAGTCCACGTTGGTTGAGAGATTTGGAAAAGTGAAGTATCGGGATAGTCAGGCCTAAATTTCTAACCTAGATAGGGAATATGAGAATGGGAAATCGTACAACGATTTGATTTACGATGGGAGTTTGATATGCTTAAAATGCCTCAAGTTTAAAAATAATAATATATATAGTATTATCTTATTCTTATGTCCTTAAATCCAGTAATATCGTCTCGCTATTAATCCTTGGTCATATCTTTAACCTAAAAGGGTTGTCTAGAAATTTTTATTCGATACCTAAGGGAACGTAGTTTGGTCAGTTTTATTCCTACTAGATGAAATAAATTCGAATGTTTTGCCACCTAATAAATCTAAAGGCTGTGAATAGTGCTATCCAATGGTCAGATTCCTAACGGTCATGAACAGTGTATTTTAACGGTCAGGAATAGTGATTTTGCAACGGTCCTAAATAGTGAATAACGGCTAATTTTTCTTCCATAAATACCTCATTTTTAATCCTCATTATTTCACCACTAAATTCTCTCCTAAAAACCTCAAAATGCCGCACCTATTCACAATCTTAGCAATCGTTCATGTCGTTCTCGGAATTATCTATTTGACGTATGTTCCAAAGGAAGATTACGAGCTCATGGTTTATGTTGTTGCGGCCCTTATGCCATTTGGGCTCCTTGCTATTGGTGTTGACAAATTATGGGGGTAATGATCTTTTGCTATTTCTATATATTCCTTAATTTAAAACTTATTTGTCTCCGTGTTTAAGATCTAGGATTTTGGTCTCGTGCCTAATGTTTCGTTGGTATTTATTACACAGGGTAATCAAAATGATTCATCCAGTGATTACTCTCGCTATCGTGGTGTTGATGGGAGTCTTTGTTGCTTTGGCGGGTCAACCTTTTAGTGATTCTCTACCCTACTTTGGAGTCATTGTAATACTAGTACTTCCGATGCTAGTTATCTCGCTATGTATGAACTTTCACGGGTTCTAAATAAATTTGTAATATCTATGTCTTCTATAAGGTCTTTGTATGTTCCTAGGTAATCCTTAGTGAAATAAAACTTATGTAATCCTTGTAATATTAGCACTTCCGTTGCTAACTATGTCGCTATGTATTAACTTCCAAGGTTTCTAATAAAATTTGTACCGTTTGGGTTTGCCATAAATCTTTGTAAATTCCTAGGGTTTCTCTATCCTCAATTCTTGTCAATTTCCTATCTTAGAGGTAATAGGTAGTAGATGTAGACTTTTATTGTATTAAATCAAAAAGTGACAGTTTATAAATAATTTGTTTTATTTTAATATTTTGCTTTTGAATGAAAATTGTTATTAGAAAATCTGAAAAGATAACTGTCCAATTTATTACATGATTCTTCCTAAATTATACATAGTTGATCAGGCTATGTATAATTGAGGATCAAATGATGTGATGTTTGGCTCAGTTACTGTGGTATTTATGCTTTTCAAAAAGTTTTAGATGGTGTACAACGTGTTATTTTTGGAAAATAACATCATAATTATTTTTCAAAAGAATAGGAAAAGTTTTGTCTACACTACAGTGATGGGTTAGGGGTTTCCTAGGGTAATGGGATATCCTCAAAATAATTCTTAGGGTTCGTCTAAGGTTCCTACAGGCTAGTGATAGTCTATTGTTCCGTCAGAAATAGTATTTACCAATTTCCTAATGGCACACTAGGGTTTTGCTAGATACAATCTATGAATAGGGTAAGGAGGAATAGGAAAGATTTTTGAAGCTAAACGCAGATTGTGATTAGTACGGAAATATTACATGATGAAGGTTTCATACGGTAGAAAGATAGTTTATTACACTTAGGTCACATCCATTGTAATCCAAGGTAAAGATTCAACAGGAAACATAACTTAGAGAGTTCTAAACCTCAATTTATTTATCTCTTACAGGGATTTATTTTCTTGCTTAATTGTTAAAGTCATCCTTTGACACTTATTGGATTCTTAATGAGTTCTTATTCCTTACAATAGGCTTGGCTTTCCAATTGGTATCAAGTTTTCGCTTTTGGTTATTTTGCTTAATTCCTTAGGTTAGGGTAATGGTAGGTTTGGTCACTCTTTATGTTGATCTAATACCCTTGAAACTTTTAGCCTAATTTTGAGTTTACTTAGTCCTAGTAGGTAGTCACAATGCGAAGTTATAACCAATTAAGATTCATAAATTTACGATGTGTCTGGTTAATATCGTAGATAAATGATTAACTCTTGGTATGAAACTGCTTAAGGTCAAACTAATTCATTCGAAGTCCAGCAACTTTCTCTTCATTCATCAAGTTTTCTTCCGAAATTTTTCTTAGAGGACTCTAGGGTTATAACCTAGTTATGGTAGGTTTATGGAATCATAATAATCCTAGGTAAAGTCATGGTAGGTCTAGGTTTAACCACTGGTAGTTACATGATATTAATAACTTTATTGATTGTTTTTACACAAAACAATTAACACAAGGTCTTTTATTAATGTTCCATGTGGTAGGTTAAGGATTCTATGTCTCTAGTATAAATATTTGGGTTTTTGGTATAAGGTCATGAGTAGTCATTACATGTATGCACAACATCATAGTAAGACATAATGGAATGAGTTTGTTCACAACAGAAAATATATAACAAAAGTTGATTGTTATAGATTTATAAGTTGATTACAACTCTGGAAGCTTCAGGCTTATTTAGAAAATACAGATATACTAACCAAATACCATTTTGTTAAGTAGACACAACATCGATACATGTGAATTTAAGATCAGTTACGTTCTTGACGTAAATGCTTAATTTCAGTCTCGAGTTTCAGTTATGCAATTTCTATTTCTAAAAAGCGTTTCTGAAGTTCTTGGTACATCCTTATTTGATTATCCAATACGGCTTCTAAGGCAAAAATCCTCTAATCATGGTTTCTTGCCGTTTCTATGGCCATCCACAGGGTTCTTGCAATGTCCTCTACTCTACCATTCAATTGACCATGCTCTCTCCTTGAACAGCGGATCCTGGAATCTAAGCTTCTAAATTTATGGTTGCAAGTATTCTTCATCTTGTCGACTTTTACTCCTAAATCAAACACTGCTCGTCTCTCAGCATCGACCCTTCTAAACAGAGTGTCGATATTACGGTCGTACCATTCAAAACGCAATGGTTGTAATCCTTCCAGCTGTTTAGTGTGAGCGTCGAGAGTATTGGCTTGTTGATAAAGGAGTGTCCACATTGACTCACTGAGGTTTAAACTAAACTCATGGGAATTAGATGAAGATATATCATATGGGTTCTCTGGTATTGGGGATTGTCAGGTAAGGGAGTGTTTGGACCTTCATCTTTCTGAATAGTTTCTTGGCGTATATCCTGTCCAACCTCAAATGTTGTTGGACAACCAATTAACTTTTCATGAGATTCAGTTACTTCCTTAAGTTTTTGGTGTGGGGACGAGTGGGTAGGTGAGAGTGGTTTTGGGGTAGTTTCGTTAATATTAGGGGTTTCGGGAGACATGGTACTGTAATAATTTGCAAATAATAATTACAAGAAATTATTATAAGAAATTAATAATATTAAGGGAAAAGAAACTAAAGGCAAAAAGTAAGAGTAAATATCAAGAGCGCGAAGTTTGGTATAAAATGATCTTAATGAGTATGGTACTAAGTATGGTATCATCTGGATGTCCGAGCCTGGACATGAGAGGGATAGAATGAATAGGGGAAAAATCAGGATTCTGTAACCACTCTATAGTTATAAATATTTCATTATACAGCTTAAACGATTAACAATAAATTACGTACAAATAACGTTTTAGTAGCGGCGTGGCACGGAGGACTTTGGTTAAGTTTTTGTGAAAAGCGGTTATAGTTCAATGTTTGAAAACATTTGGTTCTCTATAACCATGTGCTCTGATACCAATCTGTAACACCCCCGTTTTCGATATTCGCAGCGGAAATATAAGTTTGGGGTGCTACTTCAAGGTTCACAGTCATGATAATAGAAAATGACTCAAAAAGAGACGTTTTAAATATAATTGTTATCATTCATTTATTAAATCAGAGTTTACATATAGAGGTTCCAGCGGGAGGTTTCGAAATACGTTATAAATGATACATTATTCGTTTGAATGATAACAAAACGGACACTCTTTTTATAAAAAGAAAGTTCAATGCCACTCCGTGCCAAGTCCAATCATCTAATTACCTGAGATAAACATGCTTAAAAAGTCAACACAAAGGTTGAGTGGATCCATAGTGTTTTAAGTTATAATCAATTTGAACACAAGATAAATAGAAGTAAAGTAGTAATATCACAGTACGGTATATTGCACTAAGCCTCATGACACGCAATGCGTTGACAGTGTCCAGGTTCTACAAACATAATTAAATGAAAGTAGTCTTGCCCCCGAGTAGGAGTCTTCCTAGAAACTCTTTATAGAAATCAAATATAATGCATTTGCATAACCGGCTACCCCTAAGGGTATCCATCCGGCTAGTACAAATGGGTCGTCAGGCCAATAGATCTATTCACTATATTCGCGCTCACCCTGCGGGTGACTAATGGTGCATGATATGAGGGACTTTTAAAATAAATATGAATATAAATTCAAATAGGCAAAAGTTAACCTAGTGCAATAACAATCAGGAAAATACTTGTGTTCGGTTTAGTAGCATGTATCTCCCCACAAGTTTGGAAAACGTATAAATAAAAGTGGGACTATGAACTCACCTTGATAGTCTGGATGGAAAATAAAATCAACTAAAGTTGACAAACGTCTCCGATACGTAACCTGGGTTGGTATATCAAATTTCAGTAATCGTTCTTGAGTATAAATATGTTCTAGTGTTCGTTTCGTAACGTTTTCGGTTGATGGTTAAATGTTCAATTGAGACAACATGAAGTCTCTTCAAAATTTGGATTTTATCTTAGTGTTCGTTTTTATGTTTTTCGTTCGTTCGTTTATTCGTTGAATATATCTTGTTCGTTGATTATCGAAGGAAACATATTATTTCTATTAAATCAGAAGTAACAATAATAATAATATTAACATTTATAAAATGTTATGTTTTTGCTCCTAGAGTTTCATATATCGTCAGTTTATACCTTTGAACAAAATTACAACTTTAACCCTTAAACTTTGGTCAAATGACAGTTTCTACCCTGGAGTTTTAAAAATGACACTTTCCACCCTTTTTATTAATCGTTGATAAAAATGGTCCTTGATTTAAATAACTTTGAGAAATTGACAAATTTGGCCCATAAAAACTCCAATTTTATTAGTTTTGAAAAATATATGTTTAAAATAGTTTGTGATCACCCCTTTTTGGACACAAATAAATACGAGGCGAGGGCTTGATTTTTCCCCGTTCTTTTTTTCCTACACGAAATTAGCCAGGTGGTCTACTTACTGGCCAAGTTTCGTAATTTTTAAAGACTGTTTGGTTATCGAAATAATTCCTCAAAGCCTGTCGAGCAGAACAAAAGTTAAATAAATCTGGAAAAATAGTTTTGGGTCTAGCGATGGAACAATCTTTGGAGCTCGATAACTTTTTAACCGTTAAACCTTTTTATGAGATTCTTGTTTCTAAAAATAGTTAGCTACGGGGTTTATAACGTGGCCAAAACTCAGAATTTATGATGGTCATTTAGAGGTCGAAAAATAGACTCAAAGTGGGCGAATTGGACTGTTTTCGACCAGACTTAAAAATAAAATTTTATGGATTTTTCAGTTTAGCGATGAGGCAATCTTTGGGGCTTGATAACTTTTTATTCGTTTACTCTTTTTACTTCATTCTTCTTTCTATAAATAGTTAGCTAGGTGATCTTTATTTAGGCAAAAATTTAGATTTTATAAAGATGGGTTGATGATCGAAAACTAGGTCCAAAGGTGGTGGCTTAAGGCTGTAGCGACAGAAAAGGTAAAAAAAAAATATATATATGTTTTGGGTCTTTAAGTCCAGCGATAGAGCAATATTCAAGACACAATAACTTCATAACGACTTGACCTTTTTACGAGATTTTTCTTTCTAAATTTAGTTAGCTATGTAGTCTTTATCCTCACTAAAAATCAGAATTTATAGAGGTCATTTAAGGGTCGATTTATAGGCTCAAAGTTGGTGATCTTGGGGACTGTTTGCATCGATAAGGACCAGAAAGGAAAACCCGAATGGGTTTTTGATTTTTAAACATTTATAACTAGTTTTTATGCATGATATGATAATATTATGTATACTAAAATTATTCTTAACATATTTTATCACTTCTTGATTTGTTCTTACAAAATTTTAAAAACATAGGGTGTGTTTGGTTCCTGGTTCGATTAGACAAGAAAAAGGAAAAGAAACATATAGTTTTTGATCATGTTCCATTTTAGAGGTTATTTAATATTGTTTTTAAGATTATTTAAGATATATAAACTGAATGAAAAGTGTTGGATTAACTTACTTAGATTCTTGGTTCGATTAGTGTATTAGGTGTTGAATTGGTTCGAATCCTGAATACTAGAGATATCCCTCCTCTTAGATCCTTTCAACTCTTTTTCCTTAGCTTCTAAAGGGATTGTGGTTTCAGTAAAATAAGTGAGGGTTGATGTGTATGTCAACTTTGTGTGGGTAATATGAACAAGTATGTGTCCGATTTATATAGAGAGTGTGAATTAGGGTTTTCAAGCTAGTTATTATGTAGGAGGGGACATGTGAGATGTGGCTTATGGATTTGAGGACAAGTGTTAGGAGGGGGAAAATGAGGCGTGTAAGGTTTGGAGAGGGTGATGCGGTTTCCTTGAATCCATACATGTATCTATCTTGTGATGTCATGATAATGTGGAGGAGGGGGAAATCTAAGGAGGGTTTACTTCAGTTAGTCTTTATTTAGGAAATGGAAATTGGAAGAGTTTGGTTTGGTTCTTGTTTCATTCAAACTAGGGTTTGAAATGGGAATCCGAATGGCTTATATGGGTGTTATTTAGGGCTAGATTGGGTTGTATTTAGGGTTTAAGAGGGGTAACAAGATAGGTTTAGAGTTGTGCTCATGCATTTATTAAATAGGAAAATCATTTAGGGTTTTATATGTATATATTGTGTCGAATTTTATTAAAGAAGAAAGAAATGGATTTTGTGCTTAAGGGAGTTGTACTAGAAGCTTAATAGAGTTGTAATTAGGGTTTAGGAATATAGAAATTATAATTTTAATGTTTCCTTAAGTTATATAATTTTTATGTAATTTTTATTATGTGTTAAAATGTATATAAATGGGTTTTTAGGATTTTATGCATTAGGCACTTGTACATTAGGTTTAAAGACTTGTACTTATATTTAGTGAGTTTAGGAAAATTAAATTTTAAGTCTTGTGTATGAAAAACTTGTACTTTGTGCTTTGAAAATAATTATAATTAAGGTTTTAATAAGGTTTTTATAAATATTTGGTTTTTATGCATACAAGACTTGTACCTTGGCTTAAATGACTTGTACATTAATATTTTGTAAAAATATTACACAATTAAATTAGGGTTTATAAATTTAGTACATAAAATCATAGTTTTCATGAAATTAGGGTTTTACCGGGAGTTAAATCAGAATTAGGGTTTCTATGCTTTAGATACTTGTACCTTAGTCTCAATGAGTTGTACTTTTGTTATAATAATTCTAGGGTCTTATAGTAACTCTATTAGATAAGAAATATTTAGTTTTACACGTACGTTAACGAATTAACGTAAAGTGGCAAATGAGATATCTTAAGGTTTTATATATAAGAATGTTTACATAAAATAAACATTAAGTACGTTGAGGTTGGGTTGCATGCGAGCACGTTTATCAAGGATGTGATCTACGTCACATAAGATATTAGTTATGATCATATAACAAATAAAAAAAAATCACATGAAGAAAAGGATAAGTATTCTATAAGTTGGTTTCTCATAAAGTTGGATTTTCACAGTGGTTACACAGAATCATATGAGATTCTACCAGATGATTCTGGTAGAATCATATTATTTTAGGGTTATTAACATTTAAAATTTTGATGCAGGTCGATCAAAATCTGTTGCACATAAGCCTAAAGAGAATTATACAAAGCAATCAGCTAAGAGAATTTTACAAAGCAATCAGCTAAAAGGCAATTATGATGAGGAGGTTGAGTCTGATGAAAGAATCATATGTGATTCTGATGGAGAAAAGACTAAAAAGCACACCAAGTCGACATGTCCGTTGAATCCAAAGTATATTGAAAAACTGGCAAGAATTGCTGCTGCACAAGAGCCTAGAACTGATGCAGGTGATCAACAAACAAGAAATGTCGCAGCTGAAAGAGCGACTAACTAACGCTTCTTGAACAACTATTTCTTTAAATTTGCGTTTTACATATCATACTTTGATTAGGTTATTTATTTATTTTTGTTAAATTGTTGGAAAAGTGTTATGAGGATCTTAATTGAATACTTTTTGTTTGATGTTGCAGCAGATTCGATATTTTTGTTTGCTTAGACATGGTTTTTTCTTAAGAATCACATATGATTCCCACGAATCACATGTGATTCTAGATAAATAACATGTGATTCGTTAAGAATCATATGTGATTATTTATGAATCATATATGATTTTTATATAGAATCACATGTGATTCATAGAGAATCATATGAATCACTTGTGATTCATCTCAAAATCACATGTGATTTGTGTCAAAATCACATATGATTTTCACTTGAATCACATGTAATCTAGTTGTATAACTTGTCTAGGTTACGACAATTAGTTATCACATTTACCAAAATTAAGAAAGAAACATGCTAAAACATTCGGCAAAAGACTAGTTAATAAACATACAACTTGTTCAAAGATCATTATATACTTCTAATAAGATCATTACAACTTGTCCAAACTACGATAAACAAACTATGACCATAAACATGCTCTTTCAAAAGACTATCATTAAAATATTATTACCACAACAACCATAAATTCTACACCAAATCAGTTATCAACCATCAATAGAAAATTTGTAAAGTTACATTCTGTGAATCACATGTGATTCTACGAAATCATATGTGATTCAAAACAATCACATGTGATTCATAAAAAAATCACATGTGATTATAAACAAATCACATGTGATTATAAACAAATCACATGTGATCTAGATGTAAAAATTGCCCAGGCTACAACCATCAGATTATGACATTTAGCAACAACAAAAAAAAGATAAAAAGACAGATGTTAAAACATTCATCAAAAGAGCAGTTAATAAACATTCGTCTTGTTTAAAATTCATTTCATACTTCAACCGTACGACTTGTTCAAACTACAACCATCAGTACTACGCCAAAAAGACTACCATCAGTAATACAACCATCAGTACTACACCATAAATACTGTACCAAAAAACTACCATGAATATCTAAACTTGTCCAGACACAGAATCTTGGTAGCAATTTTAAACCTCATGCGACTCAACAACGAGACTTGTTTCGCTGATTCCGTACACAGACCAACATCCAATTTTGAGACAGGTTCACCGATGTAAGACCCCATATGAATCATTGTAAAAACTCCTCAGTCTACATGATTTGACGTAGTCCTCCATTTCAACTTTGGTCACTGTAATCACGAGAATATTATGCTTTGGTTGCCTCTTCCAACTGTAAAAATAAATGAAAGTGTCAATAAATCAAGCCACGACACTTCTTACTATAAAAAAAAAAAGGAATGTTCAAACAAACTTCTTACATCCTTTTTGTCTAAAGGTGCCAAAAAATGATCTCTGACACTAACACCAACAACAACTATGAGTATCGGGTTTAGGCAATTAAGAATTGCACTAAGTATAAGCATTTTTCCAAGTTTTGGCTCCATATTTTGGGTAAAGGGTCAAATATAAAATATAATTACCATCAAGTATAATAACAATCATTATATCAAAATGGAGTAAATAAAAATCAACATACCCAATACAGTCAAGTTTTCACTCTCATCTAAAGCACCAATGGTCTTGAGATTCTCGATAGCGTTTTGAACCTATGAATGAGCAATAATCACACAGTTATGTGATATATGGAGAAAAGTAAATTTCATTTGAAATATGAGGCTGGTGATTACTGCTAATAACTCGGGAGACTGTAAAGCCTTAGATAAGAATTCTGAAATGCTTCCAAGTTTTAAACTTTTGATTTGAAGGCATAATGACTGCAGAGGTGTCGTTAGTATTTCAGGTAACTGATAATCAGCAAAAGCATCATAGACACATCTAATCTAGGATATAGATGGTAACACTCTCCTTTGAAAAAAAATACGAAATATCCGCATAAAACTAAGCATGCTTAAAACTACCTAGATAACCAAAAAGTGTTTGGATGAAAAACTGATTTTCTGCAAGTAATCCCAAAAGCATTCTTAGCCTTGTTATTCAACACAACTTATCTTACCTTGAACCTCAAACGCCTCAACATATTAGATCTCTGATTCAGTACCAAGACCGCATTCCCCTATTATTGACAGCTTTGCTTCAACTTTTTGTAATTACTCTGCAGTCAATTAAAATAAGTTAAAATTAACTACTAAAAAAACTAAGTACAAATCACATGTGATTTTGTACAAATCATGTTTGATTTGCACTAAAATTAAAAAATTAAAAAAACGAGTAAAATACTACTTCTTTAATAGCTTTGTAAAACCCGAAAATCTAAAACGTATTAAAAGACCAAAATGCCCTCATAACTTTGAAATTTAATTAAAACATATATAACTTACAAATAAAGCACAAAACCTATGAAAACGAAACAAATGCGACATGAAATGATTACGAGACATCATAAGATAATTGCTCAAGCTACCAAAAATGTTTAAAACACATTACAAGTCTAAACGAGTCGAAAAATCTTAAGTGCACATGTAATATGTAGTTAAAAATCTATAACATAAGGTTTAATGTATTTCTAGTATAATGGTGATCCAAATAAACCCATGGGCTTGACTTAGCCTCATTTAGGCCGACCCATATCCTCCCCACCCTTCCAAAAACGTGGCCCACCCTTCTATATGTTAACCACACTTCATTTGATCCTCCAAAAATAATACCAGTCTTCCAAAAACTTCTCAAGAAACCCTAAAACCAAAAGTTCTGCCGCCTCCCTTCTTGCTGCTGTGATCGAGCCAAAAATACCACCAAGAAGCCTTAATCTTGTTCTTATTATAAGGTATATACGTAACACTATCATCTATAATCATTGTGTGTTAAGAATTAAAGAGGTTATATGTTAAAAACCCTAAGTTATATTTGAATCTGTGACAATCTGCTACTGACCTGGAAATTGGTTCGAATTTAACCGGCTATAACTCAATGATGTGAACGGGTATTGGGATGGTTTTTGAGTCTAAAACTAAGTTCAATGAAGTGGCTACCTGGTAAAATTTAGTTTGTAATTTTTAGAGGCCTAGAAGGTTACTTTTTGATTTTTGGAAATTTATGTGTCTGGTCGGATTCATGAAGTCTGGAAAAACAGGTCGGGTTTTTCATTTTTCATTTTAAAACCATAACGATTTAGAACATTTCCTTTGAACTGGGTAATATAACACATGTTATCTAATTACTGGAATTTTTGTAGAATTTTATAAATTTTATAGACTGGGTAAGCAGATGGTAAATGGTCGGGTGTTTTTAATTGATCCGGTTCTGGAACAGGTTGGGGAAAAGGATTTTTAATTCGTACCTAGACCACTTAATAAAATCTGGAAAAATTATCTAAAATACTAAAAACCCTGAGGAACGTCTGTGAATTTTTATAGATTTTATTTAGAAGGATTGATATGGTTTATAAATTATTTAAAAGGGTTTAGATAATACTTAAAGGCTGTCTAGATATGTAAAAAGGTTGTAAATTGTTAATTTTCCAAAACTAAGGGTTATAAATGGTAAATCATGAAACTTGAGGGTAAGTCGTGTAATAAATCATATTTAAAGGGGTTTTGTGTCATTGTGATAATTAAAGGACCTAATGTATAATTATTAATAAATAAAAGATAGAAACATAAATAAAGGAACCAAATATGTAAAAGCATTAATTTGAGGGACTTGTTTTGTAATCTTGTATTTAGAGGTCCTAATCGTACAACATAATAAACTAAGGGTACGTTGTGTAATTTGGAAAGCCAAGGGGCTTAATATGTAACTATGGATATTATAAGGACTAAAAGTGTAACTTTTATAACTAAAGGACTAAAAGTGTAAAGTATGAAATCTTCAAGGGTGAAAATGTAACTTTGGATAATTTGATTATAACTTAGCCTAAATGAGATTTTGGAAATACTACTAAGTATGAGAACTTTCTAAATAAGGAAACTTTCTAAAAGTGGGAACTTACTAAATATGGAAACCTGCCTAAAATGGAAAGTTACTTAAAATGGAAGGTGTTGTAACACTTGTCTACCCCTCTAGGTGTGAAGAAGGAGAAGAACTGAGTTCATTCTATCTTATTCATTTTGTTTGTGCTTTGCTGGAATAAGGTACAGATATTCTGCCCTTTTTAATAAGGTGCCTTCGACCTCTTGATTTCTGATTTGAACTTATGATATGAACCTTTGGCATTTGAACCTTTGACATGAACCTTTGATATGAACCTTTGACTTCTGAACCTCTTATATGAACCCTGTGATATGAACCTGGAGATTTGGACTATGATTATGACATATGAACCTTTGCTTTGATATGAACCTTTAACCTTGACCCCAGTTTGATACTACGAGCCAAAATATGTTTCCTAGCCATGAAGGTAACATGGCCGTGTCATTGATGCACCAATGGCATGACTAGTGTGTAGCCCTAGTGATTTGGTTACACCGTCCCCATTATGATATGATATGAGCTCACTATGATATGATTTGATATGGCCAATATGATTTGTTTGGGGGGCGAATGGATGCATCCTAGATATGTTCTGATATGATATGCTTTGATATGATATGATATGGTGACTGGGGCTGGGTGCAATCCACTCCTTTCACAAAATATGGGAGCTAGCTACTCCATTTGAAGAATGAGGACACCCCTCATATTATCTGATTATCTGAGAGGTCTCCCCTCTATATGATTATGAAGATATGATACGATTTGATATGTGATGTGATATGTGGGCTCGTGGTGGATTACTGTCCTAAACCTTACTCTTTATTTTCTTTCCTATATCTCATTTATTATGATATGCCTGTTCATTTCCGTTTGCGTTTTGTTTCCGTTTATTATATATCTGTTCACTGGGCTTTTTAAGCTCAGCCGCACGTTTTCTTTTCGTGTGCGGCAGGTTTTAGTTGGAAGCTGGGTAAGAGTGAAGAGACTTAAGAGACCTTTGGACTTAGAAGACCTTGATAGTTTTTCGGAAGTAGAAGTTTTTAGAAGGATTTGCATTGACAGGCATAGTATTTAGTTTGGTTTCTCATTTGTAACCTTGTAGTTTCAGTATATCATTTGTAACCTTTGAAATTCTATTGTATTATTTAAGTCGTATGTTATGCTTGCCTTTGATATGTCACCATTTGCGTGACACTTCTACCCTTGCCGGGTTGGGGTGTTACATCTTTAATAGCTTGGTACTCTCTTTCTCGTGTTCATCAACAACATCATAGTCGAATCTTTTAACATCACCATTAAGAATCATAACATCAAAAATATTAATTCGTAAATAAAAAAAATCACACTGAATATGTAATGTTCATCATAAACACTTACAAGATACAAATAACAGTAATAATCTTCTGATTATATACTCATAAAAATAATATTAACAAAAAATCAAATCCGATTAATTTTTTTTTACCAATAGCAACGTTTTGATCCTCATTCTGATCTTGCAAAAGAAGAAGACTCACGCCTCAATTCGTCCTTAGATCATGCTAATTCATCCCATATATTCAAGATTTAGTAGATACTTGGTTATCTTTGGATTTGAGAGGGTTAGGGTTTCAATGGGGAATGTTAGGTGAGAGAGTGTGTGTGTGTGTGTATGTAAACAAGTGTGAATGTCTGAAAAGGATGAGGGTGTTAGGTGGGAATTGAGAAATTACAAAACTACCCCTCCGTGTTTAATTAGTTAAAAATAACTTTTAATCTACACCATTAGATATAAAAGATTGGACGGTGATGATGTGTTCATTTGATCTATGGTAATTTTAGGATCTATACCGATCTTTTGTCTTGTATGCAATATATTTTCAAATTTGGTACAATGTACGTAATATGACATGTAATCAATAGGTTACCAGGTTTCCAAGTTTGAAAATTTACAGGAATTGTGCCTGTGGTTTGCGTTGACTTTCACCGGTCATCCCTTAACTTTTTATCACTTAGAAAAGTTACAGTAATGGTCCTTATGGTTTGCATTAAATTTCACTTTTAGTCTGTTTTTATACCTTTTCACCCGTTCTCTTACGTTTTTATCCGTTTCATCCCATTTTTACGTTTTCGTCCGTTTTTATACACTTTCGTTCGTTATTATACGTTTTCGTTCGTTTTATCCGTTTTTGCCTGTTTTTATACGTTTTCGTCCATTTTTTATACGTTTTCGTCCGTTTTTATACGTTTTCGTTTGTTTTTATCCGTTTTTATCCGCTTTTGTCTGTTTTTATACGTTTTCGTCCATTTTTATACGTTTTCGTCCGTTTTTATACTTTTTCTTCCGTTTTTGAACGTTTTCGTTCGTTTTTATATGTTTTCATTCGTTTTTATACAACTTATCCATTTTCGTCCGCTTTTACATGTTTTCGTTCGTTTTCGTCCGTTTTTATACGTTTTCGTCCGTTTTTATACGTTTTTGTCCGTTTTTATATGTTTTCGTTCGTTTTTAAACAACTTTATCCATCTTTGTCCATTTTTATACGTTTTCGTTCATTTATGTACGTTTTTGTTCATTTTTATACGTATAAAAATATACGAAAATGTATAAAAACTGATGAAAACGTATAAAAACGGATAAAAATGTATAAAAACGAATGAACACATATAAAAACGAACGAAAACGTATAAAAACGGACGAAAACATAATAAAAGGGACGAAAACGGATAAAATGTTTAAAAACAAACGAAAACGTATAAAAACGAACGAAAACGTTCAAAAACGGATGAATATGTATAAAACAAAAAAAACGTATAAAAATGTGTAAAAACGAACGAAAACGTATAACAACGGATGAAAACGTAATAAACGGACAAAAATGTATAAAAACAGACGAAAACGTATAAAAACGGACGAAAACGGATAAAAATGTATAAAACCGAACGAAAACATATAAAAACGAACGAAACGTATAAAAACGGATAAAAACGTAAAAGAACGGGTGAAAAAGTATAAAAACGGACTAAAAGTGAAAGTAAATGCAAACCATAAGGACCATTACTGTAATTTTTCTAAGTGATAAAAAATTGAAAGGATGACCAGTGAAAGTCAACGCAAGCCACATGGATCTTTCCTGTAAATTTTCAAACTTGGAAACCTGGTAACCTACTGGTTACAGGTCATATTACGTACATTGTACCAAATTTGAAAATATATTGCGTACAATGGTAATTTTGAAAGTATATTGCGTATAAAAACGAACGAAAACTTATAACAACGGATGAAAACGTAAAAAAACGGACGAAAATGTATAAAAACGGACGAAAACGTATAAAAACGGACGAAAACGGATAAAAATGTATAAAAACGGACGAAAACATATAAAAATGAACCAAACGTATAAAAACGTAAAAGAACGGGTGAAAAAGTATAAAAACGGACTAAAAGTGAAAGTAAATGCAAATCATATGGACCATTAGTGTAGTTTTTCTATGTGATAAAAAAGTCAAAGAATGACCGGTGAAAGTCAACGCAAGCCACAGGGACCTTTCCTGTAAATTTTCAAACTTGGAAACTTGGTAACCTACTGGTTACAGGTCATATTACATACATTGTACCAAATTTGAAAATATATTGCGTACAATGGTAATTTTGAAAGTATATTGCGTACATTGTGTGTCTTAAATAAATATGTTGTGTACCTTTAGCTTTCACCCTCTTTTGGTTATCTAGGGATATTAAAAACTCGAACCGGGATGAGCTACTATAGCTAAATAGTAAATGCTCCATAGTATGTATGCATAAGCCTCATAACTTTTTCAGCATGTAACAAGCCACATATTTCTAACAAGTAAACTCAAATGATTTGAACATGTCAAAACATGTAAATAGCTAAGTATATAATTAAACTACATCTAACATCATATGGGGATTAAAGATCACGGCCTTTCGTTTTCCACGACTATTTGCTTTTGAAACGAATATAAATTGTTTAGTGGCTGAGAGATGGACTTCATTTAATGGCGTTTGGCAAGGAATTTGAGCTTGGAGAAGACAATCTAGTGGTCGCGAGCTTTCTTCATTATCCTATCTTATCAACGGGCTTGTTCTCGACATTTCCCGTGAAGATAATTGGTCTTGGTCCTTAGATGAATCATGTTCCTTCTCTGTGAGGTCACTATGCAACACTATACAATTAAATCCATTTGTTATTGAGAATGAATCTCCGTTTTTTAAGTGGAACTCATGGTTCCCCCGAAAGGTAAATATTTGCGCTTGGTGGATTGACCTAAATACTTTCCCGACAAATTCCAACTTGATGCAGCGAGACGTGCACCTTCCTTCTCTATGTGTGTTTTTTGTTGTTTGGATTAGGAGAGTATGGATCACTGTTTTTTCTTATGCCCCATTATCAAGATCATTTCGTTTAATTAGGGGTGTAATCAAGCCGAGTACTGCCAAGCTCGAGCTTGACTCGAATAATATAACTCGAGCTCGAAACTCGACTCGAGCTCGGTCGAGCTTTATATTTCGAGCTCGAGCTCGACTCGTCAGATAAAACTCGAGCTCGAAACTCGACTCGAGCTCGTTTATTTCTACATTTCATGCTCGAACTCGATAAATACTCGGCATATCAAGCTCGGCTCGACTCAATTTGTATGAAAAATAAGTAAATGAATGTATACAAAAGGATAAAAGTGTAATTTAACCGAAGCTCGTTAAGGCTCTCGAGCTTCACGAGCTAACTATTTTGGAGCTCGAGCTCGACTCGACAATATACTCGAGTAGCTCGAGCTCGACTCGTTTAAATCAAGTCGATTTCGAGTAGTTTACGAGTCGATCTCGAATAACTCGTGAGCTGTCTCGGCTCGTTTACACCCCTACGTTTAATATCTGGATTTGGTGGGGTTCTCCCTCCTCTTTTAACATTTCTCTCTGACATTATTTCTGTAAATATCGGTTTCCTTAAAGACAAATGGGTGAATAAACTACTTGATGCTTGCTTTTTTTTTTTCAATTTAACATATTTGGAATTGGAGGAACAAAATAGCTTTCCATAATGAAGACATATTTTCTTTGATCCAAAGAACGTGTCTCCTGTGAACCTCAAATAGAGCTTCTAATAATCGATTCTCTTGGAAGCATTGGATTCATAACTCCGATGATTTGAACATCTTGTAGTTCTTTTGTAGTTGAAGTTGGATTTTGTTTGTTTATGTTTTTCTTTCTTTCTTTCTTTTCGTTTGCTCTTCCTGGGAGCCTTTTAGTTGCATCATTTTCTTTGTTTGCCTTTTGTGGCCTTAATATATCTTTGCTTTTCAAAAAATATAAAATAAATAAAAATAAAAATGGGATTTTTGCTATATCGCATTTACTTCTAATTATTCAATATTATTACATCGTAATAATTTTAAAGTTGGCGGACTCTCTTTTGAGCAGGACGTTGAATATCCACCCACTAAGTCATATTAAATATTGTATTTTACATATTATTTTCAAGCGAGACGTGTGAACCAATCAACGTTGTCACTTATTAACATCTTTTACATGACTTAATAGGCGCATTAAAACTATAACAGACAAAACCCTTAAAAATGATTAGTTAAACGAGTCATGTATTGTGTAAGTGCATAATGGTTAGACAGCAAACAATGGTACGATCCCAATTTAGAACTCTAAAGTTAATCAACTTTATTCATTAACGAATCTATGAAAACCTTAAACTCTATAATTTTAAGGTTCAATAACGTCATTACCATCGTCACATGCTACTTACAATCCAAATTTTATAAACACATGATTCCACTTATCATTATTATTGTAACATGCTCAAATTCCCACTTTTAATAATTTAAGTTTGTGATACTTTTGATTTCTCTAGGCAAAGTTATGTATTCTTTCGCTAGTCCTTCAAGATTAAGGTTTATAAAAAGAGAGTTGTCACATTTTGTTATTTATAGCAGTTGTAAAATGGTGAACTTTAAGTTATCAGGTGTATAAATTTTTTTACGAGTATTATTTAAATAAAAATGATTAAAAGTAACAATTACATTAAAAACTAGTAAACAAATTGAGAAGACATGTATTTTCTTTGACATATTAGTGGATTAACTAAGCAAGACATGTATTTATGTGACACAAAATTTCGGAACCAGGTTCATTTCGGACAAATCGGGAAGTTTTAACGAAAATTTACATTAGACGGAAAATATCCATCGGATTCCTGAACCCCCGGGAACCCCCGGGAACCCCCTAGGTCCTCCCTGCTCAGGACTATATATAGACTAGGTGCACAAAATTTGTATAACATAAATAATGGACAAAATCTTTGTTCAAAAAAATTAATAATAATAATAATAATGGACAAAATCAAACAAGACATGTAACACAAAATTTTGAAACCATGTGTATTTCAAAGAAATCGAGATTTTTTCCACACAAACTCTGGGAGCCCCTTTGGATCCACCCTGCTATATATTATGACATGTATGTAACACAATATTGATGTATTATATGCGGGAACAACAAATTTTGAACAAGCCATGAAATAATCTGGTTCTATTGTAAATGATGATGTTTTAAGATATTATAAATTTTTATACAGAACAAATGATGAAAACCCCATTTTATGGTGTTTTTGTTTTTAGCCATTAGTTTTGTGTTAACCCTTTTATTGTTTCTTTCACATGAACATACAACATGGTACAAGGGTCGTCATTATTTGTCCTTGAAACCGTGTGGTCCTTCAATTTAACAACTATATCAACCATATGTTATTATTAGTAATAAATAATCATATACTATCATAATTTTTTTTATTTTTATTTATTTATTTATTTTTTAACAGCAAGTTGGTAGTTAGTGATTCGAGCACACAGTGACATCCAATTAGGCAGTATGCAAGCCTCGAACGGTCGAACCTTCTCTTTAGGGGATAAACCCCAGTCCTGCTTCTATTTATTTCCGCCACTGAAAGTCCATGGTGAGACTCGAACCTAAGACCTCTCCAAAGATAGCTCCCCAAAGTTATCCTTGGTAGCCAACTGAGCTAGCCCAGTTGGTGGGTTTTTTTTTTTTTTTTTTTTTTTACTCATACTTGAACACATTTATTGACAAAGAAGTCTATTTTTTATTTTTTTTCCTTTTTCTTATTCTTCGACCTAGCTCTTGATACCATGTAGAAATTAAAGGAATACTGAAAACTGTATTATCAGATTCAACTAACTATAAAGATTATAAGAAATGAAAGGGAAAAAGACAAATATGAAACCTTAACTATTAAACGGACCTAAACAAGTGAGTCAAGCCAATAAGCCTTATTAGCTATCAGACATAATACTAAGGGCCCGCTTGGTTCAAATGGTGGGGAATGCAAAGCAATGCATTCCCTTTCCCTCCAATTTATTAGGTAATGCCTCATTACCCACTACTGGGTAATGTGTCATTACATTACCCTACACCAAGCACCATCATTCATTACCTTTGTCATTGATTAGGCCATATGACCCTGCACCAAGCACCCCCTAAACGTTCTCTTTTGTTATTGTTTCGTGTTTTCCCAATTATCAATGTTAAAAGAACTTTTTAGGTATGATATAAGATAAGTAAACATGGATATGGTCTCTCTTTTATACGTAGTGACTACCAAACTTCTTTTCACATGTTGGTGTTGGATCATGGTTTTCTAATTTACAACAAGCTTCTGACACATTTTATGCTGATGAGAGAGTCGCTTGGATTGACATAGAAGGAGTTCCTATGAAGGCTTAGACGACGAACACATTTACCAAAATTATCTCTAAATGGGGTAATTTAATTTATGAGGATGATAAAGAGGAGTCTTGTTTCCATAGAAAAAGAGTATGCATTAAAACGAAAATGAATGGTAACATTTTTGAATCGTTTAAAATCATTGTTAAAGGTAAGGTGTACTGGATACGTGCTAAAGAAGTTAATGTCACGGAGGAAGAAGATACCCAAACTGGGTTTGATAATGCATCAATTCAAAATATTAGCGACGTTGACGAAGTCCCAGAGACTGTTTTTGATAATGGCAAAGACGATTCTAATGAAGTGCACTCTCCAAATAAAGGGGTTGGTGAGTCTAAATCAGAAGACCCTTTTCACATTTATGATTTGTTAAACAAGGAACAGGTGAATGATATTGGAGGTAGTAGACACCATACAGATGATACTTTGAAATATCCCCCGGGTTTTAAGCCCAAGGACATATCAGAAATAAATTCGAACCATGATCATGCAGAAAATGAAGGGGTAAACAAAGGTATTGAGGAGGATTCTGAAACTTCAAAAGCAACTCAAATACCGAAAGAAGATGGAGAAGTATCTGCTAGTTCTGGGCATTTTCAAAAAGTAACGACAGTTCGATCACAAGGTTCTTTCTTACAATTCATGGAAGATTTGGTGAAGGTGGGACATACAATGGGGTATAAGATGGAGGGCTGTATAAAAAACATTGAAGAGATCATAGAGTCTCAGGGAGTGCATGAAGTGAATCGATGAATTTTTTGTCTCTAAATGTCCAAGGTCTTGCCCAAAAGACCAAAAAAGATTGGGTTAAGGAGTTATGTTCTAAGAATAAGGTTAATTTTTTGTCTCTTCAAGAAACAAAAATGGAGTACTTTGATGTCTTTAATATCAAATCGTGTTGGGGTAATATGTGTTTTTATTACACTTGCGGGCCTTCGGTTGGTAATTCGGGTGGTATCCTTTGTATATGGGATCCTTGTATGTTTGAAAAACATAATTCAACGATCTCTCATTCTTTTGTTGCTATTAGAGGTAAATGGATTCCCAATTCCAAGAATTTGCTTATTATATCGGTATATGCTCCTCAAGAGCTCTTTGATGCGAAGGTTCTTCGGGATTATTTGCACTACAAAATCGAAAACTGGAATGGCGAAGTGGTCATTATGGGAGATTTTAACGAGGTTCGCATTCAAGATGAACATTTCGGTTCTATTTTTAAAACACATGGGGCTGACATTTTCAATTCGTTTATTTCATCAAGTGGCTTGGTTGAAGTTCCTATGGGAGGTTGTCACACCCCAAAAATGGCGCAATGGAATGGCATTCACGGGGTATGACTTCTTAGTAAAGAACACAAAGTGACACCATAGAGAAATACTAAATGAAATACATAGAATAGATAACAGTCATAACTCCCATAGCCGGGATAAATACATAGATCCAAGATAAACATATGTCTCAAAGTTACACAACATGGCTAGAAAATAACAAAATGCAACTTCACGATATATATCCCTGAAGGGTCTTGTCTAAAGTCTTGCTCAGCCAGGCCAGTACTCAACCTTCTAGTGTAACTTCAGTCTTAGCACCTGAAAATGGTACTAGAAAACGTCAACATAAAGTTGGTGAGCTCGTAGGTTTAGATGTTAAACCACGAAGCTGTGAATAAGCGAGACAATAAGCAGTATACAAATGTAACATAAACAAAGATCACCAACTAGCAACAACTGAACCTCATACTGCAAACACGCATAATTGATCCACACATAGATTGGGTGCCATATTCCCAAAATGTATACTGGGTGCCATATTCCCAAAATGATCTACTGGGTGCCATATTCTCAAAATGATATACCCACAATGCATCACAAAATAATTTGCACGTTCAAGCTAAGTCACACAATCTGAATTCACACAGTAAAGTACATATTGCAATTAAAACACACATATTGTCCAAAAACTACGAAACAGTAGATCACAGCATGAAACAATTGTAAAGCATTTAGTACTATTTCCACCCCAAGGTAAAACACGTTAAAAATGGGGCTACGAGAACTCACCTCAGCAAAAGCAATTCCCGCTTGATAAATTATAAACGGCAAATTTAGTCCGATAACTCTATTTGCGACCTAAACAATACATAGGTCTTAGGTTCGAAAACAAGGCCATGCACGCAAGTTCATACTCTACGTTATCACTTGTACATGTTGTTATATTATTTGTCGTCAAAATATTGTTGTGTCAACTTGATCCTTTATTTAGAAAATTTCCACTTTGGGAAAATGTAACTTGTTTATCTTGCGGCCAAATTTTAGTCGTCATCTTAATGGCTATCTCAAAAATCTCAAACGCGCCTAATTTATATATGTAATGTTCTACCATTTCCGTTTACTTCATTTTAGCCAAAGTATACTCCAAAAGGTCCAAAAATCCATTCTAAAAATCCTAACAGCTTTAAAATAGAAGCTGTCAACGTATATATCGGTGTCAATCTTTATTAGGCCATAACTTTTGCGTCGTAGTTCCGTTTCTTAAGTTTGACATATCCCCGCGAAGGTCTTTAAGTATACTCTAGGCTTTTCAAGGTCTCGGCTAGTCTAAACATCATTTAACCTCAGTTTTTCACTTCTCAAAATTCTGGACAGAATGTATTTTTTCAGAAAATGTAGTTTTCGTCGTCTAATTTGAAAATAGCGTATCTTTTTCGTTATAAGTCCGTTTTAACTCATTCAAGTGACCACGTTTTCGTTATTGAGTCTATTTTCTATATTTCTAGACTAAAATTATTCACCTCCTACTGGATTCTCCAGTTTTTACAAAACGGGACAATAGCTTATATAGATGTTTCAAAATAGTGTTTTATAGTTTCTATCCCATTCTAAACCACTCCAAATCTTGTCCTGTTTCACCCATGATCTCCCCAACATAATAATAGTGATCTAAACATAATCTTAACAATATTCAAAGTCCATGTAAATGATTATCAGGAGCATTTAAATCTACATGTTTACTAATATATACATTTATAAGGTTTATTACCACCCTTTTTATGAAGAGTTTTTCTAGCTAGTTTCCATGTAGCCAAATATTGTTAAAAACATAATATTTGTTAAAGGATCATAGTAAATGTGAAAACTTTATCAACATGTACCAAGTGATAACTAAGTATAGCTACTTGACTAGCAATGTGACATAAGGAAAACATGAAATTTTTGTAAGATTACTTACAAAAATAAATAGTGAGATGTGAGTTGTAAAACACTTGATTAACCTCAAGATCAATACTCCAAATCCTTGTTAGAATGCACTTGGTCTTAACCACAACAAGATTTTTCCTCTCCTTGCTCCTTTAAATGGGTCGAATTTATTGGTATATATGGGAAGGTGATAATTTTTCTTTACTTGAACTTACTAAATAGTGAAACTTGAAGATGCAAATGCTCTATTTATACTAAAGACCTTTCAACCTTGGTATAGTTGGTCAAAAATTATAATTTGGCCTAGTTTGTGGAGGTTGGCCAAATGGGGGGCTGGGGGGGAGGGGGGGGGGGACAAGGATGAAGTCAAGCCTCCATAAAAATGTACACTCCATGTTTTTGGGGTATTTGTCTAGTAGTTAATGTAGGAAAATCATATCTAGATATTGATTTGGTTTTAAAAGGTAGGGGGCGGCATACTTGGGTAAAATTAGGACTAATAGATTTAATTTTGTACAAAAGTGTATAAATTGTATGTATTTGGTGCTAAAAAAATATGTATTGGTTGTTGTTTCGGTGATTAGCGAGAGTTATACGTAATTAAACGTAAGTTATAAAGAAATTACCTTAGGCGTCAGGAAATATTTTTGGAACTTTCGTAATCTTTTTGGAAGTATAAAAATACATTAGAAGTAATCGTTGAAGGAATTGGGTGTATCGGGTGTTAAATTTTAAATAATGAATATGGTTTGTTGAATTGACAACCGTAGTAATTTAAGAAAATGAATTTGTTTTAGAGTTTAAAATTGTGAACTGGAGCAGGAGCAAGGTACTGGGGCGTTGAGGACTAAATATAGCCTAAGCCCTAGTGATAAATTATTTATTTAAAACGAAATGCGGTAACTAAAAAGGTTCATGAATTTACCAGTTGTTACAGAGGCTATTCTTTCACATGGGTACATAAATCCGCTACAAAAATGAGTAAGCTTGACCGCTTTCTTATCTCAGAAGGTTTGATGCAATCTTGCCCAAATTTTTCTGCTCTTACTTTGGATCGTTATTTTTCGGACCATCGTCCAAACTTATTAAGAGAGTTATCTTTCGATTATGGCCCCACCCCCTTTCATTTTTATCACTATTGGTTCGAGATTGAAGGTTTTGACAAGATTGTGGAAGATATTTGGATTGATTATTATTCTGATGATACTAATCCTATGTCTCGCTTTATGAACAAGTTGCAGCATTTAAAAAAGAAGTTGCGGTTGTGGACAAATACTAAAAAAGAAAGCTTGATGAACCAGAATTCTAAATTAAAGAGCGCCATGGTTGATATCGATCAGATTTTAGATTCGTGGAATGTTAATTTGGATCTTTTACATAAACGTATGAATGTGATGAACTCTCTTCAAGACTTTGATAAATTAAAGTCTTTGGAGGTGGCTCAAAAAGCAAAAATAAAATGGTCTATTGAAGGAGATGAAAACTCAAAATACTTCCATGGTATTCTTAACAAAAAATGAAACAACCTTGCTATTAGAGGCATTTTAGTTGATGGAAAATGGATCAATTCTCCTTCCATGGTGAAGAATGAGTTTATATCTCATTTTGAGAATAGATTTGATCGCCCTCCTTCAGCCCGTCTTTCTCTCGATATGAATTTTCCCAATCAATTAGCCTTGGAGTTTCAAGTTGATTCGGAGAAAAACGTTACTAAAGATGAGCTAAAAAGGGCCGTTTGGGATTGTGGTTCGGATAAATCTCCAGGGACGGATGGTTTCACTTTCGGGTTTTATCGAAGATATTGGAGTTTATTAGAAGATGATGTTATGGAAGCTGTCTCTTATTTTTTCCAGCATGGTACGCTTCCTAGAGGCAGGAATTCTCCCTTTATTGCTTTGATTCCTAAAACTCAAATCACAAATATGGTTAAAGACTATCGTCCTATAAGTTTGATTGGGAGTTTATACAAGATTATTGCTAAAATCTTGGCGAACCGTTTAGTTGTTTTCTTGGGTGATATTGTTAGTGATGTGCAATCGGCTTTCGTCGTGGATAGACAAATTTTAGACGATCCTTTCATTCTAAACGATTTGATTCAATGGTGTACAACAAAGAAAAAGCAAACAATGATCTTCAAAGTAGATTTTGAAAAGGCTTTTGACTTGGTTCATTGGGACTACCTTGATGACGTGTTGAAGAGTTTTGCTTTTGGTAATAGATGGTGTGGTTGGATTCAAAACTGTTTACAATCGTCTAGGGGTTCTATTCTTGTCAATGGAAGTCCTACGAAAGAATTTCAATTTTACAAAGGCCTTAAATAAGGAGATCCTCTATCCTATTTTCTTTTCATTCTGATTATGGAAAGTTTACATCTTTCTTTTCAGAATGTTGTCAATGCAGGATTGTTCAAAGGTGTTTCTATCGGCTCAACTTTGCATTTATCTCGCTTGTTCTACGCTGACGATGTGGTTTTTATGGGGCAATGGTCAGACTCCAATATTTCGACCATTATCAAAGTGTTGAAGTGTTTCTTTTTTGCGTCCGGTCTTCGAATCAGTATGTACAAAAGTAAACTTATGGGGATAGCTGTAGATGAGGATCTAGTGAACCAAGCTGCTAGATCGATTGGCTGTCTGCAACTTAAACCTCCATTTTCCTATCTTGGTACCAAATTTGGCGGTATGATGTCTCGTATTAGTTCATGGGATGAAACAGTTAACAAGTTAATGGTTCGCCTTTCTAAATGGAAGATGAAAACTCTTTCTATTGGTGGAAGACTTACTCTCCACAAGTCAGTTTTAGGATCAACTCCTATTTATTACATGTCTTTCTTCAAAGTTCCTTCTCAAGTTCTTAACAAAATGGAATCTATACGTAGTCGCTTCTTTAATGGGGTGGATATTAATGAGAAGAAAATGTCTTGGGTAAATTGGAACAAGCTGTTGACTGTAGGTTCCCTGATCTACCATTGTTACTTAGTTTGAATCAATAGTTCTAGAGAGAGAAAGTAAGAGAGAGAGAGAGATGGAAGAAACTTGTAAGAGAAATAAGTAATATTGAATAACCAATAACCAACACCCTTCTCCATGTGAGAAGGGGTATTTATAGTTGCATTACATGCATGGGTCTTTGCCCTAATAGTAACTAATGGGCCGCTCATGGGCTTGCTTCATGAGCGGGCCTTCAAACAAACATACAAGCCTTATAATTAATGACCTATTAAATATACTAACTGACCAACACTTTATAATGATTCCACGTAATACCAACAATCTCCCCCTAAGGGTTGGTCATTTCAATACATAGGTTGTCTGACGTCTTTATCACTTTTCTTGATCTTTGACTTTCTTTGCTTGAGACGTCTTTAGTTCTTTACTTCTTTGTTCTTTGTTTTTATTATTGTGATCATATGTTGGTTTCGCCTTGTTTTCATCAATTTCTTTGTCTCTGGTTTCTTTACGTCTTTTCCAACATGCTCATACTTCTTTTGACTTTGAATCTTCATACTTGTGTAGTTCTCAATTTTTTATTTTTTATTTATTATTTTTTATTTTTTGCTTTGATCATTGTCTATTAACTTTGTAGATTCTTTAAGTTTTACGTAGAATCATTCTGAACTCTACTTAACTTTGATCTTTGGAGAGCTTTCTTTGACATATGCTGATCTTTATCTTTCATTTGGTATGAGCATGTGGATCTTGATTGTGAGTTGATGATTCATGATGGTAGTTATGTAACTCCCGGTCTCCATGTGTACCTGCATGAAAACAGTTAGCAATAAAGTTTCTAGCACTTACAGGTTCAGACTTCGAGATCATTAACAACATAGTGTGAAAACTTTCTCTAATCCTTACCAAGGTTGTTCCTGAATTTGATACCCTCAAGAGGGCTTACACACATATACCGAAGTATATCAATGATTCAGGTGAGCCACTGAAGTATACCGAAGTATCACTCCACGACTGTAGACCGTTTGAAACCACCAGGAATACTAAGCGTAACCCACAAGGGATTACCGAAGTGACCTGCTGTCAGGGTCGTTTGATGTTGACCCTAGCAGGAATTTCCATTCATTCACTGAGAATCACAATTGTGAATTCTCTCATAAATGTTCTTGGCAGATTACTATGATCTGCGTAGGACTCTGTTATTTACAACTGGTGTCCTTAATGTTGAACAACCAGTGTAGAAATATTAAGTGTTCATAAGAGATCTTTTGATGAATCTCCTGGCTCTAGACTCGATAAGTGCGTTTTGATTTTAGTAGTCGGAGACAGGAGGGGTGTCTCCTGTTTCAATATCAACACAACTCGTAATGAAAGGTCGATAGATTATGCAGGGTTCCCCGTGAGAATGAAACAAGTCCTTTTGAGAGAACTTGAGTGGCTTAGAAGGTTAAGTGCAGTGCGTCACTGGGTCCATGGCGTATTTGTCTTCAATACTGGTGTCACCTTAGTAACAACCAGTAGCATATGAATTGAACCCGTTTCTGCCCTAAGGTTGAACATTTGGAGGGCTATTTATGTTCACCCTTTTTCATAACTTTTCCTTTTAATTCTTCAACCCATTCTTTCTCCTTTTTCATATTTCTCCTTTTTTTTCCAATCATACCTAAGGACTTTCTAGTACTAAAATATTTGGGGTTGTCCTTAGGTAGATCCCTCCGGCTCTGACGGATCATATGACATATTTCCTAATCTTAGTCACCTTATAACTCCATGACTATCCTATGTTGCCATAAAACCATTCATTTGAAAAATCTCTCAAAGTGTTTATGATTATAAAACATATTTCGTTAACACTTTGTGAGTTTTGCATGTTTTCAGAAATACTCCCCCTTCACATGTACTTATATGCTTTTAAGATAAATCTGCAGATGTTGGGCAGAGTTCGCACATTTGAATTGATCGATTTTCAGTGAACATGACCGATTCGAGACACGCTTACATCACTAGTTAGACTAGCTTGAAATAATTACCCGTCCTGGTCAGGTTCAAAGAAGAATCTCTCGAAACGGTACACTCTACTCAGACAAGTCCTATTCGAGACACGCTTACATCACTAGTTAGACTAGCATGAAATTATTACCCGGCCAGGACAAGTCCTTTCGATTAATGACAGTTTAAGTTTTGACAATTCTTGGGTGATATCTGAGTCGAGCTCATACGAGATTTCATACTTTTGTTGCCATATTTTAATCACCTTTTATTCTCCCCCACAAAAATAGCATATTAATGTTGTTTTTGAAGAACATTTTGATTAAAATATGTTTTTTTAGGTTTGTGGGAAGAAACCAACAAGAACTTATCATTTTGAACAAAGATTGTTTCAGATACTCCCCCTCAATAAATGAATTAACTTTTTGAGGTTTTGATTTCGAGAGGGAATACTTGTTCTTTTGAGCAGAATTATGAAAAACTTAAATAATTTGATTAATTCTATTCAAAAGTAAGAAGCCTTCGCTCTTTATATCAGGATTGAGGCACTAAAGCGTACCTTAGTGTCCTTTCATTAAAAAGTACGGCTTGTGCACACTTTTTTTTTTTTTTTTTTTTTTTGAGAAATAAGTAAAAAATATTTTTGTTGTTTTTGGATAAAATATTTACAAAATGTTTTTGGTGTTTGATTCGCTTAGTGGTTTTTAAGAAAGTTCTTCAAATCATCGGGAGTCAAACACCACATACCAATTTGGTTAACTAATTCAACAAATCTTGCATGGGGCAAGGCTTTGGTGAATAAGTCCACTAATAGGTATTCAGTACCCACAAAGTATAGTTCAATTGTACCCTTGTCAACGTGCTCTTTGATGAAATGATATAGGAGTCGATATGTTTTGACTTTGAATGTTGAACCGTATTACATGAGATGGCAATGGCACTCTTGGAGTTGCAGTACATCGGAATCTTATTGTAAATGTAGCCGTAGTCCATTAGTTGTGATCGCATCCAAATGACTTGAGCACAGCATGCTGACATGGCTACAAATTCCTGATTCTGTTGATGACAATGAAGTGCAATCCTGCTTCTTTGACTGCCAAGATACAAGTTTGACTCCTAGAAAATGCACTCCACCAGATGTACTTTTGCGTGTGTCTAAACATCCTGCATGATCAGCATCTGAAAAGGCTATTAGTTCATAACCAGAATCCTTCGGATACTAGATCCCCAAATGAATGGTTCCCTTTATGTATCGAAGGATTCTTTTAACCTCATAGAGGTATCTTTCGTTAGGCGTGACTGATAACAGGAGCATAAATATACAAGCAAATACAATATCTGGTCTGCTGGCTGTTAGATACATGAGGGACCCAATAATACTTCAATATTTGGTAGGGTCAATAGGTGTCCCATGTAAATCAGCATCCAGCTTTGGTGATGATGCAGACATAGGGGTGTTATAATTATCACAACTTGTCTAGAAACCGTAGGGGGGGGGTGAATACGTTTCCATTTAAAAACTTAAAACCTTTTGATCAAACACCCGATCAAGTGTGACATAATATGAAAAGTGTCACAATGATCATATAACATCTAGAGATAGTATAAAGTAAACTACCACACAAACACAACAAAACCATGACACAATCATAGTCAACTAATATAAGCAACAAAGCACACAAGCATAAACGCAATGCAAATATAAATATAAAGCGATAAAGAATAAAATAAAAGTAAAGAGATAAGTAAGAAGGCGCAAACCAGACACGATGATTTATAGTGATTCGGTTACGAAGCTCCACTTCACCCTACTCCACTCCCCGAGTACCCAACTCGAGAGTTACTTCACTAATCAACAAGCTCCCTTCAGGCGGAGAAAACCATACACGTCGCTTATCCTATTTCCGAAACTAAGCTAGATGTCGAGTGCTAATCTTAGCTAGCACCAATCTACCACGATCTACCCGATCTACCCTTGATCCACATGATCAATCACACAAGCCCAATGGCTTCAAGAGATCTCCAAGATCACAATGATCTACTCCCACTTGACTCGATCTACCCGATCTACCCTTGATCTTCTTGATCAATCACACAAGCCCACAAGCTTCAAGAGATCTCCAAGATCTCGACAAGATCACAATGATCAACCCTCACTTGACTCAATCTACCCTATCTACATTTGATCAACTTGATCAACACACTAGCTCATAAGCTACAAGAGATATTCAATATCTCGATAAGATCAAAATGATCTTCCCTCACAAACTCTCAAAAGAAAGATAGACTTGATGTATACTATGATAAAATCAAGTGTATAACAAATGTTACAAGTGCTCTACCTACAACTACAACACTTTGTATCATCTTGGATACCTTGTGTTCTTCTCTTGCACTAGAAGAGGAATGAAGGGGATCTCTTGGTGGGATGAAAGGATCACTCTTAAACAAACAAAGACTCTCTAAATGATCAAGGAAAGTCATCTAAGTGAGGAGGGATTAGACCAGAGAAAACTGACTGGAAAATCAAGTTGGAAGTGTAAAATGGTCCACTATTTATAGGCAAGGAGAAAACTAGCCGTTACAGAGAGACGGCACCACTAATTGTCACACGTCACCACTAAATTTAGTGGTACCGTCGGTACTTTAATGGTACCGTGGACCTCCTCCATTTGTTTTTAGTGGGGAAGGTTTATTTGGGAATGTTTGGAGCTGTTTGGGGGGGGGGGGGAATGACTGTTGGGATTTTTTAAACTTATTTTTCAAAGTAAAACATTTCTTTTTAATTCAAAAATAATTTGTAAAATATATTTTTGAAAGAAATGTTTTGTCACATTAAAAATGTGAAGTTTAGAGAAAAATATAATCCTTTATCATTTGTCAAGTAGTAGATTTGTTTGTCCATACCTTGAGTGATTTACGTCGGGATGGAAATCTACGACTTTGTTGAAGCATACTTGAGACGTCGAGAGGTGTTGATGTAAGTATGCATTGATGATTTGTGTTTACAAGTAACTTGCACATTTTACGTTATGCATTACAAGTTACATGTTTGTCATTATTAAAACCGAAGAAACCGTTTAGTTTAAATATCGTAATATTTGCACTAACAATCTCCCCCTTTTTGATGATGACAAATATGTAAACCGTAACACACAGTAAAATGTAAAAGTTACCTGTCTACACTCCCTTCTCCCCCTTTTGTCGAAGCAAAAAGGTAGTTGCCTCGAGCTCTCCCTTGAATTCACTCCCTACTCCCCCTTATTACACTACTATCCTTTCTTCCCAGAAAGGCGAGCTTGCATCATCCCAGTGAAGTCTTCTATCACCACTTGTGAATTCGACTCCATGCTATGTATTCAAATACTCTTGTGCTCCCCCTAGCTCAATGCTCCCCTATGGTGACTTAATCCCCTTGTTTATTTACCATAGTATCTAGCGGATCCATGGATAAAATTCTTACAAAGGCTTTTCCTACATCAAGGGTTAGCTTCGTGCAACATAATGTATAACAGTATAGGAGCAACATTATAGGGATAGAATACACATAGCAAGACATGCAAGGGTTAAACTATGTGAGTGACACAGCCTAAAGGTGTGCCAAAAGGGTAAAGACCAAAAAGGAAGCCCAAGAAAGTTGAGCGACACTAAAAGATGAATGCATATTGAAATTCAAAGACACTTGAGTGTCACAACCCGACCAACAACCTAAGGTGTAATTATCAATCAATCACACTAACAAGAACGAGATTCTTTCATTGACTGACACACAAAATGACTTCTTCCAAGTTGTCATTAGGAATGCAAGTTCTAACAAACCTTTTGAACAACATAATCATCTACCTAAGATGATTGGTGTTAGGATGGTTTAGATTAATATATTGTTTGCACTGACAATGAGATGCATGATATATTTTAAAAGAAAAAAAATTATGCATGTGATCCTAACAGGATTGGGGTGGATATCTCTAACGGGGTTGAGGTAACGAAGTTCTAAATTTCTAGTTTGGATGATCCTAGTTTTGTGTTAGAGATAATTTGGTGCATGAAGGGTTTCGTGTGATTGTGAGGATTGAAGGTTGTTGAACTAACTATCACTTATCTGAAGTGAGGGATAGTTGTAAGGTTTGAGTGTGATGATCGATAGGTAGAAGGTTCTTAGACTAACTATCACTGTCAAAAGTGAAGTGTAGCTAAAAGGTTTATAAGGGTTGAAGGTTTTCAAACTAAATATCACTGTCAAGAGTGAAGTTTACTTATAAGGGTTGACTGTGAAGATGAGATGCAAGATAAGCTTGCAATGGTGAGGCCTTATATAGGCAAGAGTTGTGGGATTCGAACTAAAGTTGGTGGTGGTGTCCTATGGTGTAGTGAGAAAATGTTAGGGTGTATGTGAGTTTGCAAAATTTTGCAGGTTTGAGGTTAGGGATGCAGGGATCTAGAGGAAACAGTGAAAATTCGTCAAACATAGGCACGGTACCACTAAATACCACACGGTACTGTTAAATTTAACGGTACCATGACCTGGAAGTCACGAATTTTCTTGTGCAGCCTAGTTCTGGGGAGCTAAAGGGAAGTTTTCTAGGGAATAAGAATCACATTTGTGTGTTCTTGAGAGTGTTTGTTGAAAGACTATACGAGTGTGTTTTCGCTCCCCCTTAATCTATGACCATCCGGACAAGATGTGTGAAAAAAAATAAAGAGGAAAACAAACGTTGACGAAAACGTTGAGCTTAGTAGCGTCATGACAAGTGGTGGATAGCATACAATAAACTTCACCTTTGAAGTCACGTAGCTCTTCTCAATCATTGTGAATATTCATAGAACATTCATATGATGAGGCATATGATCACGTGGAGATATCCTAAGGGTTAAGAAGATAAAATCTTCAGGGTTGTGAGGTTAGTGATAAGGTTCTAGTGGGGTTATCTCAACTTATCATAGCGGTTCTTCGTTTGAAGTGTGTGTAAGGTAAGTGGGATACGGAAGAATTGGTAGTGTAGAACAAAGGTTGAAAAGTGTAGATAAGTTGGGAAGATAATGGATACGGAAGTAACCATACATATGGTGTGTTCAGTACCGTGCGGAAGTGAAAGGGGAAAAATCTAAGAAATCAGAAGATAGACAGAATCTATTCTGATAGAAGACAGTTCAGGTTCAAGACTACATCGAGTGGGTTTTGATAGTGTTGGTGAGAATTGAAAATAAGATAAACTGTCTCAGCAGACAACGGTCCGACGGTACCGTTAAATTTAGCGGTACCGTCCCCTATTTAAGGGTACCGTAACCTGCTGAGGTCAGTTTTGACCCAGAATGAGATTTTTGATAGAGAAATTTCACATATGTTGTGATTTTTCTGGACCTTAGATTAAAGGAATTTATACCGAATAAATTCTTTTATGAATGAATCTAACGGGATTCGATGAACGTTAATCGGGAACGAGAAATGACATTTAATTGCATTTCACAAATTAAATATACTTTAAATATTTCGGATGAAATATTTAAGTTGTCATTGGAGTTTAAAAGGATTTTACGAATAAATCTCGCTGATTTAGTGAGACTTTTCGACACGAGGAGAGAATTTATACCTAATAAATTCTTTGAACGGTACTGAACGAGAAGTGATGACTTTTATATTTCCGAGGAAATACATAGGTAGTCATTAGAGCGATGTGAAGGATGACTTAATATTTCCAGTGAAATATTTAAAAAGTCATGAGACGAGACACAAGATATGACTTGACATTTCCAGTGAAATATCTAAAAGTCATGGGATGAGATAGAGGGAATGACTTGATATTTCCAGTGAAATATCTAAAAGTCATGACACAAAATAGAAGAGATGATCTCAATATTTCCAATGAAATATTCAAGTGATCATACGAGGAACGTGAGAGATGACTTAATATTTCCAGTGAAATATTTAGAAGTCATGAGATGAGACGTAAGGAATGACTCAATATTTCCAGTGAAATATTTAAAGATTCATGGGACGAGACGCACGAGATGACTACAATATTTCCAGTTAAATATTTAAGGGTTCATAGTGATAGGCATACCTAATTTCTAATGTGTTAAAAGGAAATAGAGTGGGTGCAAACTTTACAAGCAAATCATGTAAAATGCACATAAGGAATAAATGCAAACATCATTTAAAACATGATAATCATTTAGCATTTAAGATCATAAAGACATTTAATCATATCTTACGAGAACATGTTATCATTTTGAAACACATATATGGGATGCAAGCAATCTAGGTTTACTAAGGAAGATCCAAATTACTGCTTGTTCAAAATGAAATCCTAACGGGAGATATAAAGTTCACCGATGTAAACTATCTCTAGTCAAATGTAGGAATGGAAAATTTTCAAGTTAGAGAATGAGTATGGGACTATCACTAGTGGTGCTCAATTCAGGTAAAACATGACCATTTTTACGGGTTATACCACGAACCCAACTTCTCTCCTGGAAGCAATTCAACCATTAGGTCAAATTGAATTTCTAGTGCGATAGGTTCTCCAGTAGTCATTCTCATGTTAGAAAAATTCAAATTCCTATATTTTCCTATCGAAGTATAGCAAAGATGATATTAGCTTATTTCACTAATATATGGCCTAATATGACTCAACTAACCATACTTTGAAAGTCGGTTAAGAAAATGACATGTCTTACACAACTCCTAACAAAGGCAAGCGAAATTTTTTAATTTCGTGTTTGAGATTTAGAGGTTATTTGATGAAGATGGTGCATTTTATGATCTCTTGGACAACATCTTTGTTTGTTGAGTTGTTACATGTTATTTTAACATGATTTGGTTTCCTAGAACCAAGAGACACTCTAATGTGATACAATGTAGAATCTACTACATCATGTGTGTTTCAAGAATGCTCCTTAACATATCTTGAGAGAAGGATCTAGTAAAGGTTATTTACGTCAATAGATCTTGTGAGTATTATATTTGAAATGAGACATATTGCATATTTCAACAAATATGCTTTTCTAAGAGGAAACTTATCACTCTTACAAATGCTTAGTGAAACAAGTATTTTAGTGTATGACCAATTTTACTTGTTTATGCAATGACACATGTTGTATTGGGTTATTATTCAACTCTAATATCCTATATTTGTTAACAAGATGCAATGTATTCTCTTGTAACATAACCATTCATGTTACAAAGAAAATAAGATGCATAGGATATAAGTTATCCTTTGTCAATCTTTTGATAAGAGAAATACATGTCATATTCTCAAAGATTGATGACTTACATAATAGTTAATAACATATTATGTGTGAAACTTTTACTAGACATGTGATTTTGAGTGTTGAGTCATTCATGAGCAAAGTTTACGTATTTTGTTTGTTTGCTCGTGTTTGGTTTTTCAGAAATGACACATTTACTAATTGCATTGCAAAGTAAATTACTTGTATATTTCGGATGAAACATCCAAGTTGTCAATCCTACTTAGTTGTGTATTTTATGCACGTTTTAAACATATTAGTTTAATGTTTGGAACGCAACCATTGGACAAGGAGACTCAATATGGCATCTTCAACACAAGTGTGAGTTATGATCCGATGCATATTATTTTCATCTTGAGAGGACGTTATTATTTTCATAACAATCGAGTGTGATTGAGTATGTAGATTCAAGATAATATATTTCATCATATTTTGATGTTATCTTGAAGCTAGACAAATAATGACTCCAATTTCATGTCCATACTCGAAAACTTGTCAATTAGATTCGATAATGATATCAATCATAATTTGAATAATGAATTGATATGTACTCGGAATCTTTCTTGACCCTCACGATCACTCCTTTTAAAAAGAAAATAAAAATTTAAGGAATGTGTTCCATTTATTCTAATATTAGTTGTATGTGTGAGGTTAATGACATATTAAGTTACTACTTCGATATTGTCATTTATTTTTATTTGCGAAAAGCTATTTATATTATTAGGTATAATATCCTTAGTTTTTCGACACCTCATTAGTATAAAAATAATTATCTTAACTATTTTTATACAACATACGTAAAATACTAAATGTTTAAAACATTTTGTATGTGTGTTAGATCCATGCAAGTTTAATACATTTTCTTTTACTTAAATACTAATGTATTAATATGATCTTTTATCTTGTTTAGACAACCCATGGTCAAGCAAGACAAAATGATGTAATGTTTTAGAGATCATGTTACGGATTTTATGACAGTGTTAAGTATTTTGAGGTGATATACTTTTTACACTTAAACCTTTGGAAAAATAATCGTGTAAGACAATATCTTTCGACACACATGATCAACCAACTTAGTTTCTATTCCTAAGAAGGTTACTAAACCATTTTAAAAACTTGCAACATATGCAAGAAAAATGGTCTATGCCTATATGCAATGCAAACTAATTACTCAATATAGTGCAAGTGATTTAGCATGAGCCTTATAAATGCATAAACTGGAAAACTATAATAAACAAATAGCAACAAGGCATGAAAGACACTTATGCTTATAGATAAAATTAGCTCAACTAAAGATAAAATATTAACTAACAATACTAAGACACAAAGAAAAACAAATAGCCATTTAGCTTAACACACAAAAATACTTATCGTCATTTTGTGTATTAAGTATAACAATGTATACTAAGCTTGATTTTATTTGAAAACGAATTGGTTTCCTCCCCATTTCAAAGATTTTTGCTAAGTCACTTTGAAAATACGTCAAGGTTTAAAAGTTGAATCGCCCTTTTTCAGTTTGACCAAAAATTTACGCAAACTGCATGACCAAAAAGACCTTTAGTTGAAAATCAAGGACTTTAACATACTTTCATTTAGAACTAATTCATAAAAATATTTTTCATATGAAAGTAGACTCAACTTCGTTTAAAATGATGGGTGACACGACTCCTACGGACTTATGGTTGATTTTATATGAATTTCTGAAAATGACCCAATACTGAAAATAGACAGACAGAGGAACGGTACCATTAAATACCCCACGGTACCGTTAAATATAACGGTACCGTCCTATATTTAGTGGTACCGTGATCTGTTGTCCTTTCAAAACTGCATGACTTAATGACTCGTTTTGAAAACATAACCGGACACTTAAAACTCTATTCTTTTAGTGGTTTAAGAAAATCTTCAAGCTAGTATGACAAAGTATACTTAACAACAAAACTTGTAAGTATTAAGCAACTAAATACTTTTCATATTTTATCACCTTCATAGGTAATTTGATACATGGATCGTACTCAATTTTGAAAACCATTTGTTTTAAAAAATTGAGCGACGTGGCTCTGATACCAATTGTGGAAACCGTAGAGGGGGGGGGGGTGAATACGTTTCCATTTAAAAACTTAAAACCTTTTGTATCAAACACCCGATCAAGTGTGACATAATATAAAAAGTGTCAACAATGATCATATAACATCTAGAGATAGTATAAATTAACTACCACACAAACACAATCAAACCATGACACAATCATAGTCAATATAATATAAGCAACAAAGCACACAAGCATAAACGCAATGCAAATATAAATATAAAGCGATAAAGAATAAAATAAAAGTAAAGAGATAAGTAAGAAGGCGCAAACCGGACACGATGATTTATAGTGGTTCGGTCACGAAGCTCCTCTTCGCCCTACTCCACTCCTCGAGTACCCAACTCGACAGTTACTTCACTAATCAACAAGCTCCCTTCAGGCGGAGAAAACCATACACGTCGCTTATCCTATTTCCGACACTAAGCTAGATGTCGAGTGCCAATCTTAGCTAGCACCAATCTACCACGATCTACCCGATCTACCCTTGATCCACATGATCAATCACACAAGCCCAATAGCTTTAAGAGATCTCCAAGATCTCGACAAGATCACAATGATCTACTCCCACTTGACTCGATCTACCCGATCTATCCTTGATCTTCTTGATCAATCACATAAGCCCACAAGCTTCAAGAGATCTCCAAGATCTCGACAAGATCACAATGATCAACCCTCACTTGACTCAATCTACCCTATCTACCTTTGATCAACTTGATCAACACACGAGCTCGCAAGCTACAAGAGATATTCAATATCTCTATAAGATCACAATGATCTTCCCTTACAAACTCTCAAAAGAAAGATAGACTTGATGTATACTATGATACAATCAAGTGTGTAACAAATGTTACAAGTGCTCTACCTACAACTACAACACTTTGTATCATCTTGGATACCTTGTGTTCTTCTCTTGCACTAGAAGAGGAATGAAGGGGATCTCTTGGTGGGATGAAAGGATCAATCTTAAACAAACTAAGACTCTCTAAATGATCAAGGAAAGTCATCTAAGTGAGGAGGGATTAGACCAGAGAAAACTGACTGAAAAAATCAAGTTGGAAGTGTAAAATGATCCACTATTTATAGGCAAGGAGAAAACTAGCCGTTATAGAGGGACGACACCACTAATTGTCACGCGGCACCACTAAATTTAGTGGTACCGTCGGTACTTTAATGGTACCGTGGACGCTCCTCCGTTTGTTTTTAGTGGGAAAGGTTTATTTGAGAATGTTTGGAGCTGTTTGGGGGGGGGGGGAATGACTGTTGGGATTTTTTTAACTTATTTTTCAAAATAAAACATTTCTTTTTAATTCAAAATAATTTGTAAAATATATTTTTGAAAGAAATATTTGTCACATTAAAAATGTGAAGTTTAGAGAAAAATATAATCCTTTGATCATCTGTCAAGTTGTAGATTTGTTTGTCCATACCTTGAGTGATTTACGTCGGGATGGAAATCTACGACTTTGTTGAAGCATACTTGAGACGTCGAGAGGTGTTGATGTATGTATGCTTTGATGATTTGTGTTTACAAGTAACCTGCACATTTTACGTTATGCATTACAAGTTACATGTTTGTCATTATTAAAACCGAAGAAACCGTTTAGTTTAAATATCATAATATTTGCACTAACAACTTGTCATGCCATGTTTCTTTAAAATTTCAAGAGCATATTTGGATTGACTTAGAAAAATTCCACGGGGTGACTAATGAACTTGGATTCCTAAGAAGAACGTAAGTTCACCCGTCATGGACATTTTAAAATTTTGTTTCATTAATCTTGCAAAAGCATTTGAGTATTTTTTTTGTTTGTAGAGGCAAAAATAATGTCATCGGCATAAATTTGAACAATTAAAATATCCTCCCCGTGTTTTTGAATAAACAAAGTTATCCACAGAGCCTTTAGTAAAATGATTGGTAAGCAAGAAAGTAGTCAGTTTATCGTACCATGCCCTTGGGGCTTGTTTTAGACCGTAAGGGGCCTTTTTGAGTGTCTACACATTGTTGGGAATTGGATTTGATGATTACAAAACTACATATGCATAGATAAGAAACAACAGGGACTTAATGTAATAAATTAGTTAGCTTCCTGTGAAATATAGGTTTTCTTGTAAACCCTATTTATAAAGGGTATTAGTCGGCAGTAATAGACATATAGAAAACAATAGAACTCTCCAATGAGAGTCTAATAGAAACGTGTGTGTGTACACGTTAGTTAGTAAGTAGTAGTTAGTTTATGTATTGGTATTGAATAAAGATGAAGCGCGCTTGAATAAAAACCTTGTTTAACATTATTGATGTTAGTTAATTTCGCTGTGCATATAAATGATGTTTGTAAAACATATCCTAGATGCGCTTAAACGTGGATCAACACACATGGTTGGGATGCTCTGGATCGACGAATCCCTCTGGTTGACTAACATAAACCTCCTCACATAATTGACCGTTGAGAAATATCGTTTTCACATCCATTTGATAAACAACCATATCAAGCCTAGCCACTGGAGCAAATGACTCTTCAAAATCAATTCCTTCTTGGTGAGTGAATCCTTTAGCTACCAGACGCGATTTGTTACGAATCACTGTGCCTTCTGCATCTATCTTATTTTTCCAAATCCACTTTAGCCTGATGACAAAGATCCCATCTGGTCTTTCAACTAATTCCCAAACTTCTAGGTATTTGAATTGGTCGAGTTCTTCTTGCATTGACTCAATCCAGTTGTCATATGTCAGTGCTTCTTTAATGTTTTTGGGTTCATCTTGACAAACTGTGAGTGCGTAGATGCAGTTTTCAGCATCGGTGTGAAGCTTTCGTCTTGTCATAACTGGAGCTGAGGGATTGCCAATAATGTTTACTAAGGGGTGATCTTTAATTCATTGATGTGTTGAAGGGTGGTGTTGATAGAACGTATGCAAATTAGCCGGGTCCAAATTGCGTGTGGACGACTCGGCAATATCAGGAACGGTTGGATTCGGTGCAAATGGATTAAAGAAGGCATTTGGGTGATAATTTGCAGGCTCGGGTACTGATTGTTGTTGTTGTAGATCTTCAGATGTGCTTTCAGTGTTGGAAGCGGTTTGTTCAGCTATTGATGGAGATTCAATTGGAGGTGCATCTGTTGCAATGGTTGTTGTTGTTAGTGCAGGTGTATCGGGCATTGGAACATTATCAGGTTGTGCAACAAAAATAGGTGATACATCTGGTGCACGACATGAAAAGGAATCATCAAACAGTGGAGCAAACATAGTTTCCAATTCTTTACGGTTAAGTGAAAGAGGTGCAGCTTATTGATCTAGAAAGTTTAGACGGTTGGTTGCGGGTCCTAAGCTGTTTTGCTTAGAAGTCATTTCCGTTAGTTCATCCAAATTACCATGAATGGTTTCCACTATTTCTCTAGTACGACGATTCCAGATGCGAAAGCCTTTAGAGTTTTCGCAGTATCCAATGAACACACCGATGTCAGCTTTTGCTTTGAGCTTACCAAGGTCTTCGCGATCATTATTTGGGTAACAAAGAGCACCAAATACATGAAAGTATTTTATATTCGGTTTTCGATTATGGACAAGCTCATAAGGTGTTTTGCAGTGGCGTTGGTTGATCATACAGCGGTTTTGAGTATAGAATGTAGTCGAGACAGCTTCAGCCCATAAGTAATCCGGAAGTTGGGCATTAATCAACATCGTTCTTGCAGCATCTAATAACGTCCTGTTGCGTCTTTTAACAACCCCATTCTATTCTGGACTTTTTGCAATGGATGTTTGATGTTCAATTCCTACTACTTCAAAATATGCTCGAAGTGTTTGATTCTTGAATTCAGTTCCATTGTCTATTCTAACTTTTCTGACCGTATTACGAAGCTGAACTTGAATTTTCTTGAGAAAGGTGATAATCATAGGAGGAGCATGATCTTTACTTCTGAGAAAATAAACCCAAGTCCATCTGGAGTAGTCATCAACGATTACAAGAATGTAGCGTTTGCCATTAATCGTCTACACGTGCATCGGGCCACACAAATCCATGTGAAGTAGTTGAAGAACATGATCAGTACTGGGTTCTGTTTTAGAGGGAAAGCGTGTACGAGTGCTTTTTCCTTGTTCACATGCGGGACATAAGTGATCTTTGGAAAACCAGAATCTTGGAAGACCGTCGACTAGCTTGTGACGTGCAAGATCAGTCATGGTTTTGAAGTTCAAATGAGAAAGACGTTTGTGCCATAACCATGATTTTGTCGAAGTTGCTTTGGAGAGCAGACATATTGGAGAAGAAGCAATCATATCAGACATGGAGATTATGTAAAGGCTTGTTCCACGAGTGCCTGACATTAGATCATCTCCTTTTAAATCATGAACGAAGCATGTTTTCCCCCTAAATGCTACTTCCAAATCCCCATCACAGAATTGACCGACTGAGAAAAGATTATGACCAAGGCCTTCGACATAATACACACGACTAATTTCGGTGTTTCCATTGACATAATCTCCATAGCCCATGATAGCAGTTAAGTGATCGTTCCCGAATCTGACAGTGCCAATGAACTTTGCAACAAAGTTTACTAACAGTTTGAGATTGCCTATCATATGTCGGGTACAGCCGCTATCAACAATCAATAGAACAATTTGGATCACCTGCATCACATGAAGACGACGAAGGTGGAATAATGGTAAGGGTGGAACCCAAAGAATTTGAGGGTTCCGTTGGGTTAGAAGAACACAGATTAACAATTTTAGGTATCCATTTAAAACTAGGTGTCCTTTGTAGCTGATGAGTGCCTATTTACTCATCATTTTATGCCCATATAATACATAAAAAATGCTAAAAACAGCCAAATATGCCAATTTATATTGCAGATATCCTTGGATTGTGTTTTTATGTATTTCAGGTACAAAGGATTGAAAACAAAGCGAAAACAGACATTTTTGGATCATCTCGACAATATTTGTGCATTTGATCAAGTGATGACGAAGTCAAAGTCAACCCCGGGAAAGGGCATTGGAATGAGCTTGGAAAAATGAACCCGACACCTAAATCACATTTCACCACTAATCCTAAAACAAACTTCAAAATTAATCCTAAATTACCCTAAACCTAGTCTACAACTAAACCCTTAAAACACCAAAACCATAAAACCCAGCCCAACCAAACCAAGCCCAACATAAAAAACCCAATAAACCCGGATCCACACCTTAACCTAACCAACCCTTTTATTAAATAACGGGGTCAAATCACAAAGTCAACCCATTTTCCCCAGCTTTACCCGCCAAAAGCTAACCTACCTTTTTCCCTGCTTCATGTCCCCTCTGCTCACCTGCACCAACCACCTTACTTCCCCCCCCCCCATGCGTAACATCCTCACAAGTCAACCATGCCAAGCTGGCAATCCAGGTACAATTTGGTGCTAAAACCCATTCAAAGGCTGAGATGTTACCAAGTCTAATCCAAGGGTCCAAATAGAAGAAAGAAAGCACAAAGTTGAGACAGAGATGATTCCACTCACACAAGAAGCACAAGAGTGAAGAAAACCCTAGTTTTAGTTTTAGTATAAATAGGTTTTATTATAAGCCCCAGGGCAGGGAGTTAAGCAGTTAGTTTTTAGCTTAGTTTAAGTTTCAATTTAAGTTTTCAGTTCTACTTTATTTCCAGCTTATTTAATTTTCTCAAGTATTGTATTGTGTTTAAAGTTTAATGAAAGTTGAAGTTTTTATTTAAAATCTGTTATTTTAAATTACATTCAGTTGTGTTAAAAATAATTCATAAGCCTTTAATTATGTCCCTATAAACTTATATAAGCTTCTAATAGCTTTTTGTAAGCTTATAATTGTTTATTACTGATTTAATTTTAAAAATCTAAAAAAGTCAAATAAAGTCAACAAAAGTCAAAAATAAGCAATGTGGATGATAAGCTAGAAAGGGACGGGCTTATTGCTGTCACCAGCTTGTTTTTAACAAGCTGGAGCTGTAGAGAAGCTCCTCGAGCATTTTTGGCCTTTGTTTTGCTAAGGCATATGTAAGAATCTCTTTATTCCAAAGCCATTAGTGTAAACTGCTTATTTATTCTTCATTCAGTGCTTATTTGTTTTATTTTTGCTTATTTGTTCTAATTATTGTTAGTTCATGTTTATTAGAAAGCTAGTACTTAATTGTTTTTGTTTTAATCTTAAAATCTCATTAAAAGCCAAAAATAGCCAAGTAGTCTATAGTTTATTGCTAGTGCTTATTCATAGTTGATAGATGTTAATAAGTGCTTAATGAACTTAGTATATCATCAGTAATTCATAATTTCAGCTTAAACTAGTCATCTTTAGTTTTAAAACTCAAAACCAGTCGTATAAGGGGTGTTTGGAACAAGGCTAAAAATGGGTAAATTCTGTGCTCACTGTTCGTTTGCAATTGGGTTAGGTTTGATCTAGCTTAAAGTAGCTTAAATAAGTAGTTTGTAGGATAATTTGACCTGAATTTGAGGATTTAGTAGATTTAAGTTTGATGTTGACGGTTTTAATATAGGATCTGATTTAGATTTGCTTATTATAGGATTAAGTAGATTAAGTGCTTGCTTTTGGTATTTTTGAATTCCTTATAGTAGGTTAAGTTGAAATTCAGTAGTTGCTCTAGTTTCATTAGGATTTGAAGTGTTTAGACCATTTTTTTGCAACAAAATCTGCACAGAACATATATGCAGCCTGCACTAGTTTTCTAAGGACTGTATAAGTGCTTATTTGAAGATCTCAGTGCCTGATTTTTGGTTTATATGATCTGTGGTGTATGTTCTTAAATTGGTTTGAAGTTTGATGGGTATGCCTATTGCTTTTGTGGCTTATTGCTAAGCTCAAAAGTGGTCTCCTAGGACGGTCCATGCCCTGCACACCCTTATTTGTCCAACTGCTATTTCCAAGCTCATCATAAGCTCTAATCAGCTCTTTGATCTGCAAGTGGTTTTTCAAGCTCATTAGTGTTTGATCTCTAGATACATTGTTTGTGACTATGCTTATGTCCTTGTTGCTTATATTGAGTTTAAAAGTCCTTTTAGCCTGTTCTTGTCTGTGCACAGTAACATTGCTTGTTGAAATAAATGCTTATTTGCTTTTTCTTGTGGTCATCTGAGATATTTGTTCATCTAGATTATGCTTAGTTTGATTTAGCTTTCTAGTTCCCTTTGCTTAATTGTTATTAGATTAGCTACTTCTAGCCATAGCTTATTTTCCTTTTTCTTTACTGTTCTGAATTTCATTAGCTTTTTCTGAACTTATCTTTAGTTTTCAAAAATAGTTGTAGTTTTAAAAATTGCTTATTTTATTGTGCTTATTCAGTTTTAAAAATAAAAATTCAAAAAAAAAAAAAAAAAAAAAAAAAAAAAAAAAAAAAAGCCAAAACCAGGGTTTGAACCTTGGTCTCTGACCTTCCAGCACCTCACACACACACAACATCACCACTAGCACCCTTGGGACTTCTCTGTTAGTCCTTTCCACTTTAATTCTTTTAAGCCCTTTTTTTTTAGTTTTGCTTATTCCTTGTTTTTGCTAAATAACTGCTTATCCGATTAAGCAGTTATCTTCCTTTTATTTTTCCTGGAATCTTATTATCATTTAGCACTTTTATGCAAAGTTTCATATTTTTCTACTTTCATTTAGTATTTTTTTTATATTTTTCTTTTTCTAAATAGTTTTTAATTCATAATAAAGAAAATAAAAGTCAAAAAAATAAAATTCTTTTTTCTAAAATTTTCTTTTATCATTTAGAACTGAGGAAAAATAAATTTGCACTCGTAGGATTAATTTTTAAAGATTTTGGCTCGTTTTTGAATTCCCGGTTAACGTTTTTAGTTTAATTTCGTTCGTGCTTTATTTTGCTTTGTTTCTTTACTTTCCATAACTTAATTAGAATTAAAAAACATTAAAATCCAAATTTCATCTTTCAAGCACTTTAATTCCAAACCGTACACGATATCCTCGATTCACACCTCATCGGGAAACGACCCGGGTATCACTTGCCCGGTATCTCATATCGTATTCACGGGTTTTGCAAGTTGGCCTTTTTCCTAAAGGGTTGGCTTGTCAGTTCCCGAGCCTTACGCATATCTGATATTTTTGTACGTACATTCACAACGGATCAGTAGCCAACCTTGCCATATCCAACTAGTTCGTGCTTTCTTCTTAGTGAATTCGCTAGGTGATGGCACTGTCTTAGGAGGTGTATACGCAACTATGAGATTGTCTAAGGCATTTGGAGAAACTACACTTGGCGGTTTTCCTAGCACAGACTTAGAAGCAATAGTGGGCCTACAGGGAATGCCAGATGTACGTTTCTTGTTACGAGTTAAAAGGGGGTTAGCTACACATTTTGTATACTCACCAGTTAACATACTATTACGACAAAACACACAAGAGGCGTTAACATTCAAAACATTCAAAGGTTCATCATTCGTTACACTGATAGTATGATTACAATTTGCCAAATTAGAATCTAAATCAGATGCAACATGAGTTTTATTCAAATTCCTAAGTTGATCTTCTACTTCCGAGGCTTCTAGTTTTCCCCTTCTACGTTGCAAGATCCTATTCTTCCATTTGTTGCTCTTACGCTTTGATCTACTAACGCTAGTAGTGGGGACTATTCCTGTAGACGTGGAAGGATTCAAATTAGTTGTCTGAGTGAATGTTTGCCTAGATGTTGTGTCCATTTTGTACATTCCAGGTGCAATCACATTTGTGCTAACAAACTTTCCTTTTTCTAGTAACTGAATTTTCACTTTAAGGTCAATGATGATGTGATCTTTTTGTTGAATATTTGACTCGAGTTCTCTATTTAAGTGAACGGTGTCATTAAGATTTTGACAACATTCATCGATTTTCTTCAAAAGCTGAGATCGAGTCATTTTCAATGAGTCATAAATGGTTTTGTACTCAGTTTTTAAATGCTCGATTTCCTTTTCATATTTGAAAATTTGACATTTTAAAACAGCATTTTCATCATCAAGATTCTCAACTTTGGATGTGTGACTGTTTTGAAAGGACAACGTTTCATTTTGACTTTGCAATTTTAATTCAAAATCAAGACTCTGAGTTTGACACCATTGAAGCTTCTGATTAAGTTGAAAATTTTCTGTTGAAAGTTTACTTTGCACATCATCATTGTGTTTAATAATTCTCTCATTTTCTCTTTTTAAAGTCTCAATTTCGTGTCTCAACGTTTGAGTGTCAGCAGTGTGATCATCAACAAGCATAGAATTGCAAGACTCATAAATAGAATTCATAATCACCGAGATAATATCATAACTTAGAACATTTTCCAAGAGTCGACCAGCTTCATTTTGTAAAACTTTGTTTTGATGTTTTTGTTTTGAGATCGAGTTTTTTGTTACATAGAAAATGTTCATCATGGATGTTACTTCTTTTTGAAGTTCCTGTTCCCAGTGTGTAGCACAAAGACGCAAATGTTGAATATGTTGTAAGAATTGTGTTTGAAAAATTTATCTCTTTTCTTTTTCGTAAGCAGATTGAAAAGTGGAAACTTTTATCTCTGAGTTACGTTCAATTGCATGTTCTAAAATTTTGATGTCTTCCATAAACGTATCAAAATACCTAAGTACAAGACAACGTTTAGGTAATGGTGTAATTTCACCAGAGGTTGGTAAAGGGCCATTTATTTGTGCCACTGGTTTAACAGGACCAACATCAGAAGAAGATTCATGAATTTGCATTACAAACCATAGTTGTTCTGTTTTATCTCTTTGAGGAACGAAGGTGTCAAAAATATGAGGCATGTTTGAATAATCAAAAGGAATAACATATGGTTTAAAGCTCATTTTTGATCGACTCTCTTCTTCCTATTCATGTTCTTCCTCACAATCATGTACAACAACAAGCACAATTGATTCATCAAATAATTGGTCTGCACTATACAACTTTGGATTTTCTTTGAGTGCTGTTCATAGAAAACGTGGTTTATTATCATCTAGAGCAAAACCATGACCTTTGGGACTTGGTTTCAAAGTGAACTTTTGTATTGTTGTGATAGACTCGCCAGTTTTGTAAACAACGTTTTGAAACTCTTTTAATTTGCATTCCAGTTCGACAATTTCATCTAGGTAAGAATCAATTTATTTCCTTGAATTTTGTTTGTGTTCAGAAAAACTAGCTTGACAAATGGACATCTCGGTTGTTGTTTTCAAAAGTTTTGAATTGAGATGTTCAACTTGTTGTTTGAGCTCACTTTTTTCTTGTTCCAATTTAGAAACCAATTTACTGTTAGAAACAATTAATTCTCGCATTTGATGTTGTAAGTCTTGTTCTTTGACATAAGCTTTTTGAAATGCAACTTCAAAACATTGTTCTCGTTTTTCTTTTGTTTCAAAATTTGTGAGTTGTATTTTACAGCACTCAAGATCCGAAGTCAATGATGCAACTTTTGCTTTTAAATTTCTGTTGATTTCATTACATTTTTCAATCTGAGATTTATGTAAGTTTAATTGAGATTGGGTGGTCAATAGTACGGTCATGAGTTCTGGATCTGGACCGGGCGAAGGTTCATTCTGTTCAATTTGATCATTGTTATCGTCATCAATTGGATCATCAAATGTAACAACTGTGTTAATTTGATCATCATCATCAAATGTAACAACTGTGTTCATTTGTTCATCTTCTTGAGGAGTTAATAATAAATCATTTTGAACAACTTGCTCCTCGTCTGATGCAGATGCAGATGGTGATGCAATTTCATGTATCAGACATGTGGTTGGATCAGGTACCTGAGACAGACCATCAGTGTCATACACTGGGCCTGTGTCACTCATGTGAAGTTCCTGCATATTTTCCATTAGCATCACAGCTGCATTTGCTTCCAAATCTTCCATGTCATCATCTGAATATGCATTTGCCATGAAGCTGTTTTCTTTGTCTGTGAGAGTGCCCCCTGATTCATCCTTTAGAGCTAGAAGTAGTGCCTGTTTATGAAACTCACTGCCTCTGACTCTGGGTTTGGGACATGCATTAGCCAGATGACCTTTCCCATTGCAGTTATCGCACTTGACCATAGTATTCCCAGTCTCTGTATTCCCAGTTTCAACAATTTCAACCCTTCTCTGAGGAGCACCTGCATTGATCATATTTCCACCAGGTGCATTAAACCGTTGTCCATTTCCTGAATTTTCCATATAACCTCCTGAACCCGTTCTTCCACCGTTACGATTTTGTATTTCAACCCGTCCATCTTGTTCAACAGCTTGATTCCTTGTGTTAGATGAAGTGCGGAGACGATTTTTGGATTTGTTTGAAAATTTGCTCAAGGCACGAGCAATAAGTGCAAATCCTTCATTAAAAGAGTTGAATGCATCGTCTTCGTCATTGTTTGTATTAGTGTAGAACATGGTCTCAGTGTTGTCATAGAGGACAAGTTGATTGTCAGTTGATTGATGTGTCGAATCATATGGAATAAGTTGAGTTGATGGGGTTTGTTGTTGTGGATAGAATTGATGTTGAGGATACTGCTGTTGTTAAGGATAAAAATAATTGAAGTAAGGTGATTGAGACATGTTTGTAACAATGATATGGATCTTTAAGGATGATTTAGGTGTGCAGAGTAAATGTATAAGTAAGTGTACTTATGTGGATACTCGGAAAAAAATTTGGTTTCTACTCGGAGGATTAATACTCGAAGTGTTGGTGAAAGATGGTCAGAGTTTCGTTTCCTACTCGGAAGGATTTATCAAGTATTAGTTACTGTTCCGTACTCGGAGAGTTCTTACTCGGAATATCGTACTCGTTATATCTTACTCGGATGCGTCTTACTCGGAGTCAACCCAATATTCGGACAGAGTGATGTTTCCAAATATTAATGAAAGTAGTTACTCGGAAGGTCCGTACTCGGATAAAGTTACTCGGAAACAGTTGCTAAAAACCTAACTCGGAAATTCCTAAGAGTCTTACTCGAAAAATAAAAGATTTTTGTTACTCGGGAAATGAGGGTTTAAGTTGCTCCGAAAAAAAAGGGTTTTTAGTTACTCGAAAAAACGCAACAGTAGCAGATTTTACGAAACCCTTAAAAAACCCTTAGAGCAATGAATTTAAACCAAAGTAACCACGAAACTAACTTTAAAACTAACTAAGCTAGTGGAAAGTAGCAAACTTTTTGATTTTTAACCTAAAAAATTCGAATTTTTTGATATTATGAAACGTTAAGGATGAATGGATTAAAAAACCAAAAAATAAATAAAAACTTTTTCACGCAAAACACGACCTAAACAACCCTAGGCGATTGATACCACTTGTAGGTTCCTTGATGTACCATTGTTACTTAGTTTGAATCAATAGTTCTAGAGAGAGAAAGTAAGAGAGAGAGAGATGAAAGAAACTTGTAAGAGAAATAAGTAATATTGAATAACCAAGAACCAACACCCTTCTCCATGTGAGAAGGGGTATTTATAGTTGCATTATATGCATAGGTCTTTGCCCTAATAGTAACTAATGGGCCGCTCATAGGCTTGCTTCATGAGCGGGCCTTCAAACAAACATACAAGCCTTATAATTAACGACCTATTACATATACTAACTGACCGTCACTTTATAATGATTACACGTAATCCCAACATTGACGTCTAAAGATAAAGGAGGTTTAGGCGTTTCAAGTTTCTATGCTATGAACCGTGCTCTCATGTTCAAATGGTTTTGGCGATTTTATTCTGATAACACTTCCTTGTAGGTTAGATTGATTAAAGCAATGCATGGCAAAGATGGCCTTCTCGGTAATTCAGTTAAGTACTCTTACCCCTCTATTTGGTCTGATATCATTCGTGATTTAGTTATCCTAAAGAATAAAGGCCTTGACTTACTTTGGCTTATTTAGAAAAAGATAGGCAATGGTTTTGATACCTCTTTTTGGGAAGATACATGGAAGGGTGATATAGCTTTCAAACTTCTTTATCCTCGTGTTTATGCGTTGGAAAATTGTAAGCAGATTAATGTTGCTTCTAAAATGGGTCATGATAATTTGGGTATCTCTTTGCGTCGTACTCCTAGAAGTGGTGTTGAGCTCGAGTAGTTTAATGATCTGACGAACTCCTTAGTTGATTTACAACTTCCCAACATGCAAGATAGATGGTCTTGGTCTTTGTCGGGCTCGGGAGTCTTTTCAGTTGCTTCGGTTCGAAAACTCATTGATGATCACTTGCTTGCCGAGGTTTCTTCTAAAATTAGTTGGAGAAATATTGTTCCTATCAAAGTTAACATTCTCGCTTGGAAAATTAAGTTAGACTTTCTGCCCACTCGGTTTAATTTATCTAGAAGAGGGATGGATATTCACTCTATCCTATGTCCTATATGTGAGAAGCATGCTGAAACTTCGAGCCACATTTTTTTTGCTTGTTCCATGGCGCGTGACATCTTCCGTAAAATTGCTTTTTGGTGGGATGTATGCGCTCCTCAGGTTTCTTCTTTTGAGGATTAGGAGATTTGGATGTCGAGTCTAAAGCTTTCTCCAATTCACAAACAGGTTCTTGAAGGCGTTTCTTATATTGCTTGGTGGTTTATTTGGAATTTTCGGAATAAGTTGGTCTTTGATTCTACCACCCCTTCCAAAGCGGTTCTTTTTGACGATATTGTGGCTCGTTCCTTTCAATGGTATAAACATAGGGGTAGATTTAAATTTAATTGGATTGATTGGCTTAAAAATCATTCTCTTATAATCTTGTAATCCTTGTTTTTCTAGCTCCTTGCTAGTTTTAATAATATCAGCCGTTCAAAAAAAAAAAAAAAAAAAAAAAAAAACCCAACTTATCGTATGATTTGATTTTGGATGCTTGTTAAGATCGTTGGCTATATTATTGTTTATACACAAAATATACTACTAAATCGCTTGTCAAAACTCGTCTCATGTCGCTTCGTGCAAATTAAGACGATTGAAATCTATAGTTTTCTATAACTTAACCATTATGAGAATTTTAGAGTTGTAATTGTTGTTGACCAAATATAAGTAGCGGTGGAATTTAAAGATTGATAGGAAATAGAATCTTATTGATTGGAGGATTATTAACGGTTCCTATTGATTAGTGCTTTTCCTGACTTAGCGAATGAACAGATTTTCTTAAAAAGGTAAATAAAATAATAATAAAAAAATTGATTAGTGCTTTTCTGCTTTTCCTAACTTATGTTTTAGACATACGCTTCTAGCAATTTGGATAATAAGATATATACCGTAAATATTTGCTTTACATATAATATACGTTAATTGAATAATATAATATAGCAAATCGTAGTTGCTTTTATATAGAGAATAAATTTTGTTTTCGTTTATTATTTATAATTATGATGATTCTTTTTTTTTTTTTTTTTTTTTTTTTTTTTTTTTTTTTTTTTTTTTTCTGTTTAAATGCAGGAAATTGCTTTGTTTTGATTAAAAAAATGTCATTTTGTTACGAAGACAACTCAAATTCAAGTGGCGACGACGCTCACTATTTTTATGGAACGGAAGAAGCTCAATTTTCTACATGGACATCACTTTCTTTTACTGATGAGGTACAATAAATCACAAATAAAAAATGTTTATATTTTTTTAGTAAAATTAATATTTGTCACCTCACCATCAACAAAAATAAATTTAACTGTAGGTTTTTGGGTCTCGTGAAGATATGATGAATTGGGTGAAAAATATGGCATTACTCGCTTGGTTATGTCATTGTCACACAAAGATCAAAGCAATGCAAAAATGGTCTCACGAATAAATTGGTTCTTATGTGTGACCGTGGTGGTAAACCTAGCGGATCCGGATCAAGTACAAATACTAGTTCTAAAAAGACAAATTGTCTGTTTAAGTTGGTAGGTAAATATTTAGAGTTGAACAATGTTTAAACTTTGGAAATTGCACTACGAACACAGTTGAGAGCCAACATGCCAAGCTGAAGAATTACATGTTATATTGAAGTTACACTTTGGATAAATTTGTTCTTTGTATTGATAAGATCGTAAAGTCACAACTCACGGTAGAACAAATGGATGATCATGCCAGACACGGGGTTGGTTATTGCTTCACTTTATAACCGGCCAGTATCTATATCCGCGACACAAAATTATAAATGTTTTCCGCTTTGGTTTGGTCCAAACCCATCACAAGTAAGTGGTCCCATTGTGATTGCACATGTGAGTGATGCTCATTACATTTATGTGACGCTTGATGAAAGTTGTCAAATCCCGCCAAATCACTAACAACGGAGAAGGTACAAATCTGAGGTCGCATCCGCATGGGAAACTATGTATTTATGTCGACAACGCATGAATACTCAAATTATTGAGAATGAAAGACAAATGTATTCAAGACTTTTTGTTTTATAAAGTTATTACAATTGTTACATGTTTTTTATTTTTTTAATAGAAAATTTATTTTCTCGTTAACTATTTGTATTCTGATAATAAACCAATAAATTTTTTTTATTAGAAATTAAACTAAAAGTAACGACAAAATAAATTATAAGAGGTATTAATTAAAAAACTAGAGAAAAAAAGAAAAAAATTAAAAGAGGTATTAATTAATATTTAAAAAAAATAAGGTAATCATTATTTAATGCTAAATTAATAGTCAAAAGGTAATAATTATGATTGTTTTACTAATGATTGGTAATCATTAAATGGTAGCGGATCCTTTAAAAAGTGAAGTAATTTTAAAAAGAGTAAAAAGTGTTTATAACCGTTCGATTAGATCTGATTAAACTCATTCTCTTTTTTTATTATTTTCAGTCAAAGGGCTATAATGGTAATATGACTAGTTTTTTTTTTTTCTATCCACCCTTAAATTTCAAACACACATAACTCTTAAACGACAAACTTTTAGAAAAACCGATTACAGCATAATTTCTAAAATTTAATCCCCTTTAATTTGGTATAAACCTTGTTAATTATTTCAAAACTTGTTTTTTACATATTCAACGGGTCTTGATTATCTTGATAATTTTGGCATTTTCGACCCTATTTTTTTACCTTCGAAACTACCGAATCATGAAAAACTTAAAACACAAAAGTTGTAGACTTTGGTTCACTCTTTACCCAGAAATTTGAATCACTCAAATCCGATATTATATGAGTGAGATAACGCACATTAAAGATTACGTTTTAGTCATATTTGTTGTACACAAGGTGTTTGATGAAATGTCTAGCTTAGATTTTAGTGTTAAAATTGAGTTAAATGCACTACTTTTTGTACAACAACTTACCATTAATCATTTTATTAATGTGAAATTCAAAAAGTTTTTATTTTTTTTATTATTATTATTTTTTTTTTAAATTTTGTACAAAATGTATGTATTGTGTTTTATCGCGTTTTTATCCATAAATTTGACGGATATCAGTTTTGAAATAGAAAAATTGTAAAACATAAAAGTTATTTATAAGTGTTCATCAGTCTTTTTATTGAACTGATGAACAAGACTGTGGAAACCGTAGAGGGGAGTGAATACGTTTCCGTTTAAAAACTTAAATCTTTTGTATCAAATGACCAATCAAGTTTGACGTAATATGAGAAGTGTCAACAAAGAGTCTTGTGAAAACCAGTGATAGTGGAATTCCATAAGTGAATCATATTACCATAACACAAATATAGACACAACATAACTACCACACAATATAAGCAATAAGCCACACAAACATAAAAGCAATGCAAATATCAAAACGGTAAATGCAAAGATAAAAAGTAAAGAGATAAGTAAGGAAAGCGCAAACTGGGCACGATGATTTATATTGGTTCGGTCACGAAGCTCCTCTTCACCCTACTCCACTCCCCGAGTACCCAACTCGAGAGTTACTTCACTAATCAACAAGCTCCCTTCTTGGCGGAGAAAATAATACAACGTCGCTTACAATATTTTCCGACACTAAGCTAGATGTCGAGTTCTTCTTCGGGTACAACCAAACCCGTTATGTTTTATGGCCCAACATAACAAACCATGTGTTTTGAGGCCTAAACACATAAACCGCGTCGCTTACTTTATTTTCCGACATTAAGCTAAATGTCGAGTACTAATCTAGCTAGTACCAATCTCACTCACGATCTACCCGATCTTCACAAATCACACAAGCTAAAAGATCCACATGATCTACTCACGATCTACCCGATCTACTCACGATCTACCCGATCTACTCACGATCTACCCGATCTACCATATCTTCACACGATCTACCCGATCTACTCACTATCAGCACAAGCTACATAAGATCTCTCTGATCTCTACAAGATCACAATGATCCACACAAACTAACTAAACAAGGTGATAGACTACTTTATGTATATCAAGATACAAAAAGTACGTAACAAATGTTACGAGTGCACTACACTAACACTATAACACTTTGTATCTTTGTGATACGATGCGTTCTTCTCTTGCACTAATAGAGGAATGAAGGTGATCACATGAATGGGTGATTGGATCTCTCTTGAACAAAGATAAACTAGCTACATGATCAAAGGATATTATATGTGATAGGAGATTTGAACTCAGAAAATTATGTGTAAAAAAGGATGCCTAAAAACTTTGGAATGGACTGATGTTTATAGGAAATGAAGATTTGACCATTACAGGGGGCACGGTACCACTAAATGCCCGACGGTACCGTCCCAGACAGAGACACTCCAAAATTTGTTTTTAGTGGGGAAGGTTTATTTGGGGAAGGTTTATTTGGAGCTGATTTGGGGGGAAAAAATAGTTGTTGGTGATGTTAAACTTGTTTTTCAAATTGAAACATTTCTTTTTAATTCAAAAATATTTTGTAAAATGTATTTTTGAAAAAATGTTTTGTCACATTAAAAATGTGAAGTTTAGAGAAAAATATAATACTTTGATCATTAGTCAAGTTGTAGATTTGTTTGTTCATACCTTGAGTGATTTACGTCGGGATGGAAATCTACGACTTTGTTGAGGCATAGTTGAGATGTCGAGAGATGTTGATGTAAGTATGCATTGATGATTTGTGTTTACATGTAACTTGTGCATTTTACGTTATGCATTACAAGTTACATGTTTGTCATTATTAAAACCGAAGAAACCGTTTAGTTTAAATATCGTAATATTTGCACTAACAATCTCCCCCTTTTTTATGATGACAAATATGCAAACCGTGACACATAGTAAAATGTAAAAGTTACCTGTTTACACTTCCTTCTCCCCCTTTTGTCGAAGCAAAAAGGTAGTTGCCTCGAGCTCTCCCTTGAATTCACTACCTACTCCCACTTATTACACTACTTTCCTTTCTATCACCACTGTTAAAAAGGCTCCATGCTATGTATTCAAATACTCCCGAGCTCCCCCTAGCTCAATGCTCCCCTATGGTAATCGTATTCCCTTCTATTTTTACCTTTGTTTCTAGCGAATCCATGGATCAAATTCTTACAAATGCAACATAATATATAAAAGAATAGGAGAAACATTATAAGGATAGAATACACATAGCAAGACATGCAAGGGTTAAACTATGTTAAAATGTAACTACAAAAAAATGAGTTTAATGTGCATATCAAAGTATGCAAGAAGTTAGACATGTGATGAAAGTATGCCAAAAAGATAAAACCAAGAAGAAAGCCCAAGAAAGTTGAGCGACACAAAGATGTGAATGCGTAATGCAATTCAATGACACTAGAGAGTCACAACTTGACCGACAACCTAAGGTGTAATTGTTCAATCAATCAGACTAATAAGAACGAGATTCGTTCGTTGACTGACACATAAAATGACTTCTTCCAAGTTGTCATTGGGAAGGCAAATTCTAACAAACCTTTTGAACAACATAATCATCTATCTATGATGATTGGTGTTAATGATAGTTTGTTGATAAGACATACTCTAAATGATTACTATTATGACAAGTCATGCCATAAAGTAGACTCGATAGAAGATATGCCAAAAAATGAAAATGAGAACGATATGCACCTAGATGCGAATGGAAATGATTCCATAAGATGGGAAGTGTTGGATTTGACCTTTGAGAAAAGGTGAGAAAAGACGGTTTAGATTAATATATCGTTTGCACTGACAATGAGATGCATGATATATTTCAAAGGAGAAAAAGAAAATGTGCATGTGATCCTAACAGGATTGTGGGCGAATATCTCTAACAGGGTTGAGGTAACGAAGTTCTAGAATTCTAGTTTTGGATTATCCTAGTTGTGAGTTAAAGATGATTTGGTGTATGAAGGATTTTGTGTGATTGTGTAGTTTATACACATTGGGTATAATGATTGTGAGAATTGAAGGTTATTGAACTAACTATCACTATCAAGAGTGAAGGATAGTTGTGAGGTTTAAGTGTAATGATCGATGGGTTGAAGGTTCTTAAACTAAATATCACTGTCAAGAGTGAAGTTTAGTTGTAAAGGTTGAGTGTGATGATGAATAATATTAATGTGAGGTTTGATGTGAGGGTTAAAGGTGTTTGTATAGAACAAATATCTAGGTGGTCACAAAGAGTAGAGGTTAGGAAGCTAGAACCGATTGTGGTTTTGTGACTGAGGTTTTGCTAAGTAGTGGGTACTTAGGAGGTGAGTGTTTTAGTAGAGAATTCTAGGGAATAAGAACCACATTTGTGTGTTCTTGAGAGTGTTTGGTGAAAGACTATATGAGTGTGTTTTCACTCCCCCTTAATCGATGACCATCCGGACAAGATGTGTTGGAAAAAGAATAAAAAAAATAAAGAGGAAAACAAACATTGACGGAAGCGATGAGCTTAGTAATGTCATGACAAGTGGTGGATAACATGCAATAAACTTCACCTTTGAAGTCACGTAGCTCTTCTCAATCATTGTGAATATTCATAGAACATTCAAATGATGAGGCATGTGATTACGTGGAAATGTGCTAAGGGTTAAGAAGATAGAATCTTCAAGGTTGTGGAGTTAGTGATAAGGTTCTAGTGGGGTTATCTTTGATAGAAGAAACTATGTTGATGAAGAAGGGTTATCTCAACTTATCCTAGCGGTTCTTCGCTTGAAGTGTGTGGAAGATGAGTGGGATGCGGAAGCATTGGTAGTGTAGAACGAAGGTTGAGAATTGTAGATAAGTTGAGAAGATAATGGATACAGAAGTAACCAAACATATGGTGTGTTTAGTACCATGTGGAAGTGAAAGGGGAAAAAGCTAAGGAATTAGAAGATAGGCAGAATCTATTCTGATAGGAGACGGTTCTGGTTCAAGACTACAGCGAGTGGGTTTTGATAGTGCTTTTGAAACAGTGAGAATTGAAAACAAAATAAACTGTCTCAGCACACAACGGTCCGATGGTACCATTAAATTTAGCGGTACCGTCCCCTATTTAAGGGTACCGTGACCTGCTGAGGTCAGTTTTGTCCCAGAATTTTATTTTCGACAAAGAAATTTCACATATGTTGTGATTTTTCTGGACCTTAGATTAAAAGAATTTATACCAAATAAATTCTTTTTTGAATGAATCCAACGAGATTCGATGAACGTTGATCGAGAACGAGAGATGAAATTTAATTGCATTTCACAAATTAAATAAACTTTAAATATTTCGGATGAAATATTTAAGTTGTCATTGGAATTTAAGAGGATTTTACGAATAAATTTCGCTGATTTAGTGAGACTTTTTTACATGATACCTAATAAATTCTTTTTACGAGATGAACGAGACTATACGAGAAGAGATGACTTTAATATTTCCAAGGAAATACGTACGTAGTCATTAGAGGGATATGAAGGATGACTTTAATATTTCCAATGAAATATTTAGATAGTCATAAGGCGAAATTCGGAAGATGTTCTTGAACACACGTAAATTATGAAATTCACGGAATGTGTTCCATCATTCCTAGACCTAGACGTAGATAGTTGAATGGTTCGCGTTTGAGAGGTTTGGCTAATTTACGGATTTCGATGTGCTTCGCACGCGTGTGTTTCATGGGGTTTTGAAAGGCGTAAAGCAAGGCCTATGGTGCTGACTCGCAGCAGGGTTTAGGATCTAAAAGAATGAAGTATTTAACTGACACAACGGTGGTAGATGTGTGGGTGAGACTCAATTTGGAACATAAGGATGGCTTAAAGTTGATTGAGGTTTGGTGTTTTTAGGGTGATTGATGAGATTTTTGGGATGAACATCCATTGTTGTTGTTAGATCACTACACGTTGGTAGGTGATCAAGATTGACAACAAAAAAGAAGAGACTCAAAAATATCAATCTTTGTATAGGCATATTGCTCGTTATTCGGAAGAAAGAGAGTATCAACGGACTCTTGGCAAGATAGGATGATACGTTGGTTTTCTACCCTAAAACCAATGGATAAAGTTCAATCCTCATTATATATGAGGTGAGCTTGACGACAAAACACGATGACAAACCTATGGGGATAAGAGGAACTACAGGAAATGAATATACTTGGTCTTAAGAAGTGTATATTCACACGAGGATGAAAAGAACTACTAATCACTTAAGTAGTAACTCGTGAGTCCTTTGTCACCCAAAGGTTGACGTTAGCCTTTAGCATTTGGATGAGCGTTTTAACATATGTTGTTAAAAGACTTGAATATGATGTTTCGGATATGACATTTAACAATTGCGATCACAAGTTAAACTTACTTGAATATTTTAGATGAAATATTGAAGTTTTCAAACCTACTTCGAGTTCTACTAGGTTTGTATCTAATCTCCCCATGACAAAAGGGTGTATTACTTGGAAGAAAGCGAAATGATGACCAAGAAATTAGGACAATTTCGCGACTACTTTAACTTATAGATTTTGACACTAGTGTATGACTATATGACGTCTAAGAGTTCATAGTGATAGGCATACCTAATTCATTATGTGTCAAAATGACATAGTGTGGGTGCAAATTTTACAAGCAAATCATGTAAAATGCACATAAGGAATAAATGCAAACATCATGCAAAACATGATAATCATTTAGCATTTAAGAGCATGAAGACATTCAATCATATCTTACGAGAACATGTTATCATTTTGAAACACATATGTGGGATGCAAGTAATCTAGGTTCGCTAAGGAGGATCCTAATTACTACTTGTTCAAAATAAAATCCTGATGGGAGATAAAGTTTACCGATGTAAACTATCTTTAGTCAAATGTAGGAATGAAAAATTTTCAAGTTAGAGAATGAGTATGAGACTATCACTAGTGGTGCTTAATTCAGGCTAAACACGACCATTTTTACGGGTTATACCACGAATCCAACTTCTCTCCTGGAAGCAATTCAATCGTTAGGTCAAATTGAATTTCTAGTGCAATAGCTTCTCCAGTAGTCATTCTCATGTTAGAAAAATTCAAATTCCTATATTTGCCAATCGAAGTGTAGCAAAGATGATATTAGCTTATTTCGCTAATACATGGCCTAGTATGACTCAACTAACCATATTTTAAAAGTCGGTGAAGAGGAAGACATGTCTTACACAATATCCTAACAAAGGCAAACACGTTTCAATTTTGTGTTTGAGATTTAGAGATTATTTGGTTTAGATGGTGCATTTTAAGATCTCATGGATGACATTTTTGTTTGTTGAGTCGTTACATGTTATTTTAACACGATTTGATTTTCTAGAGTCAAGAGATACCTTAATGTGATTGAGTATTTTAACAAGATGCAATGTATTCTCTTGTAACACAACCATTCATGTTACAAAGGGAATGAGATGCATATGATATAAATTATCCTTTGTCAATCTTTTGATAAGAGAAATACATGTGATTTTCTCGAAGATTGATGTCGTACATAATAGTTAATAACATATTATGTGTGACACTTTTACTTGACATGTGATTTGAGGGTTGAGTCATTCATGAGCAAAGTTTACATATGTTGTTTGTTTGCTCGTGTTTGGTTTTTCAGAAATGACACATTTACTAATTGCATTGCAATGTAAATTACTTGTATATTTCGGATTAAACATCCAAGTTGTCAATCCTACTTAGTTGTGTATTTTATGCATCTTTTAAACATATTAGTTTAATATTTGGAACACAACCATTGGAAAAGAAGACTCAATATCGCATCTTCAACACAAGTGTGAGTTATGATCCGATGCATATTATTTTCATCCTGAGAGGAAGTCATTATTTTCATAAAAACCGAGTGTGATTGAGTATGTAGATTCAAGATAAAATATTTCGTTATATTTTGATGTTATCTTAAAGCTAGACAAATAATGACTCCAATTTCATGTCCATACTCGAAAACTTGTCAATTAGATTCGATTATGATATCAATCATAATTTGAGTAATGAATTGATATGTACTCGAAATCTTTCTTGACACTCACGATCACTCCTTTTAAAAAAGAAAATTAAAATTTAAGGAATGTGATGGAGCGTGTTGTGTCGTTGCGGTTTAGCAGTTTTAATGCCTACTCAAGTTTTAAATTTATATTTAGCCGACTTATCAATAACACACACACTTAACGAGCAGTGTACCCGGTCAGTATGAATATAATGGTAAGTAGAGTGTCGATCACTAAGAGTGGAACGTATTATCTCGTTATTCTAATCAGTATTTTAATATCCTAACGCAAGGGGGTTTCAGCCTGAGAGACTGGCACGATTTGTTTGCAATTAAATAATAAAATAAACCAATAGGCACGAATCAGCAAGTAGCACACACGTACACAGATAGATACTCGAGACAATAAGAGGGCTGTCCTTATGATTAAGTAGATTGTCACTTGTTTTATTGATAGCTTTATATGAAGTGTATGTAGTTAACCCTTTCTCGTTGGTCCTATTCTTATCGGCGAGTAAACCCTTAATGATTACTTATGTCTAAAAGTTATTCCTAAGTGATCAATTTAGTAATAACCGTGGGAGCCACATTATTTTCCGCAGTCAAATGCCCGCAAGCCACTAATAAACATAGAGGTTATCAATGCACTAATAAGTAGTAACCAAAGACATCAACATATAAACTTTAATTGATGGGAAAGCAAGTATTAAAGGGAGTGCAATCTTTCGTTGTCACATTACACAAGCCACCAATCCTGATGAATTAAAGTTTGCTAACACAATAAAACAAAACTACTTAATGAATTAAACACATGCAGCACCTTCTTACAGCTCTTGTATCTTCGTTTGGTGTGTCTTGTGCTGCCTCCTTGACTGAATTCGTCCTAGGGTTCTGCTGCTTCGGTCTTCGAATCTAATGTATTGCTCTCGAAATTCGTCTGGTCTTGGGGTATTTATAGTTTCTGTCTGAGGGAAGATGCGGCGCATCTAGTAAGTAGATGCGGCGCATTGACTTAACTTCGCGTGGGGTCCAAGATTATAATATTCAGGAATATTCGTACACCGCCAGAAGATGCGGCGTAACTCCATGATTAGATGCGGCGCATGTCCTCTTGTATCTTGGATCGTATCTGGTGGAATCTTAATAGAGATGCGCCGTATGTAATGAGTGAGATGCGGCGCATCTGGAGCAGATTATTCTTGATCTTCTTCATTTCAGTAGACTCTTAACTTCTTGCATGTTTTGCTCCATAATCAGTCCAAAATCGCTAAGTTTCACCAAATGCTTGTTTTTACCTGAGAATTACAAAAGTAAACGATTAAGTATCAATCCTCATACATAATATAATAAAACAAGTCAAATTAATAGGATAAATGATAGTAATAAAATGTACTTATTTGAGTTCATCAAATATCCCCCCACTTGAACTTTACTTGTCCCCAAGTAAACCTTAGAATTTCTCTTATGAAAATGATTCCTAAAAGATGTTAGGATTTATTTTTATATTTAAGCATGTATTCGTTTATTTCATAATCACACAACTAAACACTTAACGAATTAGAAGTAAAATAAAATAAGTTGATAAAAGCAAATCTAATCGTTTAACTGTCCAGTCGTGACGAATATTCTATCATAAGCTTGGCAAGTATACACATCTCCTCCACTAAAGCTAAGGAATAACAAGTCTAAAGCGGTAAAAAGAGTTTGTAGGCTTAAGGGTTAATTATTCTTGATCACTATCGATCTCAAATTCCAGAAAAGGCGACAAAATCACAAATACATGATCGAATCCACGAACACGATACTTGCAATTGCTCAAATCCTTAACTCGAATAGGCTAAAGATAGGTCCAAACATCACCAATATTAATATATCAAAAAGGGCGACAAAATCATAAATACATAGCCGAATCCACGACTACGATACTTAAGATTGCTCAAATCCCTAATCTCAATAAATCAAAGGTTTGGTTGGATAAAGAATAATAAAGGGCATGGATAACATTTGGGATATAAATTGGTGTAAAATGAAAAATAAACAAAACAAATAAATTAAAATCCTAAGTGTGGTTAATCACTATCCCAACCATCCCATGAATAAGACTCATATCATCGAATAACTCACGCTTTAACACTTGAAACACACGCTTTAGGTAGACACGAATTATACTCAACAAGATCTTAATCAAAGAATAAACTTTAATTGGCGTTCCCATAACTGCCAATTCCCATTCAATCCATAGATATAGTACAACATTTAGTGGTGATATCGACCACTTACATAACTTTACATAAGTTGGTTAAAACTAACCTCCAACTTTCTCTTTCTTTCCTTTTTTTTTTTTTTTTTTTTTTTTTTTTTTTTTTTTTTTTTTTTTTTTTTGAAACATAGACATAGATGTGTAAAATTTCACCACATCACTATAATGATAATTCTGGATAATTTTTCCATACTTTTCATACTTCAGAAATAACGGTAATAGTGAAAGTAGTAAACACACGAAAAATAAACTCAAAGATATACAATATTTACTTTCACTCCAATTGCATTGTGCAATTTCCCGACCTAACCAAAGATAATGAATTACGCATGCGAACACAGATAATGTAAGGAAACACACTTTGCCTATAGCAATTAACCAACCACGGATTCTAATCTACAGGGTAGGCTAAGGTGTAAGGGTGTAACGAAACATTTTAAACATAGGTGTAAGAAACGAAAGGAATGGCTCTGAGTGTTTTTCTAGGGGTATCTTACTCTAAAAATGAGAGTAACAAAAGGGTTTATACGGGGGTTAACTAACCAGTGTAGTTAGTTAATAACACATAACATATAATAGGCTATTTGGGTGTAATCCTAGAATTTTACCAATTTAGACAAGTCATTCCAATTATATAAATATAATACTTATTATGGTGGTCTCGAATAGTATACAAGCCAAGTTCTAAAGTTTACAAGTCACCGGCACACTCATAGATTTGTGAATTTTTGAAAATCACAATTTTTGAAAATAACGTCATGTGTGCAGCTATGCAACTTAGATCTTAAACAAAAACATACTAAAAATTTTTAAGTTTGATATATTAAACACATTTTAAGCATAATTTTTGAAAAAGTTTAGGACAAGTAATTGTTAAGTGTTCTAATTCTCCAATCCCCCCACTTAAGTTAAACAACGTCCTCGTTGTTTGTATAAAAGGTTAAAAACTGGAAAATAAAAGAATTAGAACAGGAAAACTCCCCTGAGATTTGCTCGGTATGATCCTCCATTTGATAAGAGCAAAAATCATCTTTCTTGTGGATGAGAACGTTAAAGCTTCATACTTGATGTATCCACAGGAAATCCAGGAAACTATAATACCACCAACACTTTAAAACACACCTAAGGTAAGAAAGGTTCAAACTTGCATAATACATTAGTAGTTAGGAAAAATAAAACTTAAAAATTAAAACTGAAAATCATCAGGTCAGTCGATGCGCCGTATCTTATGGAAGAAGATACGCCGTATCGAGCCTGGAATTAATACGGATCAGAATAAAGATGCGCCGCATCCTTAACCAGGGATGCGCCGCATTAAAATAAACTGATAAATAGTTTTAAAGTCGAAAATAAAAATGCAGAAAAATAAAATAAGATATGACCATTGCAGGAGATGCGCCGCATCTCAGGATTGAGATGCGCCGTATCCTCTGCGGCCTGACTGACTCGACACATAAACAGAAAATTAAAATAAAAGATAAGCATGGGTTGCCTCCCACGAAGCGCTTGTTTTTGTTCGAGTCACGAGCCTGACTCCACCCTTATTTACTGTGTAATAGGGTGTTGTTCCCCCCACTTGGAATCAAGTGCGGGTGATAGTAGCAATAAACACGAAAAGAGTGTAAATTTGCTTTTAAAGATGGAAGAAATACATAAAGATCATACCTTGGCAATATGTGTACATCTTTCCTATTCTTACCCGGTTTGGTTGATAAATTGGATGACTTGACCATTCCATCTGAAAGAGTAGTGTGTTGAGGAAAAATGAGTCTCCTTTCTTCTTGGTTAGTATCTTTGGTAGTAAGGCGTCCCTTGACTTCCGCAGAAGATGAGAAAGGGTCTTTGGGAAGTAAAAGTTCGAGTTCCTCTATATACTTCATAGGGTCGAGACCATCATCTTCATCAATCATAGCAATGTTTAAGAGCTCATCACCAAATTCTTCTTCCAGCTCTACCAAATACGGGTTGATCACAGGTGCTTCAATAGGTAGTGTAATAAATTTCGCCTCATCATCCTTTTGTTTTGCAACCTGTTTAGGAAGACTAGCAAGATTATTAGTAACGGGATTAATCATATTAAATAAATTTGTACCACTTTGTGTTGTAAGTGACTCCAATTCGTCTTGTGAATCTCCATCTTCAACTAGTGGTCTTGCAATTTCAGCATCGTCCCGAATTTCATCCTTAAATAAGTAATCCCAGATTTCTTCAAAATCCCTCGTTGGGTCAAAATCTGGCTGAGGTATGTCATCATAAACTATGGCGTCAAATGGTTCGAAATCAAAATTAGAATACTTTTCATCTTCATCCGTTGGATTGTCTAATGGTGGTAATACGATTGCAGGATATTCTTCAACGTAAGGTTCCGTATACACATCATCTTGTGCAATCTCCGGAGAAAAAGTACTATCAATAACAATTGCCGGAATTGGTTTCACGGTATACGAATCTTCTTCATTATCACTTGGCATACACCAGGTGTGTTGAAATGGCAATTTGTTTCTTTCTTTCCTTGACTTTTCTCGTCCAAGAATCAAGTATTCTTCCATAGTGATTTCTTTCGTATCAATGACTTGTGCACCATATCTTGCTCTTTCCCAATCGTAGATCCCATTATTGCTCAAGGCTCTTTCCTCTCCAAGTCTGATATATTCTTCCATTGTAATATCCGGATCGTCCATCTTCCTGAAATAAAACTTACTCGTGCAAAAGAAGGGTGAAACGATCAAAGTAAAATAAAAGCTTCTGATATCTGCTGTTGATGCGCCGTATCCTATAAATGGGATACGCCGTATCTAATACGTTAAAAATAAATCAGACTTTTATTCAGAAACGCAATACGCCGCGCTCGATAAATCAAATGCGCCGTATGTTTAAATAATCAAAAATTAGTTATACTTATAAAAAAAAATTTAATGCGCCGTATCAGCAAAAACTAATACGCCGTTACTTCGTTACGTTTCAAAATATAAGATTTTTGATTCAGAGGATACGCCGTATCGACAGATATCGATGCGCCGTATCTGTTTAATAATTCGCAAACTGTTTTTAATTAAAATAATAGATACGCCGTATCTGCTAAAGCAGATGCGTCGTATGGCGTTAACGTTTAGAAAATTTTTTTTTATCAAAAACAGATACGCCGTATCTGCTAAAGCAGATGCGTCGTATTACTTTATCGCTTAGAAAAAAAAATTTTCTTATTAAAAACAGATACGCCGTATCTTGGGGAAAAGATGCGTCGTATCGAATTAATTAAACGCGTTGTATTTAAAAAATTAAACGCAATACGCCGTATCTGAGAGATCAGATGCGCCGTATCGTTTGATTTAGCACAGTACAACGATAGCAGAACAGAAAAAATACGAAAAATAAAAACAAAAATTAAAACACACAAACAAAAATAAACACAAAAACAAAAATAAAAGCAAACAAATAACACACAAAACAACAAATATGCAAAATAATACAATGATGCAATTAATCTAATAAAAAGAAAAACCTAATTAAAATACTAATCAAATTAACAGATAATAACAATTCATTCCCCGGCAGCGGCGCCAAAAACTTGATGGAGCGTGTTGTGTCGTTGCGGTTTAGCAGTTTTAATGCCTACTCAAGTTTTAAATTTATATTTAGCCGACTTATCAATAACACACACACTTAACGAGTAGTGTACCCGGTCAGTATGAATATAATGGTAAGTAGAGTGTCGATCACTAAGAGTGGAACGTATTATCTCGTTATTCTAATCAGTATTTTAATATCCTAACGCAAGGGGGTTTCAGCCTGAGAGACTGGCACGATTTGTTTGCAATTAAATAATAAAATAAACCAATAGGCACGAATCAGCAAGTAGCACACACGTACACAGATAGATACTCGAGACAATAAGAGGGCTGTCCTTATGATTAAGTAGATTGTCACTTGTTTTATTGATAGCTTTATATGAAGTGTATGTAGTTAACCCATTCTCGTTGGTCCTATTCTTATCGGCGAGTAAACCCTTAATGATTACTTATGTCTACAAGTTATTCCTAAGTGATCAATTTAGTAATAACCGTGGGAGCCACATTATTTTCCGCAGTCAAATGCCCGCAAGCCACTAATAAACACAGAGGTTATCAATGCACTAATAAGTAGTAACCAAAGACATCAACATATAAACTTTAATTGATGGGAAAGCAAGTATTAAAGGGAGTGCAATCTTTCGTTGTCACATTACACAAGCCACCAATCCTGATGAATTAAAGTTTGCTAACACAATAAAACAAAACTACTTAATGAATTAAACACATGCAGCACCTTCTTACAGCTCTTGTATCTTCGTTTGGTGTGTCTTGTGCTGCCTCCTTGACTGAATTCGTCCTAGGGTTCTGCTGCTTCGGTCTTCGAATCTAATGTATTGCTCTCGAAATTCGTCTGGTCTTGGGGTATTTATAGTTTCTGTCTGAGGGAAGATGCGGCGCATCTAGTAAGTAGATGCGGCGCATTGACTTAACTTCGCGTGGGGTCCAAGATTATAATATTCAGGAATATTCGTACACCGCCAGAAGATGCGGCGTAACTCCATGATTAGATGCGGCGCATGTCCTCTTGTATCTTGGATCGTATCTGGTGGAATCTTAATAGAGATGCGCCGTATGTAATGAGTGAGATGCGGCGCATCTGGAGCAGATTAGTCTTGATCTTCTTCATTTCAGTAGACTCTTAACTTCTTGCATGTTTTGCTCCATAATCAGTCCAAAATCGCTAAGTTTCACCAAATGCTTGTTTTTACCTGAGAATTACAAAAGTAAACGATTAAGTATCAATCCTCATACATAATATAATAAAACAAGTCAAATTAATAGGATAAATGATAGTAATAAAATGTACTTATTTGAGTTCATCAGAATGTGTTCCATTTATTCTAATACTATTTGTATGTGTGAGGTTAATGACATATTAACTTACTACTTCGATATTGTCATTTTTTTTTATTTGCGAAAAACTATTTATATTATTAAGTATAATATTCTTAGTTTTCGACATATCATGAGTATAAAAATAATTATCTTAACCATTATTATACAACATACGTAAAATACTAAATGTTTAAAATATTTTGTATGTGTGTTAGATCAATGCAAGTTTAATACATTTTCTTTTACTTAAATACTAATGTATTAATATGATCTTTTATCTTGTTTAGACAACCCATGTTCAAGCAAGACAAACGGATGTAATGTTTTAGAGATCATGTTACGGATTTAATGAAATTGTTAAATATTTTGAGGTGATATATTTTTTACACTTAAACCTTTGGAAAAATAATTGTGTAAGACAATATCTTTCGACACACATGATCAACCAACTTAGTTTCCATTCCTAAGAATGTTACTAAAGCATCTTAAAACTTGCAAGATTTCGAAAACACATATGCAAGAAAACTGGTCTATGCCTATATGCAATGCAAAATCAATTAAGCAACTTAGTGCAAGAAGTCTAGTCTAAGTCCTATTGACGCATAAACCGGAAAACTAATAATCAACACATAGTAACAAGGCATGTAAAACGCTTGTGGTTATAGATATAATTAGCTCAACTAAAGATAACTATAAGCACTAAAAAATATTAACTAACAGTTCTAGGACACAAAGAAAAACAAATAACCATTTAGCATAACACGCAAAAATACTTATCGTCATTTTATGTATTAAGTATAACAATGTATACCTAGCTTGACTTTATTTATTTTCTTTTAAATGAATTTGTTTCCTTCCCATTTTAAAGATTTTTACCAATTTACTTTGAAAATACATCAATGTTCAAAAGTTGAAACGTCCTTTTTCATTTTAGCCAAAAATTTGCGCAAACTGCATAATTAAAATGATCCTTCGTTACAAATCAAGGACTCTAACATATTTTCACTTAGAAACAATTCATAAAGATACTTTTTAAATGAAAATAGACTCAATTACATTTAAAACGATAGATGGCACAACTCCTATTGACTTACGGTTGATTTTATACGAATTTATGAAAAAGACTCAATTCTGATAACAGACAGACACATGCACGGTACCTTTAAATACCCCACGGTACCGTTAAATATAACAGTACCGTCCTATATTTAGTGGTACCATCCACTGTTGTTACAGTCCTGTCTCAGACTGAATTTTTGTTTCGACGTAACGAAGAGATGTAAAACTTCGTAAACTAGATACCGAACATGTAGAATATGTTAAGTAACATTTCCATGTTTAGGACTAAGAAAAACATTTACAAACATATATTTACTATAAAACAAAGAGTTGTCCCAAACGATCCTTTCAAAACCGCATCACTTTACGACTCGTTCAAAAGACATGACCGGACACTTACAAACTCTTTTCTTTTATTTGTTTAAGAAAACTTTCAAGCTAGTATGACAAAGTATACTTAACAACAAAACTTGTAAGTATTAAGTACGTAAATACTTTTCATATTATATTCCCCTTCATGGGTAATTTGATACATGGATCGTACTCAATTTTGAAAACCATTTGTTTTAAAAATTTGAGCGACGTGGCTCTGGTACCAATTGTGGAAACCGTAGGGGGGGGGTAAATACGTTTCCATTTAAAAACTTAAATCTTTTGTATCAAATGACCAATCAAGTTTGATGTAAGAGAAGTGTCAACAAAAAGTCTTGTGACAACCAGTGATAGTGGAATTCCATAAGTGAATCATATTACCATAACACAAACATAGACACAACATAACTACCACACAATATAAGCAATAAGCCACACAAACATAAAAGCAATGCAAATATAAAACGGTAAATGCAAAGATAAAAAGTAAAGAGATAAATAAGGAAAGCGCAAACCGGACACGATGATTTATAGTGGTTTGGTCACGAAGCTCCTCTTCGCCCTACTCCACTCCCCGAGTACCCAACTCGAGAGTTACTTCACTAATCTACAAGCTCCCTTCTTGGCAGAGAAAACGATACAACGTCGCTTACAATATTTTCTTACACTAAGCTAGATGTCGAGTTCTTCTTCGGGTACAACCAAACCCGTTATGTTTTATGGCCCAACATAACAAACCATGTGTTTTGAGGCCTAAACACATAAACCGCGTCGCTTACTTTATTTTCCGACATTAAGCTAAATGTCGAGTACTAATCTAGCTAGTACAAATCTCACTCACGATCTACCTGATCTTAACAAATCACACAACCTACAAGATCCACATGATCTACACTCGATCTACCCAATCTACTCCCGATCTACCTTATCTTCACACAATCCACCCGTTCTACTCACTATCAACACAAGCTACACAAGATCTCTCCGATCTCTACAAGATCATAATGATCCACAAAAACTAACTAAACAAGGTGATAGACTACTTGATTGTTGATCCCAGCTGAGCTATTGATCTTGTTAATTGTCTTAGATATAAATCTAAAACAATAAGTATAGAAACAGTTCTTGAAACAATATTAAACACTATACGGAATCTAATGTTTAATCTTAAGAAGAATAATTAATGAACAAAGTCGAATTCTCTCAACAAACACTTCAATATATTAATACGGTTACTCAAAAGTAACTGGTTACAAAAACCTTGACGTGAATCGACTCTAACAATGATACGTCTATGATACGTACCAAAACTCTAATCCTAGATCCTCCTTTTATAGACTAAGGAGTCCTAGTCGGTTACAATAGCTTTCTAAACAAGATAAATCTTTTTGTATCTATTCTATAATTATCCAAACATACTATACATAGTTATCTAATAAGCAGTAGAATACTAACTCTAGCAGTAGAATCTTCTATGCCCAGCAGAAGTATCCACTTAGCGTATTTACTTGATCTTTATCAGCAACTCCAGCAGTAGTATGAAATACACCAGCAGTAGTATGATTAAGCCCGGCAGTAGAATAACACTTAGTGAATTTTCCATTTAGAACTATAAGCAGTTGTATCCATTCTAAGCAGCAGCATCTCAAAACCCAACAATCCTCCCCTAAACTTGATATTTTACTCCAAAATCATCAAGTTTCCTTTAAGCATAAACAAACACCAGGAGGATGCTTCCAAACACATTCAGTACTGTTTTGAATACTTAGGTTTGAGCACTCTTTCATACTTCTTTAAAAGTTTATAAGCTTGATCTTGAAACTAGAAGTCTTTTTGCATCTGCAACATTCCAGGCTTCAACATCTGAGGAACAATCTCTTTGTGAAAATTCAGTGCAGGATAATCTTTTTCCACCAACATGTAGATAGTCACTCCATGAGCAATTAATTCATGAACACCACAAGACTGATATAAATACCATTTTTGAACAGTGTTATGTTTTAACTTCATCCACTCAATATCTCCATCATGTGGTTCAAACATTATCTTTAGATAGTAGTAGATCACCCTTTCATACACCTCCTCTGGTCTTGTATCACCATATTTTTCTTTGTGTAACCTCCAGAGGGTAACCACATCATCTCTATCCATCCAAAACAGCATTTGTGGAAACCTAATAAACCTATAATACAAACCATTAGTCCTTTTAATCTCCCAATAGGCTTCACTCCCATCATGAATTCCAGAAGTATATGAGATGATTGGATGTTTAGCTGCTAGAGGAACTGCAATAGTAACTTCAGGTTCTTTATGCTTAGAAACAACTGTAAGTTCCATCAATTTTTCTATATCCTTTTCAGATTCCTCCCCATCATCAGCTTTTTCTTTACTCTCACTCTCTGACTCAGAACTTTGCACTACTGCTTTTGACTTGTCAGCTTTCTCTTTTTCCTTCCAACTGATTTCAACACTCTACCACTTCTTTTGACACCAATATTGGAAGTTTCTTTCTTTTCCTCAACCTTTACTTTTTCTTCCCCTTTCTCTTTCACACTTTCCTTTTCAACCTCAGTCACCACCACCTTCTTAAACCTTTTAAACTTCTTAACTTCATCTTCTGACCCCATGGGCACAAAACTATCACTTTCATGTTTTGCCCTCTCAAACATCTTTTGAATTTCATTATCTGAATATGGCTTCAACTGAACAAGCTTGTAGCCCTTCATATTCTTCAAGTAATGCTCCTGAAATTTTCTTATTTGTTTGACAGTTGGTGGTTTGAGCAACTTTTTCTTCTTTCTCTCAGCCAGATACCTTTTCTTTCTTTCTACTATGAATTTCTTTAACCATTTATCCCTTCCTTCATCAGTGAAAGTATCTTGTATTTCCTATTTGATTTGCTTCAACAATTCTATATCAGCTTCACACCTTATCCTTTCCTCATCCCAAGCATCCAATACAGCTTTTGTTTTGGCCTCATTTTCTTCATGTTTTCTTTGAGCCTCAAGAACAGCTTGATTCTCTTCTTCAAATTGAACAGCTAACTTCCTTGCAGCTTCTTCATTAAACTTTTCTTGTAACTCTTTTGGCCAAAACTCAAAGGGTATGTCAGGATTTGGTTCAGGCTCTTCAATCAGTATGCCTTTACCCTTCCCTGAGTATTGATTTGTTTGAATGGGTTTCTTGGTTGGGATAGGTTCTCAGATGGTCACTCCTTTCACAGGTGGTCTTGTAGCCTTTTGTGGTTGTGATTGGAGTTGTGGTTGTGGTTGTGGTTTCTTTGGTGTGGATGATTTTGTAGACTTAAGTTGTAGCATTACCTTAGCCAAACTAACATCATCATCCAATTCCTCAGCAGTAGAATTCTTCTGTGGCTCAGCAGTAGAATCTATTACCTCAGAATTAACACCAGTAGCAGAATGTGTCTCTGGTTCAGCAGTAGGAACTTTTTCACTGACAGTAGAATCACCCTTAGCAACCTTTCCACTCTCACCAGCAGTAGATTGTTCTTGAACACTAGCAGCAGCATCACCCAAACCTTTAATAGTTTCCACCATCACTTCTGTGTGTTTAATCAGCTGCTCTTCATTCAAACTCTTCAATTTATCACCAATCTGCTCCTTTTTCCCTTTTTCCAAAGCCACTTCATTACCAGATTTGTCTTTAACCACAAATTCCTCATTTTCACCACTATCCATATCCATATCAGCAACACCTTCATCATTAGTCTCAGCCTCCCCTAAAGTCTTTGTCTCTTTCCTCCCCTGTTTGGGAGCATCCTCCCCCAAACCTTGGTCTTCAGAAGAGCTTACTCTTTGTGTTGTACCCACCTTTTTCAATCTCTTAAATACCCTGGTTCTTGACCTCTTCTGACCTTCCAAGTATTTAACCCTTAACTTCAAACTTTTGACTGTATTCTGAAGGTCAAGAACCTGTGTTTCCAATTTGGTACATTTTACCATCAATTCATCTATAAGTTTCATGCTATCCTCACCACTTCGGCCTGTGTTACCTGGCCCGAGAGGTGGATCACTAGAATTGTCATTTTGTATAGTTTTTGGTGCCATCAATTCCTCTGTTTCTTGTCTACCCTCATCACTTCGAGATGTGTGACCTTCCCTGAGAGGTGAATCATAGAATGTAAACTCAGTATCAAACCTGGTTTGATCATCTGAGCCCCCCATATTTTCCATTTGGCTGGGGTTTTCATCACCTGTTTCTGGTCCATGTGAACCGTCAACATTAGATGTTTCCTTGGTTGGGGTCTTAGTTATGTTACCACTGACCTGCTCTGCTTCTAAGCTAGAAGCAGTAGTGGTAGCCCCTTCCAACATGTCACCACCGACACCTGTGACAGCCTCATCTGGTCCATCCGTCCTAACACTAGCCTGAGGTAGCTCAGTGTTCTTATTGGGTGAATTCCTAGGGGATTGGGTCTTTTCAGGTTGAGGAGTTGATGTTTCCAAATTGGGTGTGTGTTGGGAAGTAGTTGTGGTTTCTACTCCTTCACCCTAATTTTGAACTAGTGACAACATATAAGGAAATAAAGGTGTTATAGTTCCAGAAAAATCCCTGGCATTCTTTTTCAAGTATGAAAATAATTTCTTTTGAAGCACAGGACAAAGAAATTTTCTTTTGTGTACCTTAAGATTTGAAATTTGGTTATTCAGAATGAGTTGCAAAAACCTTGGATAAATGTAAAATTTTCCAGAAACGTTCTTTTTCAAACCATCCATTATCATAGCCAAAAAATTAAAAGGTTGTCCTTTGGCCAGACAAATCATAGCAGATGCTTGAGTTGTACTGAACTCATTCCAACCTGAAGTTTTAGGACTTAGACAATGGAGAATGGTATGAATCAAAAATTTTCATTGAGGACAGAGAAGACCTTTGTAAAACTTTAAACTTTCATTTTCTTCTCATACCCCATGTTTTCAAGTTCCTCAAAAATGATAGAATTTTCAAGACAAGTTATTTCCTCATCATCTGCAAAGTGAAGAGCTTCTCTCACAGATGATTCAGAAATAATTACCTTCTGGCCATCTACCTTATCCTTCAAATATTCTTCCCCATTTTTAGTTTTGATCTTAATAGTAGACTAGAACTTATCAATGTGGGAAACATATATAGGAGCGTTTGCTGTTAATACGTACCTAATGTGGGTAGCATTAAGAAAGTCTATTACCTCAGCAAAACCTTCAGCTTCTTTGGTCTTTTCAAGAAAAGCAATTTGATTTTGGCTATCGGAAAAGGTTCTTGTTGTCATTGTGAATTAGGGTTTTGATTTTGGGGGTTTTTCAAATCAGATGTTAAAAAGTATGTAAGGGTTTGAATAAAGGTGAATTTTAGGCGCACAAATTTAATTATGAGATCCAATTAGGTTTTTAAGCCCTTCGGATCAAATTAGGTTTTATTCGCGCCAAATTTACAAAACCGACCCTACACTTTCAAACCAAACATAGAATCCCAGAAGTTACAAAGCCAGCAGTAGAACCCTCATCCGTAGAAAGTTTTGCCTAGCAGCAGAAACTTTGTAACAAGCAGTAGAATGTCTGCTGATCTTTCCAAACACCTTTTTCTCATCAGACAAGCATTCCCCTTTGACTTTTCCTGCAAAAGATTAGTCCAAAACCACAAAAACACAAGAAAGAATATACCACAATAATCACAATTCATAGTTATACTTAGCAGTTGAATAAACAACTAGCAGCAGGACTAAATATAACTAACAGCAGAACCTAACACACATCATAGTGTAAGATCCCACGAAAATCCATTATGATAATCCTCATTTATTAAAGATAACCTCTAGTTACCATGTAACAACACCCATTTTTACGGGAAAATTTAAATTTTTCTTTATTATACTATACTCACGACCAACACAAGATTTGTATAAGTCTATATATTTTATATGAACTATTGTCACTTTGATATTTTTATTTTTATTTTACATTATACTCTTTACGTAATACGAATACTGAACCCTATTAGATTTTATTAACGTATACGCTCTCCGTCAAACTTGTTACACGTCTAATATTTTTAGTTGGAGTATATTAATAAACTTTGACATTTTTATAAACGATATATTTTTACGTTACCTAGCTTTAAGTTTCGCGACTTAAGGACTTAACGTTAGTAATTACCGGGATCGAACTATATCTTAAATTAAAAGCATGTGTATTAAAATAAGCCACATCTCATGCAAAGACATAAGTGAATTGCAAATGCCATATGTGTTCTATTTCAAAATGTTATACGTGTACCATCTCAAACTTCACATACGTCTTCCATTTTAAAATACCCTACGTGTTCCCTTTTATCTCCAAATACTTGTTAGGACAACTAAACAAAAACGTGTATAAATCCTCCCTATATCTTATCATTCTACCTACTCTACATCACTAAAATCCCATCTCTCTCCTTCCTCAAATATCCGGCGCCATTTCCGGCCACCCGGCCGTCACCACCGGCTACCTCTTCTCACCGCCACCACCATCTTATCCCTCTCATCCTCCCCGTCACTCCTATGTACTCCACGCGCCACTTTGAAGCAAGAAGCAGTAGATCGAAGGTATATTTTGCCGGGTTGTTTTCGGTTCGAGCTTCATATCATTCCACAGCCACCACAGCCGCCATGGCTGTCCCCACAGCCACCATTTCAGCCGCCGCCGTCCTCCTCCGCTTCTCCTTCTCGTCACGGTAAAAATCGAGAAAACTCGTTCATATTTCTTATATATAACCGATTCTTGTTTAATATTCTTGATAATCAATTGTTACCGTTTTCGTGGATTTTAAAACGAGTTAATATGAATGTTGTGATTATGAAACGAGATTTAAAACAAGTTTTGATAAGGCTCGTGTGGTAAGAAAAACTGAAAATGGTGTTTGTTTTGAGTTGTTCTCGGTCGGGTCGTGGTTGTGAATGACTTATTTTGAGGCTTATGACTTATTTGAATCTAATATCAAGCTTATGAGCTTATTTGTGTAACGACTTGTTTCGATATAAAGTAAACATTGAGGGTTTGGAATGAGCCTAGTAATTTCAGTATTAACCTTGTGGCTCAAAACCGAGACCCTTGAGGTCTCGGTGTGTTATTTGTAATTTAAGATTAATGGTGCGTTAAATGGGGATTAGAATCCGAATCAGTGTTAGTTTTATGTCCTTGTGGCTGTTGCGTAAGTGGGTTTTAGTTGTTAAATTGAGTCGCGGGTTTAACCTTGACAGTCTCCTCTTGGTCCCGTTTGGCTTGTGTTTTAGTACCGAAGGGAAATAAGCCGAGACCATTAGGGTCTCGGCGTTGTGTTGATCTCGGAATTAGCTTGCCGATACAATTCGTTTACATGATCAGTTGGGTAGGAAGACAGGTTTGAGTTTAAAATTGAGTTTGGTTTATTCTTGGTTAACTTTCATGCGCTGTAAAAATTATAGAGTGGGTTGTCAATTGTTGGGCTATAGAGCCCATAATGGACTGTATTGTGTTTGGTTTAAAGGACGGGCCGGAGCCCAATAATTTTGGTTTGGTTAAATGGACTCATAAGCCCAATATAAAACTAATGGGGATGTTTGTTTAATTTGGGCCGAAGCCCAGGGGACTAATAAAAATGTATCTGGATAACTTTACTCTAAAATATGTGACTTATGTTAATGTGGGTGATCTATTGGTACGTTCAGATATATCGGGACTAATAATTGAACTTGGAAATGTGAATTGAAGTTGAATACGGACTTGATTATTATACTTGGACATCGGACAAAGGCGGATCGTTATCGGACTTACTACATTAGACATCGGACTTATTGAACATTTTATATTAGACTCGGACCGGACACAAAATCTTTAATAAAACCAAAACTAATATTTACGAGAATAATAACGAGACATAAACTTATTTAATATTGTAATTTCATATTTGAGTTATCGACGACTCGAGAAAAAGCTAGATTATTAGTTAAGTATATTTTTATATACAAGTTATTTGGGGATAATGGGGTAAATGCTGAAACATACAAAATAGTTATTTGATTTGAGGTGTTTGTTTGTCTCTAGCTTCTAAGTTGTCATCTTTGGTTAGAGTTCTCGTCAGTATCCTCTTGAATTATTTAATGTCTATTCTTTTTGGCGTGAGTTGTAAGTCGAGTCTAGGTCTTCTTACCACACTACATGAAACATTTAAACTAAGCTTTTGATAAGTTTTGGAAAACTGAATAATCCACGAAAACTATGACACTTTATCTTTTATAGACTTTATTATTGTGCTAGACGTGTTTTGAGATAACTGTATACATATTAGGTTGTGTACCGTCGTTGCTGTATGAGACTGTTGTAATATGCTCTAGATGCCAGTCGTGTCAATGTGATCTTTGCTTGCTGTGGCTAAGGTGAGTCGTGGCCCCTACTTTTCACACTTGTTTTTAATAATTCTTTTGGGGGAGATACATGCTTTAACTGTTTTATATTACTTGAAAACTCTCATGAATTGCTCAAAACTATCAACTATGCTGTACCTATTTGAATTATACTTGAAAGAAAAACATGCTCAATATATGTGCAAATTATCTGTTTAGCTTAAACACGGAACTTGAAACATAATATCTCTGAACTACTTGATGTAACATGATACTGAGGCTTACTGTATGCATTCATGTGACAAATGAATGAACTGTTACTTATTATAATATTTCTATATTCCACTGGAAATAATTGCCAAAATCAGAATACGTGTATTTTATGAACCTTGAGACCTCTATTGCCTAAGCACACTTTATTGCCATAAAGTCCCTCGATCATGAGCCATTAATCACTGCGGTGAGCGCGAATATAGTGAACAGCTTCGAAACCTGTTAGAGGCTGACGACCTACCCCACTAATACTTTGACGGAATGCCTCATGGTTAGTCGTATTAGTCGTGGTGCACTATATTTGAGAAAAATAGGAATTGGCAAGTCACCTATTAACTTGAGGGCCATAACTCACCCATCAGGTAACCCTGGTGGGACACCCAATTGTTAACGTTTTGCGTGTCATGAGGCTTAGGGCAATATAACTTTATGAATATATGAATGTTTCATATATATCCTAGGATACAGCTGTATTTAGAAGACCACCACTTTATACTGATAGACTTCAGATTCTAGATTATCATTCCCACTATGTGATATGATTGTGAATTCCGTACTTGAACTTTAACTGTTACCATATGTGACTTAAATGAGAATTCTGCACAAATTAACTCCAAATGCTTGGTATGTCATTATAGTTAAAAGATGATACAACAGTCTACATTGAGCATATAACAACGTAGCTCATCTGCATTCATAACTTGAAACTTATGATTTTGAATATCATACACGAATTACTTGTGAATTTTATACAAAACAACTTATTAACTATTTCATAAAGGATTACTATTTATTTCGACAATCACTATACACCTTTTAAATTCATTGAAAGAAAGTTATGTTTTAACAAACTCCACGAACTCACCAACCATTGTGTTGACGTTTTAAGCATGTTTATCTCAGGTAATTAACGGAGCAGGACAAGACACGGAGCAGGCATCTTTTACTCTGATAACTTAAATGGTGTAAAATCAAATATGTCATTCCTTCCAAATTATCACATCTTTTTATGGGATTTTCAAACCAAATAATTTACCTTTGTATCAAAATATTATTTTGAATGACATATAACTTTCAAAACGCCCTTTTTGGGCCGTTTTCTGAGATTTAAACTTCGATCCTCACCGTAACACCCAAATTACTTTTCCGCTGCCACAAACCAAATTTGGGGGTGTTACAGTTTGGTATCAGAGCCTATGGTTATAGAGAATCAAACATTTTAAAACATTGAACTATAACCACACTTTCAAAATGAATGATTTTACACCATACCATTTTACGCCCTCCGTGTCTGCAGACTGCCGTGCTCAATACATTACCTATTAAGATTATGTTGCACTAATCTTTACATGCTTGATAATTACTCTTCACACATTACACACTGTATTATTTCACACTTACCGTTAAGCTCTTAACGTACAAAATACTTATAATTATTATTTTCGGCTACTACAATACCATGTCTACCCAACCAGTTGACATTACCAAAAATTACCCTTCATACTACTCATACATCACCTTGTTATCATATCACTACGGATGCTAAAAATCCCTATGTACTAATATCTCAACCCCAGACTAATACGGAACTTACTCACATACCACTCTCATTTTTACCAATTCACTCACCCTTCCGTCAGAAACTTAGAAGAACTGTTGAGTCTTATCCAGATGAATAGTTGATTGGTTGTCCAACAACATTCGAGATTAGACAAAATTCACACTAAGAAACGATTTGAAAAGTGATCGAGACAAATTCTCCTTTAACTAAACTACCACACCCATATGCCCCGGTAACTCGACACAGAAAAGTTAGGATTTTAGCACCTTATGAGCCCGAACCTTTTATGACACTAATTTGGAGCTACCTCAATGGACTTATTAAGAAGATACACCTATGTTTAGTACCAATTATACTACCATTATCACCTTATTTCACCCCTAGACGCGATCAGGATAATGTCACCATACCTTACCACCACTAGTATCATCATTCCCTTCACCGTCGGTTGGACCCGACTACTCATTAAGACTACTCACTCAGATTTACTTGTTTACACCTCACCAACAGAAGCTGACTTCTAAAGAGAATTTACCCTCTCAGGTCTCCCTCGTAATTACTATTTCCCGCCTGCTTTCACTCCTTCAGCCCGAGTCCTCGAGACTGGAAAGAACTTCAGGACAACAGTTACCCACGTACCTACTCCTCCCACCAGCATGACGTGATTGGAGCGTCATAAAGAACAGATTGATACACTCCAGAACATCATTGAAAAAAACACCACTCATGACCAACAACACCCTACCTGACCTTTTATACGACAAGATGGACTTTCAGGATAGACTGACGAGGTTTCAGTCAGAGATATTAAGAAACACTCCCACATGGCAATCATTACAATGAGGAAAAACAGAGATTTATTAACCTGCTGCATGGAACATTAATAAAAGACCTTGTATCGTTGGCTTGGTAAAACAATCGATCAAGTTATTAATGTTATGATGTTTACATTAATTATACCCAGACTTACTACAATATCATCTACGATTGTTACGATTCCTCATACCTGCCATAACTAGGCTACGACCATAGAATTCTCTAAGACAAAATTTCGGAAGAAAACTTGATGAATGAAGAGAAAATTTCTGAACTTCGGCTTTTGTGAATGAAACAGTTTGTTCCCTAGCAATCCCATACCAAGAATTAAGCATTTATCTACGACATTACCCAGACACATCGTGATTTAGGGTTCACAACTGGTTAAAGTTTCACATTGTGACCACATTATTAAGACTAGTATACAAATACCTTGTTACTCGAATTATTCTAACATGGCCATTAGGTGGATTTAAATCCGTATTTCTTGGGATATCGATAGAATATGGCCAACATGAGCATTACAAATACCCCACTAACACCAACCACAACTATGACTCCTGAAATTATCCGAAATTTAGTAATCAACATCGTTGCTATGATACTCGGGGCGACTACAGTAGCTCATCCGAGTAGCAACAATAAGACAACCGAAGAAAAGAAAACGACTGCTTCTTATAAACATACCCTTGAAAGTTTCACGGGTTGTAGACCAACTCACCTTAAAAATATAGGAGAAGTGACTAAACCCACCATCACCATTACCCAAGGATTTTTAGACCAAGAAGTTAAACAGGACACTACAAGGATTAATGCCCAACCCAGAATATCACTTAAGACAAAAAGACCAGTGAAAGAGAATGGAAACTCTTTAGAACCTTAACAACGTCGAAGGATGACACTAATGTTTAAACAGGAAGAGAAATTCATGTTGTGGATAAGTAAACCATAGTTTTAAATCTTTCTAAGTTGTATTCCTCTTTGTACTTTACCTTAGGTACGATGGATGTAACCTAAGTACAACAACTATCTTTCTACCGTATGAAGACATCACCTTGTAATATCCCCGAGATAATCATAATCCACATTATTTCAATCTCTATTCTATTCTCCCTATTTATAGTCGTTATGTAACAATACCCTGATTTCACTTTGGGAATTTAATTTAACCCAATTTCTGACCAAACAATAGGTTATCACCACATTGTAAGAAATTCTCACCCAAAACCTAAGTTTATACCGAGGATATCCTATATTCACTTTAGAAATTCCTGACTTATCCTCAGAATATGAACAAAAACTTCTTAATTCTTTTGAAGACAATCAGAGAGTGTCCGACTTTGTGACGGAACCATTATAATTGAAACATATAAAACTTCTTGAAAAAGCATAAATCTCACGGTGACTGAGTCAAGCATTACATCATTTGGTCCTCAAATTATACATAGCCTGATCAACTATGTCTAATTTAGGAAGAATCATGTCATGAATGAAACAGTTATCCTTCAGATTTCCTAATAACAACTTCCATCCAAAAGCAAAATCTTGAGACAAAGCAAACGTCACTTTTGACCAACCACAAATGAATACCTACACGTATTATTCACTATTCTTATGATAAGCAACCGACAAAAGTGAGAATATTATAATCTTAGGAATTCGCAAAGACTTATGAAAAGCGCAAAATAACAAGAAACTTTATTAGAAATCACGGAAATTAGTACATAACTAGCAACGATAATGCTAAAGTTACAACTACTTATTCCAACCTTCCTACTACCTATTTTCCATACGCCATATCCGCGATAAGGGCTACAATCACCAACGGAATGACAAACATTAAAATCACGACCAAATATTGAGAGTCTTCGTCCGGAGTGTACCTCAAGTAGATAACCACAAGAATAACGTACACAATTGCTAGCATAATTATGAAATGCATCAGTACTTGACCTATTTATACCGTGATACGTATTTTTATATACATCTATATCTGTTCTAGTTCTAGACTTAGTCCAAATCATTTTATAATACGTATTTCTATACACATTTATACTTGTTCGAGACTATGTTAGCAATGGGTTGTAAACACACAGGTTGCAAGCCTGGAATGGGACGGGCTTGGAACTGAGTGGATTTATAACGCCTTTGCTGGGAAACTCTATTTACTTACTGGTAGAAATACTTTACCTGTTTATCAAATACATGATTGGTATTATACACTGTTCACTAGCCGTTAAATTTCCACAGTTCCTGACCGTTATTCTCATTATTCGCAACCTTTAGGTTTATTAATTAACCAAACATTCGAAATTATTCTATCTAGCATGAATAAATCTAATTAGATCTCGTTTCCTCTATTTCCGGATAGAAACCTCTCGACAACATTTTCCATAATCTCTCACCTCAGAACATCACATTTTTCAATACCTATCGCGGACTGAACTTCGGGACGAAGTTCAAAATTTAGGGGTAGATACTGTAAGATCCCACGAAAATCCATTATGATAATCCTCATTTATTAAAGATAACCTCTAGTTACCATGTAACAACACCCATTTTTACGGGAAAATTTAAATTTTTCTTTATTATACTATACTCACGACCAACACAAGATTTGTATAAGTCTATATATTTTATATGAACTATTGTCACTTTGATATTTTTATTTTTATTTTACATTATACTCTTTACGTAATACGAATACTGAACCCTATTAGATTTTATTAACGTATACGCTCTCCGTCAAACTTGTTACACGTCTAATATTTTTAGTTGGAGTATATTAATAAACTTTGACATTTTTATAAACGATATATTTTTACGTTACCTAGCTTTAAGTTTCGCGACTTAAGGACTTAACGTTAGTAATTACCGGGATCGAACTATATCTTAAATTAAAAGCATGTGTATTAAAATAAGCCACATCTCATGCAAAGACATAAGTGAATTGCAAATGCCATATGTGTTATATTTCAAAATGTTATACGTGTACCATCTCAAACTTCACATACGTCTTCCATTTTAAAATACCCTACGTGTTCCCTTTTATCTCCAAATACTTGTTAGGACAACTAAACAAAAACGTGTATAAATCCTCCCTATATCTTATCATTTTACCCACTCTACATCACTAAAATCCCATCTCTCTCCTTCCTCAAATATCCGGCGCCATTTCCGGCCACCCGGCCGTCACCACCGGCTACCTCTTCTCACCGCCACCACCATCTTATCCCTCTCATCCTCCCCGTCACTCCTATGTACTCCACGCGCCACTTTGAAGCAAGAAGCAGTAGATCGAAGGTATATTTTGCCGGGTTGTTTTCGGTTCGAGCTTCATATCATTCCACAGCCACCACAGCCGCCATGGCTGTCCCCACAGCCACCATTTCAGCCGCCGCCGTCCTCCTCCGCTTCTCCTTCTCGTCACGGTAAAAATCGAGAAAACTCGTTCATATTTCTTATATATAACCGATTCTTGTTTAATATTCTTGATAATCAATTGTTACCGTTTTCGTGGATTTTAAAACGAGTTAATATGAATGTTGTGATTATGAAACGAGATTTAAAACAAGTTTTGATAAGGCTCGTGTGGTAAGAAAAACTGAAAATGGTGTTTGTTTTGAGTTGTTCTCGGTCGGGTCGTGGTTGTGAATGACTTATTTTGAGGCTTATGACTTATTTGAATCTAATATCAAGCTTATGAGCTTATTTGTGTAACGACTTGTTTCGATATAAAGTAAACATTGAGGGTTTGGAATGAGCCTAGTAATTTCAGTATTAACCTTGTGGCTCAAAACCGAGACCCTTGAGGTCTCGGTGTGTTATTTGTAATTTAAGATTAATGGTGCGTTAAATGGGGATTAGAATCCGAATCAGTGTTAGTTTTATGTCCTTGTGGCTGTTGCGTAAGTGGGTTTTAGTTGTTAAATTGAGTCGCGGGTTTAACCTTGACAGTCTCCTCTTGGTCCCGTTTGGCTTGTGTTTTAGTACCGAAGGGAAATAAGCCGAGACCATTAGGGTCTCGGCGTTGTGTTGATCTCGGAATTAGCTTGCCGATACAATTCGTTTACATGATCAGTCGGGTAGGAAGACAGGTTTGAGTTTAAAATTGAGTTTGGTTTATTCTTGGTTAACTTTCATGCGCTGTAAAAATTATAGAGTGGGTTGTCAATTGTTGGGCTATAGAGCCCATAATGGACTGTATTGTGTTTGGTTTAAAGGACGGGCCGGAGCCCAATAATTTTGGTTTGGTTAAATGGACTCATAAGCCCAATATAAAACTAATGGGGATGTTTGTTTAATTTGGGCCGAAGCCCAGGGGACTAATAAAAATGTATCTGGATAACTTTACTCTAAAATATGTGACTTATGTTAATGTGGGTGATCTATTGGTACGTTCAGATATATCGGGACTAATAATTGAACTTGGAAATGTGAATTGAAGTTGAATACGGACTTGATTATTATACTTGGACATCGGACAAAGGCGGATCGTTATCGGACTTACTACATTAGACATCGGACTTATTGAACATTTTATATTAGACTCGGACCGGACACAAAATCTTTAATAAAACCAAAACTAATATTTACGAGAATAATAACGAGACATAAACTTATTTAATATTGTAATTTCATATTTGAGTTATCGACGACTCGAGAAAAAGCTAGATTATTAGTTAAGTATATTTTTATATACAAGTTATTTGGGGATAATGGGGTAAATGCTGAAACATACAAAATAGTTATTTGATTTGAGGTGTTTGTTTGTCTCTAGCTTCTAAGTTGTCATCTTTGGTTAGAGTTCTCGTCAGTATCCTCTTGAATTATTTAATGTCTATTCTTTTTGGCGTGAGTTGTAAGTCGAGTCTAGGTCTTCTTACCACACTACATGAAACATTTAAACTAAGCTTTTGATAAGTTTTGGAAAACTGAATAATCCACGAAAACTATGACACTTTATCTTTTATAGACTTTATTATTGTGCTAGACGTGTTTTGAGATAACTGTATACATATTAGGTTGTGTACCGTCGTTGCTGTATGAGACTGTTGTAATATGCTCTAGATGCCAGTCGTGTCAATGTGATCTTTGCTTGCTGTGGCTAAGGTGAGTCGTGGCCCCTACTTTTCACACTTGTTTTTAATAATTCTTTTGGGGGAGATACATGCTTTAACTGTTTTATATTACTTGAAAACTCTCATGAATTGCTCAAAACTATCAACTATGCTGTACCTATTTGAATTATACTTGAAAGAAAAACATGCTCAATATATGTGCAAATTATCTGTTTAGCTTAAACACGGAACTTGAAACATAATATCTCTGAACTACTTGATGTAACATGATACTGAGGCTTACTGTATGCATTCATGTGACAAATGAATGAACTGTTACTTATTATAATATTTCTATATTCCACTGGAAATAATTGCCAAAATCAGAATACGTGTATTTTATGAACCTTGAGACCTCTATTGCCTAAGCACACTTTATTGCCATAAAGTCCCTCGATCATGAGCCATTAATCACTGCGGTGAGCGCGAATATAGTGAACAGCTTCGAAACCTGTTAGAGGCTGACGACCTACCCCACTAATACTTTGACGGAATGCCTCATGGTTAGTCGTATTAGTCGTGGTGCACTATATTTGAGAAAAATAGGAATTGGCAAGTCACCTATTAACTTGAGGGCCATAACTCACCCATCAGGTAACCCTGGTGGGACACCCAATTGTTAACGTTTTGCGTGTCATGAGGCTTAGGGCAATATAACTTTATGAATATATGAATGTTTCATATATATCCTAGGATACAGCTGTATTTAGAAGACCACCACTTTATACTGATAGACTTCAGATTCTAGATTATCATTCCCACTATGTGATATGATTGTGAATTCCGTACTTGAACTTTAACTGTTACCATATGTGACTTAAATGAGAATTCTGCACAAATTAACTCCAAATGCTTGGTATGTCATTATAGTTAAAAGATGATACAACAGTCTACATTGAGCATATAACAACGTAGCTCATCTGCATTCATAACTTGAAACTTATGATTTTGAATATCATACACGAATTACTTGTGAATTTTATACAAAACAACTTATTAACTATTTCATAAAGGATTACTATTTATTTCGACAATCACTATACACCTTTTAAATTCATTGAAAGAAAGTTATGTTTTAACAAACTCCACGAACTCACCAACCATTGTGTTGACGTTTTAAGCATGTTTATCTCAGGTAATTAACGGAGCAGGACAAGACACGGAGCGGGCATCTTTTACTCTGATAACTTAAATGGTGTAAAATCAAATATGTCATTCCTTCCAAATTATCACATCTTTTTATGGGATTTTCAAACCAAATAATTTACCTTTGTATCAAAATATTATTTTGAATGACATATAACTTTCAAAACGCCCTTTTTGGGCCGTTTTCTGAGATTTAAACTTCGATCCTCACCGTAACACCCAAATTACTTTTCCGCTGCCACAAACCAAATTTGGGGGTGTTACATCATAGCAAGCAGTAGAAACAACTTATTGACTAATAACAGTACAAATCCTAACAAAACATTTACAAAAACACAAAGAGATAAGAATTTTCAAAGATTGATCATTCCAATACTAGCAATTAAAAATTGAAATCTACCCACATCAAAACCTTTTGTGAGCAAATCTGCAACATTGTTGTCAGTATGGATTTTAACTATCTGAATTAGCTTTTTCTCATAACAATCTCTTATAAAGTGATGTCTTATCTCAATATGTTTTGTTTTAGAGTGAAAAATAGGATTTCTTATAATACACATTGTACTGTTATTATCAATATAAATTTTGGTGTTCATAAAGTTGTACCCATAATCCAGCAATTGATTCTGAATCCAGAGTACTTGTCCACAGCAACTAGAAGCAAAAACATATTCAGCTTCAGTTGTAGAATTAGCCACCACAGTCTGTTTCTTGCATTGCCATGAAATCAACCTATGTCCAAGAAATTGACAACCTCCAGTAGTTGATTTAGTATCCAAACATGCTCCAGCATAATCACTATCTGAGTATGCCACCAGATCAAAAGGTGAATCTTTAGGATACCAAAGGCCCAACCTAGGTTGACTCCTTAAGTACCTAAAAATTCTCTTCACAGCATTCAAGTGAGACACTTTAGGGGTAACTTGAAATCTGGCACAAGCACACACAGTAAACATAATGTTTGGCCTTGAAACAGTTAGATACATCAATGAACCAATCATTGATCTGTAGATATGCACATCAACCTCTTCCCCATCTTCATCCTTGATTAGAGGCTTGTTGGACTCCGTGGTTGTCTTTGCTGGTTTCACATCAGAAAAGCCAAATTTCTTCAAAATATCAGTCACATACTTGTCTTGACTGATGAATATCCCATCTTCTTTTTGCTTAACTTGAAGCCCCAGAAAGAAAGTGAGTTCCCCCATAGAACTCATTTGAAATCTGCTATGCATGAGCTTCTCAAATTCCTCACATAACACCTTGTTTGTAGACCTAAAAATGATATCATCAACATATACTTGAACTAATAAGATATCCTTTTTGTCTTTCTTGATAAACAAAGACTTTTCAATAGTTCCCCTGCTGAAACCATTGTTCAAAAAGTACTTTGATAAGGTGTCATACCAAGCTCTAGGAGCTTGATGTAAACCATACAATGCTTTCTCCACCTTGTAAACCCTATCAGGATAATCAGGATCTTCAAAACCAGGTGGTTGGGAGACATATATTTCCTCATCAATTATCCCATATAAGAAAGCACTCTTCACATCCATTTGATACACAGTAAAGTTCTTGTATGAAGCATAAGCCAAGAATAGTATGATAGCCTTTACCCTTGCTACAGTTGCAAACACTTCATCATAATCAATTCCCTCTTCCTGAGTGTATCCTTGAGCCACTAATCTTGCTTTGTTTCTGATCACTATTCCTCTTTCATCCCTCTTGCATCTGAATACCCATTTAGTACCAATTGCCTTTTTCCCAGAAGGCAAATCAACTAAGGTCCAAACTTCTTGAGGCTTAAACTACAACAACTCCTCTTGAATAGCTTCCACCCAACTTTCATCTTGTAATGCTTTATAGGCATTCTTGGGTTCCACTTGTGACAGAAAACAAGCAAACATACAATTTTGTAGATCCTTGTGGCTATTTCTCTGATGAAGAGATTGAGCAAATAACCCTTGATCAAATAAATCTCTGAAACCTTTTGTTTTACTTCTTGTTTGAACAGCAGAATGAACATCTCCAATAATTTGCTCCTTTGGATGATCCTTGTGTATTCTGATGGTTGGAATAGGACTGACTGGAATTGCATTCTCCATATTGGTTAAGTCAGCCTCTGCACCAAACCCATCCAGAACTTCATCATCAGTATCTTCATAGATGTTGACCAAACCAGGTATATTGGGATCATCTGGATAGTCATCATCAGCAAAAGATCTTCCATCTGTGTCAGCAGTAGAAAATCTTGGTGCAGCAGTAGGATCAAAAGGCTTAGCAGTAGTCTCTTTTTGCTTAGCAGTAGAATCAAAGTTACTACTGCTAGTCTTGTTCTGCACTTCATTAACAACTTGTGGTCCTTCATTAACCACCTTTTTAGCATCAAAAGGTTTAACACCACCTTCTACATCTTCATGAACAGCATCAACTTGTGAACTCTTGCCCTCTTTCTCTTTGGCTGTGAAAGTTTGATTAAGCTTCCATTTCTCAATTAAGACAAACTCCTTTGCAGATTCATCCACCTTAGCTTGTGTACCTGCATTGGAATTAGCTTGTGTACCTGCAGACTTGTTAGTTGTACCTGCAATCACTGGCTTATAATTCATACTTTTGGTTAATGAATCAATGTCAAACAGCCATTCAGGTCCACTTCCTGTAACATTAGATGTTGTTTCACTAAACCTAACATGCAGGTTTTCTTCTATATGCCTAGTTCTTTTATTGAATAGCCTAAAAGCTTTACTATTGGTAGAGTATCCAACAAAGAAACTTTCATCTGCTTTCTCATCAAACTTGCCTACGTTATCAATGGTATTTAAGATAGTAACAGGACACCCAAATGGTTTTAAGAAATCTATCATAGGTTTCCTACCATGCAACAATTCATAAGGGGTCTTGTTATGAGGCTTAACTACCTTACTCCTATTTTGTACAAAACAAGCAGTGTTAACTGCTTCAGCCCAAAAAGTAGTGGGTAATTTAGACTCAGACAACATAGTCCTAGCAGCCTCAATTAATGTCCTATTCCTCCTCTCAGCAACACCATTTTGTTGAGGAGTTCTAGCCACACTAAACTGTCTTAAAATACCTTTTTCCACATAGAACTGGTTCATCACACTATTCTTAAACTCAGTTCCATTGTCACATCTGATTACCTTAACTTTGTGATTAACTAGGTTTTCTACTCTTGTTATAAAAGCCTTAAGAATGCCAGAAGTCTCATCCTTAGTTGCTAGAAAGAAAACCCAAGTGAATCTACTATAGTCATCTGTGACAACTAGGCAATACATTTTCTTATTCAAACTTTTCACATAAGTTGGCCCAAACAAATCCATATGCAACATATATAAGGGCTCAGAAATAGAGTTCACTACTTTGGACTTACAAGAAGCTCTGTGTTGCTTTCCCATCTGACAAGCAACACAGGTTTCAGGATTTTCAAAAACTTTTGAAGGTAAACCTCTGACAAGGTTTCCCTTAACCAATTTCTTAATAGTTTTGAAATTTAAATGGCCAAGTCTTCTATGCCAAAGTTTGGATTCATCATTTGTGGCCTTTGAAAATAGGCAAGTTAAATCTCTTTTGGGAATTATGTTCTTTATGTCCACACTGTATATATTGTCTGTTCTAGGGACTCTAAGTAGCACAGATTGATCATCAGGCAACTTAAAATCAGGAGATAAGACAAGACATTCAGTTTCTGTAAAAAGAACAAAATTCTTTTTGTCACACATTTGTGAGGCACTAAAAAGATTGAATTTAAGCCCTTTTACAAAGTACACCTTTTCAAAGTCCAATTTTCCTGTTCTAATTGTACCTTTACCAACTATCTTTCCACCTTTAGGATCATTACCAAAAGCAACATAGCCACCATCAAAAGCTTCAAAATCTTCAAGGTTGCTTTGATCTCCAGTCATATGTCCAGAGCATCCACTATCAAAAATGCATTTATCCTTTAGCTCCTCTTGTAGATTGCCCTGCACATAAAGTAAGAGAATTAGTTTCTCTTGGGGACCCAAGCCATTACTGACTAGGATCTGCCTTGTGCATCAACATAATCAAATTTCTTCAAATCCATTGATGCACTGCAGTGTCTGAGAACATGATCTAAAATCTTGATTTTAGGTTTCCAGACCCAGCAAGCTGAGGCCTTAACAGCATAAAAGTGATTGCCCACAACAGTGTCTGTTATTACTTTTGGCTCAGCAGTAGAATCTGCTTTTGCCTTAGCAGTAGAAACAACTGTATTCTTTTGAATAGGCCTTTTTGGTGCAGCAGTAGTAATTACCCTAGTAGCACCAGATCTCATTAAAACTTCCCTAGGAACCATGTTTCTATTAGGATGAGGGTGAGTCTTTTTAGCAAAGTTCTTATGGTTCACCCTAGTGTGTTGGTTCCATACAGGTTTTTGGTAGTAGTAACAATCTTCCTGTAAATGCTCAAAACTACCACAACTATAACAAGCCTTCTTAAGTAACTGAAAATCACTACCTAATTTTTGTGAAATTAGGCTGTTCCAATTTCTTTGGTTTCCTCTAGGCCATTTATTAAGTTTCCTAGGATATTCTCTAGGTTTCTCATCAAATTCAGCAATTTTCCTAGAGATCCTACTACCTAACACAGGTTTTATAAACTCAACATGTTTAGCTTTAGATTCAACTGTTTTAACCTGTGTGACTTTAGATTCAATAATTTTAGGAATTTCTTCCTTTTTAACTTTGGGTGTTGACTCAGTCTGTTCTTCTTCACTATCTGACACCCAATCTTCAATGATTGGTGCATCAGAACACATCTTCTCTACCTTAGGTGTTTCACTGGTTTCACATACAGGTTTTACATCTATCTCAGTAATGAAAGACAATTCCTTCCTAGGAGGTGCAAAGGCACTCTTAACAGGAGGAGCAACATCATTGTACCCTATGCCACTACCTCTTCTCATTAATTGACTTTCAATTGACTTATGGACTAGGTTAGATGCAAATTGTTGTTTTTCTACCCTAACAACATGTTTTTCTTTCTCAGATAAAAGCTACCTCTTTAGCTTGTTCTGCTTCCTCTAGCCTTTTATTTAGCACATTAATCTTACTATTTTTCATTAAAAGCTGACCTTCTAGAATGTGAATCCTATCAACATATTCTAGCTCATTTTGCTTAAGAAACTCAAGTTTTTCTTCAACAGATTTTAGACCATATTTATACCCTAAGTTATCAAGTTTTAGTTTTTCAACTTCAGCTCTTAAACTCTCATTCCTAGACTTGAGTTCCTCTACAGTATCTAAGCATGATTTAAATGAACAAGTAGACTCATTAGATACCTCAGAATCTGAACCAGATGATGAAGAAGCATAAGCCATCAAAGCAAAATTGGGTCCTTCTTCAGCTTGATCACTCCAATCATACTCTCCCAAGCTATCATAGGACACCAGAGCAGTAGTAGCCTTGACCTCTTCAATAGGAACATTCCTTGTATTCTCTCTGTTCTTCTTGGGTGCTCTGCACTCCCATGCAAAATGTCCCTTTCTATGACAGTTGTAGCACTCAACTTTTGACTTATCAAACACCACATTGGTTTGTCCTCTGTACTTGAGTTCCCTACCTGTCTTCTTCAGAAATCTCCTAGCCCTCATGGTCAGCATAGCCATCTGCCACTTCAAATCAATCTCCTCAAGATCATCAGGATCAATTTGTTCTAAGTCCGGATCTGTAATAGAAGTACTTGTGGCAACATCAGCCAAGAAGGCACAAATAGCAGCATCACTGATGTTATCACTATTTGAACTAGAAGCAGAAACATTTGTGCCAACATCAGAAACTACATGACCAGCAGCAGAATAGTTTTCTTGAGAGCTACCAAAACCCTTGTTGTTTGAAGACACAAAAGCTAGGTTGTTTGCACTAGAAGATGAACCGGATGATCCTTTGACTTCAGATTCATACACCTTCAGATTGTTGTACAAATCATCCAAACTCATTGTTTCAAAATCCTCCTTGTTTCTCCAGACCACAGTATGCATGCTCCATTCAGATGACAAGCTTCTGAGAAACTTGTGATTAATGTCTTCTTGAGGCACTGGAACCTGCATAAGTGCCAACTGGCTCACTAGCTTCTGGAGTCTGTCATAAGTAGCATCAATGCTTTCAGAACTTGAGGCCACAAAGGTCTCAAATTGATGCTTCAACAAGTTCTTCCTTGACTTCTTTGTAGCTGCATTCCCACCAAATCTTAGTTCAATGGCTTCCATCAAGGACTTAGCATTCTATATGTGACTAAAACTTAATTGATATTCATTCGGTATCCCCATCATGAGAATACTGTGAGTTTTAATCTCCAATCTTCTCTGAGCCTTGTCCTCAGCAGATTTAATGGGTAGAATTGTCCCATCAGCACCTTTTGCTGGTAATGTGTCTCCATTCTGAATGACTTCCCACATGGAGTAGTCAAGCATTTTGATGTACTGCTGAATTATCATCTTCCACAGCTCATACTCACCAGGCTTGAGCATGGGCACCTTAGATGCAGTCACCATATGAGTTGATTCGAATTCCATTACTTCAGTAGATGTTAAACAAAGCAGATCATAAATTCTTCTTGATATCAGTTTCTAGATCACAAGCTCTGATATCACTTGTTGATCCCAGTTGAGCTATTGATCTTGTTAATTATCTTAGATATAAATCTAAAACAATAAGTATAGAAACTTTTCTTGAAACAATATTAAACACTATGCGGAATCTAATGTTTAATCTTAAAAATAATAATTAATGAACAAAGTCGAATTCTCTCAACAAACACTTCAATATATTAATACGGTTATCAAAAGTAATAGGGTTACAAAAACCTTGAAGTGAATCGACTCTAACAATGATACGTCTATGATACGTACCAAAACTCTAACCCTAGATCATCCTTTTATATACTAAGGAGTCCTAGTCGGTTACAATAGCTTTCTATACAAGATAAATCTTTCCGTATCTATTCTATAATTATCCAAACATACTATACATAGTTATCTAATAAGCAGTAGAATACTAACTCTAGCAGTAGAATCTTCTATGCCTAGCAGTAGTATCCACTTAGCGTATTTACTTGATCTTTATCAGCAACTCCAGCAGTAGTATGAAATACACCAGCAGTAGTATGATTAAGCCCAGCAGTAGAATAACATTCAGTGACTTTTCCATTTAGAACCATAAGCAGTTGTATCCATTCTGAGCAGCAGCATCTCAAAACCCAACATTGATGTATATCAAGATACAACAAGTACGTAACATATTACGAGTGCACTACACTAACACTATAACACTTTGTATCTTTGTGATACGATGTGTTATTCTCTTGCACTAATAGAGGAATGAAGGTGATCACTTGAATGGATGATTGGATCACTCTTAAACAAGGATAAACTAACTACATGATAAAAGGAGAGTATATGTGATAGGAGATTTGAACTCAGAAAATTGTGTGTGAAAAAGGATGCCTAAAAACTGTGGAATGGACTGGTATTTATAGGCAATGAAGATTTGACTCTTACAGGGGGCACGGTACCACTAAATGCCCGACGATACCACTAAATTTAGTGGTACCGTGGTACCGTCCCAGACAGAGACGCTCCAAAATTTGTTTTTAGTGGGGAAGTTTGGAGCTGATTTGGGGGAGAAATAGGTGTTGGTGATTTTAAACTTATTTTTCAAATTAAAACATTTCTTTTTAATTCAAAAATATTTTGTAAAATGTATTTTTGAAAAAATGTTTTGTCACATTAAAAATGTGAAGTTTAGAAAAAAATATAATCCTTTGATCATTAGTCAAGTTGTAGATTTGTTTGTTCATACCTTGAGTGATTTACGTTAGGATGGAAATCTACGACTTTGTTGAAGCATACTTGAGATGTCGAGAGATGTTGATGTAAGTATGCATTGAGGATTTATGTTTACAAGTAACTTGTGCATTTTACGTTATGCATTACAAGTTACATGTTTGTCATTATTAAAACCGAAGACACCGTTTAGTTTAAATATCGTAATATTTGCACTAACAAAGACAATATTAATCTACATGTTATTTATAAGTGTTCATTAGTTAGTCGTGTTCATCGGTCATGTTGATGAAATGATGAACGGCACTAATTGATGAACAAGATTAACTGATGAACAAGACTAACTAATGAACAAGACAACATCAATCTACATGTTGTTCAAAATAAGTGTTCATCAATTAGTCTTGTTCATCAGTTAATAACACTAACTGATGGACAAACTAACATGTTGTTCATAAATAAAAAAATGTTGTTCATCAATAATAAGTATTATTCATCAATAAAAACAATTGTTCATCAATAAAAAGTCTTGTACATCAGTTAGTCTTGTTAATCACTTAGTGTTGTTCATCAGTTCATCAAATAACTAAAAATGTATTGTGGTACACCAATTATTGCATTCAAATGTACTTTTATAAAGAAAATCTCTATTATGCATTTTATCAAACACCTTGTGTGCATTAAATATGTGTAAAACGTCCTTTTTAAAATGCGATATCTCACTCATATCATATCGGAATTGAGTGATTCAAATTTCTGGGTAAATAACGGCAAAAAATCTACAATTTTTGTGTTTTAAGTTTTACGTAATTCAACCTTTAAGTTAGAAAAAAATAGAGCCGAAGATGCCGAAAATTTCAAGAAAATCATAACCCGCTGAAAATCTTAAAAAAAAAATGAAATTTATATATCAAAATGCATATTAAATTAAAGAGAATTAAATTTAGAAATTATGATGAAATCGATTTTTCGTAAAAGTTTTTCATTTAAAAGTTACGTGTGTTTAAAGTTTGAGGGTGAAATATAAAAATGGGTCAAATGCCAAAATTGTCCATTTGACTAAAAATATTTAAAAGAAAAAAGAATCGATCGTGTGATTGTTTTGATGGTACATATGTGAAAATCTAACGGTGTTAAATACTTTTTAACTTTTTTAAAATTTTAATCATTTTTATATGATCGCTACTCATCATTAAATTGACGGGTATAAACCTCAAAGCCTTATTACCTTAATTAAATACACTAATTATGCAATTAGTGACACTAATGGACAATGTGCACATAACCCAAACATGATTGGTTTGTCTTTTCTCTTGTTAATGATACCCAATAAGAATTTTTAGATAATAAAATAAAATAATTATATAAAATTCATACTTCATAGAGTTTAAAAACAAAGTGTTAGTTCGACAATCTTAATGAATAAAAGCAACCAACTTTAAAATAACTTTTGAGTGGTGAAAGTTTAAAAAATGTTGCAAGATCCAAACTTTTTATAGGGGAAAAGTATAATATCAAAGGGTAAAAAAAGGATTATAGTAAGCAATAATTGCCTTTTGGTCGTTGGAATCACATGTAAGACATTTAAATATACAAATTCATTGCATTTCGTTCATGTATAGGCGTATATCACTCACTTTAATGAAACCGTATTCACTTTCATATGTCATATCTTAACCTTATTCATCGTCGTGAGTAAACTCGTACAAAATTTAATAAATAACTGCATTTTGAGACTTACATGTATTGGTGAAAAATTTTGAGTCATGAAGCGTAAGTATTATAGTAGTTGATTTTATTTATTTGGAAAAATCATTGACAATCTCAACTTCAAAAATTAACAATTAAGATGATCACCTTTCACTAGATTAGTACATCCTTAATGATCGTACAAATGCTTGCACCTTCTGGATCAGAGCTTGCAAGGGACGCAAGCTAACTACTTATACACGCTACTTGTAATCTGCAATAAGACAAATAACATGCTTGGGTTAGATGGATCGCAGGGGGTGACCTTGCGAACCGATTCCAGCGTGAGAGTAAGTCATCCGTATATTGTGAGTATGTTTTTAGAGAGAGAAAGTGGAAAGTGAGTAAATGACATACCTCAAATAGACAAGTGAGTCGGCTATTTATAAGCAAACCCTAGGAAGGACCTAGATTTGCCACATGACGCGATATGAGTGGTCAAGAGGGAGCATATTCTCTGCATCTAAAAGGGAAGCTTTGAGAATAGGCTCCGAGATCGTACCCACGTGTAGTTGTCTGCCACCATGCAGTAGATGGATAACCATTATACAAGCAGGGCCCACAAGATATTCCTTTTGTCACTTAGTGTCGGAGCGTTTATGTCCTCGGAGGTTAAGACTCTCCGGAAGGTTAAGCTCCGCGACTCAGACCCTTGTATATTGGCAGGTTCCCTTACGGTAGCCCAGTGAGCTTTACGCCAATGGATACGTTCCGAGTACATGTCTTCGGAGGCTAGGCTCCGAGACAGGAGATGGGGTACATCATCAAGCCCCCCACTTCGATGTGTTACTTGTTGGAATCGAAGAGTAGTACATCGGACTCTTATATCGTGCGAGAAATTTTTGGCAGGCTTATTTAAAACGTATTTTCGATCATTAAATGTCGCAGCCTGGTTAGCCATCTTTTCGCTAACTTACATCCCTGTTTCCCAAGGGATGTACTCGATTGTTTTGCCCCATTTAAGACGCGTGTACCGTAATACACCACCGCCATCGTAACCCATCACCAGATTTGTTAAAGACACGACCCCATCATAACCCATCTCCAGATCTGCTCTAACAGGCATGTTAGCACTACAGTCTTCATGCTTTATTACCTGTACTTTGTGCTTTGAAACTTGCACATCTCTTTCTTGTCTGTCTTTTACATCATGAGATTTACCATTCGAGAGGACAGGCTACCAAATCTTTGATGTGTGTAATAGGTGAAAAGAAATGTGATTAATTTTAAAGAGAGCGAGAGAGATGATGATATGTGTAGTCGAGCAATTGACTATCCAGTGATTAATTTTACTAAAATAACATTAATTTAAACTAAATGTTTTGTTGAGATTCTGGGTTAGCAATGAAAAGAAATTCACAAATTATATGTTGGGTTTGTTGATGATTGTGACGGATATGGTGGTGATTGTGACGGATATGGTGGTGGGGAATGAGGGATGTAGTGGTGTGGAAGTGAAAAGATAGGTTGGTGGTGAGAGAATACATATAAAAAATAGGGTATTTTTGACCTTTTACACTAGTGACAATAAGACAAAAAATGAATATTTGGAAAAACCCCCACCTACCACTGTACTATAATAATAATAAGTGGACATGTGTCGCACATCCAATGTAGTCGCACATTCGCACATTCGGAGTCGCACATTTGCACATGACCATTTTAAAAAGATGTGTTTTTTTTGTATCAGATGGTGACCTCACTCCTAGTTTTTGTACCTTTTTCAAAATTAACTCTTTGTTTAATATGTTGCCATGCGATTTATTTGTTTTATATGTTGTCATGGATGTATGCCTTTATGTCCCTTTTTGTTTCTTATTATTTATGATGATATGATATTCGTTTCTTGCTTAAGTTTTTTTGCATTCATAGCTTATCGTTTCAAGTGTCTTATGCTTTCATATTCTTCCTATGCCATGTATCGTTGCATTTTCATGCTTCCACGTTTTGTTTTATTTTTGAGCACTATCACACTCTTTTTTTCATTTTGCAGGAAGCGGTCTTCTTAGCCTCAGGTTTACCTAAGGGTCGGGGTATGATCTGTCTACATTCTACCTGTAACACCCCCAATTTCGTGATACGCAGCGGAATTCAAACTGGGTGTTACTCGATGGCACAACAGTTATAACAATAGAAAACGAACTCTAACAGAGTCGTTTTTAAAACATTTATCATTCGATTTATATAAATATCAGAGTTTACAAAAATGAGGTCCCAGTAGTTTCACGGTTTACATAAATAAGTTTTCGAATGAGAATAAAATTTATAGCCCTCTTGAATATATGTGCTCCTCCGTGCCAGCCTCGATCATTATGGACCTGAGACACATGCTTAAAAGTGTCAACACAAAGGTTTGTGAGTTCATAGAGTTTATTTAAATAACAACGGCACACAATATTTCATATTTTAAATGACTATTGTACAACATATAAAGTCAAAATCAGTTCATTATTGCACTAAGCTCATGACAGCAATGCCTTAACACAACATCAATTATAGTGCATCTGGTTACCTAACCGTCTAACACAAATGGAATATAATGATAACAATTTGCCCTACATGTATCATGCCAAATACCTCACATCTTCAAATATAGTGCGTCTTGTTACCTACCCGGCTAAGACAAACGGGATTCGTCAATCCCATAGGCCTATTCACAATATCCGCGGCTACACTTAAGTAATTAATGGTTCATGATAAACAGGGACTTAATTGGCAATAAATGTACTTAGTCAATAATAAACACATGCAATTCTGCATACAGTTTTATAACACTTGTGTCCGCAAAAGTATAGCATGTATCTCCCCCAAGGGTTTATAAAACACTAAAGAAAATGGGGCTACAAACTCACCTGATAATAACTGATAAATGATACTAGAAAATTGGGCAGCGCTTCCGCATCTATATTCAAAAATCCATTTCCTAAACTATAAAAACCTTTAAATCACCTCATAACAACCCCAAAACTATCCTAATCGCTCCCATAATAAAAACCCATCATTAGAATTAGCTGATCTATCATTGCCAAAGTTTCAAGAAATTTCTGAGAACCACAACTCCTATCCACCATTGTGTAGCGCTTAATCCAACCGCGGAAACACAAAATAAACTTAATTTTTACGTACAGAATACTTATGCCATCAACTTATCTGTATAACTCGGAGCTTGAAAATCAAGTATGGATGATATATGGGGGGAAAGGTGGCGGCAAGGAGGAGGACGGAAATGTGTGTGTTGTTTTTCTGTGAAATAAAATGAACTAGTTTTATTTCTATTTACAGTAAAAAATTTAAAAAATATATAGATATTTTGATGAATAGTGTTTAGATATTTTGATGAATAGTATTTAGATATTTATGAATAGTAACTAGATATTTATGAATATTAACTAGATATTTATATATTAGGAGTACATGATACATTGTTTATGCATGAAAATCATGTAAAATCGTTTATTTATTTAATTAATGATAATAAATAAATAATAGGTAAATAAGAGTAAGATATAAAATGAAGATGATAATACTGGAAACGTTATAGCAATATGTAGAATAAGCCTAAGATGAATAGTTAAAACCCGAAAATGCGAATTGTTACACTACCTCCCCCATACCCCGTTCTGTCGGGATGTTGTTGTTGTTATACTGTAACTTATACTTTCATTTTATATTTATAATCTCGTTCATATATATTAACTTAATCTATAATAATACTAATATTTATTAATACCTACAACATATAAGTTGCGTTTTTCTTTTTAAAAATAATAATACCTAAGGGGTATAAACTATATGCGGGTATTTTTTAAATGGGATAATTATAAAAATAGCCCAAGCAACCAAGTGATTTTTCTTATCTACCCAGAGATCGGAAAATATTTTTTTTGTCAAGGGCAACCTACATTTTTTTGGGCAACTGAAATTTGAAAGTGTATTTTTTGGGCAACTTGTGTATTTTTGGGCAACAATCGACATTTTTTGGGCAACTGGGGACACGTGTCATCATATGGGGCGAGTTGCCCAGTTGCCCGGGGTACGGGCTAGAAAAATAAATCACTTCGATCCATGGTCTATTTTTGTAATTATCCCTTGTTAAATTTGATAGAGTTATTAAAAAACTTGAAAAGTGATAAGTTTTATAATTTATTTAAAGATTCAACAATTAAAGTTTTATTTATTACCTCATTTATTTATTTACTTATTTATTTACAAAATCGACACCAATATTTTTATACTTATTTTTTTGCCATACATGGTTTGTTTTAAGTTTGATGAATTTCAATTTTAAATTTTAATTGACCAATAGTAATATTCAATTTTTAAATGGAACTCTTTCATTAATCTACTTTTAAATTATTAAACATTCATTCGGATTGACAACAAGCATGTGGTCTAGTGGTGGTGGCTTAAGGGGTTAAGTGAGTCCCCTGTGAGAGCAATACCCTTTGGGTGACCAACCGGGAAGTTCTCACATGGGGGCGGGCCATATGCTCTGTTGTTATCAGGCAATGAAGAGGAGAGTCTTTGAGCCATTAGTTGCAGAGACTCGAATCCGAGCCGGCCCCGATTTTCATCCGGCTGTTACTCAAGCGAGAATTCTCGTGTGGAGGCAGTACGGTTTCCGGGCGGAAGCCATTGAATCCCCACTACACCAGCGTGAACCCGGTTAAGACAACATAGTCTGAGTATGTGATGGATGGGGGCCTGCCTTTATGGCGGGTACGACTCTCTAAACCAAAAATTGAAAGTCGTCTTCCAAAAAAAAAAAACATTCATTCAGACACTTTTTAAAATCTCTTACTTGTATTTATATAAGAGATTTTTCATTAGCAACTCCCATGCATGTTGGTTAATCCCGTGATGTCGAATTTAAATTCGACATAAAATAAAAAAATATTAATTCTGATATATCGTAAAGTTAAAATGCAAATATATGCTATATAGAGTTAAAATGATAAGTTAAAACTCAAAACTCTGATACGAAGCTTATTAATCGTCAATTTTAATTTCTTTAGTGCTAGAATTATAATTTTTAACTTATTTGTAAACGAAAGTACTCCCTCCGTCTCAATTTAGTTGTCCATATTTTCTTTTATGGATATCTCAAATTAATTGTCCACTTTTCTTATTTAGTAAAAACTAGAGAATATAGTGGAGGAATATTCCATTTTAGTGGTTGAAAATTAAAGTGGCCCCACTTTTATTAAACTTTGTGTTTTCTCTCTCCTGACAAATAAATTGAGACGGAGGGAACGAAAGTAATTAAGTCAACTGATGTGACATGCTGGGGGCGAGTCATGACTTGCGTCAAGTCGTCAACGCATCGTAAAGCCCTTTGTGAGGTAGTAATATGGGATCCCGATATCCTTTAATCTGCATTTTGTCTCTTATACTTTTTTATTCGTTTTTTCTTTGCGAAAATTACTGTGTTGTTGTACACTTGTCCTGCAAGCCCAAGTATTTTCAACATTACGTGGCAGTTTATGATTGGAGGAGGAACAAAAAAAAAGCCCTAAAGCATGTCGCGTATGTATATACGAGACATACCCGACATGTTTTTGTGACGTGGCATTTTATGATTGGAGGAAGAAAAAAAAAACATGTCGCGTATGTAATTGCGAGACATTACCCGACATCTTTTTGGGGAGTTTTGCTACAATTTAGGGTTTGGCTGGAGTAATTTGGGTTTAAAACATTGTATTCTACATCCCACTTAATTTGGCACAATTGTATGTTGTTCAGCGACGATTGTGTTTATCTTGCTTTATCTTATGTGGTTTGATTTTTATTAATGAATGTTTCTACTTTTATTTGAATGAATGTAATTTGGATACATATGCTAACATTTATTCAAACAAAGATTACGAAAATCATATAAAGAAGACAATCTTAAAGCATACATGACACATATTGAGTGATATATTTAATAATGGAAACGATTCTTCCATATCGCTTTATGACGTTCATCTGCTTTAGCATCCTCATTCTCAAAGTGTTCGTGTTCAGCCCATTCAACCATTTGATCAAAAGCATAATCTGATTGTGTTATATTCTTTTTTTCGTCTTCGTTGTCACTTGTGTAGTCTGTTATCATATGATCCATCATTTCTGCCAAGGTAGCAGTTGGGCATATATGTTTTGCAATAATAAAATCGACACCGCCATGGTCAATGTAAATGTCCAACTGGCCTTGTGCTGCTGAAATATCAAACATCAGCAGTGTTTGCAAACGTTTTTATGTGTATAGTGAAGAAATGACTTGCCAACGAGGCAACCGCTACTCCTCCGAGAGAAATCTAGATTGATGAATGTTTAAATCTTGTTGAGAAACTTATCGAAATCATGAACCGTGAAATCAAACGACTTCAGTAAAGTCGCATCCCTATCGACAAAGTTCATCGAAGCTCGCGAAAAGGTCCTGAATTCACGTGGGAACGTGAGGATGAATCCTCGTGTGTATGTACTCATCTCTTTTCAACCGTAACGATTAACTTGAATCGAATCGCGAGGACGCGATTCCGTTTAAGGAGGTGAGACTGTAACAACCCGTAATTTTTCGGACGTATTCCAATACGAGACTATCCCTGTTTTTCATTTATGAATCTTTCTGAACTTATTTGGTTTAAAAACGTGAAGTTATCTCGCGAAATGTGGAATTTGTACACAATGCGTACTGGCACAACCGACGAATTGATTTGATTATTTTATTATCCGTAAGAAACGAGGCGTATGAATAGTCGTTTTTATTGGAAAAATTATTCTGAGCGCAATGGTGAAATTCCCGTGTCTTGAATCGATCGTTTGCTAGTCGAAACGAGCCCCGAGCCTCATTTCAAGAAAGATAGCCAAAATTTCAACTATGGTCCCTGTGGAATATTACCCCACTGCCCCTAGACTTTGATTGTGACATAATTGGTCCCTAGGGTTTTTCTAACCTAAACCTAGCACTATATAAACAACTTTATAACTATTCTAGGGTTAACTCATCTCTTCCCCCTCCTCCTAAATCCGGCAGCCGCCTCTCCTGTTCCGGCCAACGTCCGGCGACCACCCCCGGCCAACTTCTGCCGCCATCAGCCACCATCAGCGCACCACCATCAACACCTCTCTGTCACTCTCATATTTTCAATATTTCTCGATCACCTGAAGATTTTCCGGGGACTAAAGCTTTGCCGACCGTTCGTTGTAGATCAAGAGGGGATCCAAAGGGTGTTATTAAGGTTTTGTTTTGGTATTGTTTGGTCCGAAAATCCCCACAGCCATCTCCACAGCCGCGCCATCACCACCTTCCTTCCTCTCTCTCTCTCTTTTCCTCGACTTGGTAAATCGTGGAACCCGTTGCCTATTTTTCTTGTTTTAAACCTATTGATCTTGTTTTAAACCGATTGGTGTTGTTTTTGGTTTTCGTGGATTTGAAACTAACTATGAAACGGGGTTATTAATTCGCGATATATAAAAACTGGATATAGAAACATGGATTAAAATGAAGGTTTAAAAACGTTTTTGATAACTGTTTTCGTGTGGTAAGAAAATCTGATATTGGTGTTTATTTGATTGTTTTGGTTACTGGTCATGAGAATAACCCGTAAGGGTTCGGATTTGAATTAGTTTCGCCACTTTCATTGCATTTGCTAAGGTATTATAGTTGACTGATTCTTGTTTCAAGTCGCGTATTCGAACCGAGTGTGAAACCTATGTTTATGGATTTGTGATGAATACGGGTCGGGTCGACCCGCGTTAATTTGCAATTGTGTACCTGGACTCGAGTCTTATTATTTGGTTTTGGTTTAGAAGTAAAACCTGTTACCACCTTGGGTCGGAAACGAATTGTTGTTTTAATAAGTATTGATATGAGTTACTTTTGGTTATGCGAATCTTGGTCTCGGTCTTAGTCACAGAAAACACCGCGTAGGTGTGTTAATCTGGTTTCGTTGATATCTATTTGGTCATCAACCCGAGAGGGTGTGTTTGATTTGTTCCTGCCGTGAGTGCAATATTTGTGGAGGAGTGTATTGTCTTTGGATTATTTGGTCCTGGCTAAGTGTACCCATATAGGGTCCGTTTGTTGTTAGTTTGTAGCCGCAAGTCATGTTAAATCACCACAGGGGTGGTGTCGTTATAGGTTCAACAAGAAAACATAAGGGTGTCTAGCTTATTGTTGTTCGTACCTAGTAAATGGAAATAACTAAAGTTGCGCTATACAAATGTGTGATGTAGCGTTAACTAAAAATGGTAACAGTTGGGGTGCGTTTGTTTGTTTAAGAGTGGGCCGAGCCCAAGTATAAACTAAAGGTATATTTGGTTATTAAATCATCGGACTAACGTATTTTAATTGTTTTGACCTTGTGTTCTACGGTATGTTTCAGGTAACTTGGAATTGTGATTTGAATTTGGATGATACATATACATAACGAAAGAAATGCTTGGAATTGTCTATTATATATTTTGGACATTGGACAAGTAATGGATCGTTATTGGATTTACGATGTTAGGCATTGGACTTATTGGACATTTTGGGACTCGAGACGGTATAATATATTAGATTCGAAATGAATTTAATATATTAGACGCGAAACGGACACAAAATCTTCAATAAAACCAAAACTAATAATTACGCGAATGATAACGAGACATAAAACTTATAAAATATTGTAATTACAGATTTGGTTAATTAAAATCACAACGACTTGAGAAAACCGATTTTAATAGTTAAACTCTTTTCTAATTTATAAGACGTTTATGTTGTATACAAACTATTTGGGATATCGGGGTAAATACCGAAACGCACAAACCGATTTATTTTATTTGAAGTGATTATTTGTCGTTAAATTCTAAGTTTGTCTTATTTGGTTTGAGTTCTCGTCAGTATTCTCTCGACTATGTCGATGTCTATTTCTCTTTGGCTTGAGTTGTATGTCGAGTCTATGTTTTCTTACCACACCACACGAAACGTTGATACTAAGCTTTTGATAAGTTTTGAATCCGAGTAATCCACGAAAACTACGACATGATGTCTTTTATAGACTTTATTACTTTGCGAGACGTATTTTGAGATAACCGTATACGTATTAGGTTGTGCCGATCCTAGACCGTTGTGTACCACTGTGCTTGTACCTCCGTGTACCGTCGTGCCGTATGTTTTGAGACCGTTGTGAAATTCTCTAGATGCCAGTCGTGATCTTTGCATTGCTGTGGCTAAGGTGAGTTCATGGCCCCTATTTTTACTAGTTTTTAAACTGTTTTGGGGGAGAATACATGCTCGTTTTTAACTAAACTCAATGACTGTTTATTTGAAATACGTGAACGGTTTACTCAATATTTGAATTGGTTATTTGAAGGCGTTATGTGATTAACGGATATGAATGTGAGTTTTCATAGCCCCACTTTTATTTTAACGATGCTTTACTAAACTTAGGGGAGAAAACTTGCAAAACCGTTTTTAATGGACCAACTGTTATTTTATGTTTTCGATATGTTGCTATGCTTGTTGACTATGGTTATTATATACAAGGGTTCTTTGTGCCTAATCATTAACATGGGCTCTTTATGCCTATTACCGAGGGATCCTGTGCCTATAGACATCCGTAGTGTGCACCTATAGGAAACTGTTACTGTATTTGGATACACCCAAGTGTGGGTTTGGTTTGGTTTGGTTGGTTGCGACCTAGTCACGCATAGCATACTTAATACAGATTTTGGTCCACTGTTATTATAAATGTTATTATTGCGGATTTGGTTTTGGAACGGTGATTTAGGCAGTGTGAGCCTACGTTGGACTTGACTTGTTTGTGAACAATGTTTAGAACTCGAAAACCTTTTGGTTCAACCATGCTGTTTTAAACTAAAACCTATGAACTCACCAGCGTAAGCTGACGCTTTTAGCATGTATTTTCAGGTTTAAGGTGATAGCTAGTTCTGGAGGTGCTTGGCAAGGGGCATGGTCATAGACGACTCTGATATTTATATTTGGGACCGGTTTATTTATTTACGGGCCTTACTTCCGCATTATTTTTGAATGATGTAAATTTAATACTTTTGATAATGAATTTTCTTCTAAACGGTTGAGGTAAAACCGTTCTTGGTAACTTGTGTTGTGATACCAATTGAGTAGCACCCTAGTGACATGTATGCTTCCGCTGGACCTGTTTTCGGGGTGTTACAGAATGGTATCAGAGCCTAGGATATAGAGAACTGGGTTTATTTTACAACCTAGACTATAACCACTTTTATGAAAACTTAACCCTATGATCGCCACGTGCCTGCCTGCTAAGCTGATGCCTCGCGTATGATTTTATTTGAGGATATAATTGATATGACGAGATAGTTGATGATATACTAGATGAGATGGTCATGACATATTTGACGAGTTGTTTGATGAGATACTTGATTATATATTTGTTGAGATGTGTGCCTGACTTTTGGATATTTTATATCCGCTTGTTTTAGTTGTTCACTATAAGCATTTCCATATGCTTATGCACGCACCATACATGTCGCAGAGTTAAGCTATTTCTTTGCGTAATCTCACTATTGAATGTCGAGTTTGTACACTTGTCATGATTTTGGGAATGATTTTGGATATAACGGACATACTACTAGTATAACTAGGCTGAGTATTCCAAAATTCATTGAACCTCGGGTGAATATAGACTGATCACCCATATTCAACCAGGGACAGTGGGACATAGCCTGATCACCTATGTCCGACTCAGAGGTGAATTTTGCAATACTGGGAGTAGTTATAATGGAATTATGTTCGGGTTGGTCCTTGATTTTTGGAATGGTACAGTTTTGCATGTGTACATGGACATTGGATATTACTTCCACACACACAACATACTGGCATCACAACACCGCATGAACCGTAATGCTTTTGGCACCGCTATACTTCTCCGTTTATATGGAATTCCTGTTTGTCGCCACCTGGCCGTAGTTTGCCTTGGGTCGGGTTAGACCCGATTGGCACCATTTGAATCCGAGTTACTTATTTGTAACCCCTTAAGAGCGTTATAAGCCCGTCCGAGCTTACTGGAATGTTTGGATTCGATTCTGGCCACGTTTAGATTTGATTTTGGTTATGTTTGAATTTGATTTTGGCCATGTTTGGATTTGATTTTAGCTACGTTTAGATTTGAATTTTGTTACGTTTGGAATCGATTTTGGCCACGTTTGGATTTGATATTGGCTATGTTCGGATTGGATTTGATTCTGGCTGAATTTGGATTGTTTGGTTTTGTAATTTTGGACGTCATCCTGGACTTGGATTCGTTATCTGACCTTGTTTTGTTGTGGCCTTGTTACAGTCGCCTTTACCCTAAGCCTTGTGCTCAATCGATGTTGTTAAATCGAAGTGGTACAATCAATGATGTACCTTTCGCTTTAAGTACTATGTACATTACTGATTCAATCGACTGATTGCTAGTGGCAATCAACATCGTCCCTCAAAGTTGTACTCTAAACTCGCTAAACCCTCCATTTTGGCAGAGATTTCACGCCCAGCAGAAATTTTAAGACGTTAAGGAGTAACCTGAACCGCGATTCCTTGCGACGACCACCTAACTTTTCACTCGTCCCTCGGAAGTATCAGTGATCCTTGCTACTTTCTTACCAAATAATAAATTATATCATAAATGAAACTTTGGAAATAAATCTCGCGCCACTACCATAGTAATTGTTGATAATCCTATCTAATCTACTCACCTTCTGCTAATCAATGAAATGACAGTATGGGCAAACCTGCTCGTCAATACTCATGGGAAACCATTGCACGGCATGGAGTGTCGATTCTCACCATTCTCTGATCGGGATAGTTGTTTCACACCAAATTCCTGACAATCACTCCAAAGAGCCATGAGAACAGATTTGGATATGAATACTGTGTATCATCTCTAGACTGATGGCCGAAGTGAAGAAATCATTCAAGCGTTATAGGACATATTGTGTGCCTGCGTAATTTGGCAATGGTTGGAATAGACACCTCCCGTTGGCTAAATTCTCTTATAACAAAACCTACGACTCCAGTATTCAACGGCACCGTACGAGGCACTTTATAGTCGCAAGTGCCGATCGCCGACTTGATGGGTAGGAGTTGGAGATACCTAACTTACTAACCCTGAACTTGTTAATGAGACTACTGAGAAAATCGTTCAGATCAGAACCGAGATGCAAGCTGCTCACGAATCGTCAGAAGAGTATGCTAATGACGTAAACCTCTTGAATTCCCAGTTAAAGCCTCGATTATGCTTAAAGATTCACCATGAGAAGGTGTGATACGGTTAGTAAAGTGAAAAGCTTAATTCTCGCTGTTTTGATTCTTTTGAAATCCTTACTAGAGTTGGACCGGTAGCACACAGTCTGGAGCCACCGTCAGGACTCAGCAGTGTTTACAAACGTTTTTATGTGTATAGTGAAGAAATGACTTGCCGACGAGGCAACCGCTACTCCTCCGGGAGAAATCCAGATTGATGAATGTTTAAATCTTGTTGGGAAACCTATCGAAATCATGAACCGTGAAATCAAACGACTTCAGTAAAGTCGCATCCCTATCGACAAAGTTCGTCGAAGCTCGCGAAAAGGTCCTGAATTCACTTGGGAACATGAGGATGAATCCTCGTGTGTATGTACTCATCTCTTTTCAACCGTAACGATTAACTTGAATTGAATCGCGAGGACGCGATTCCGTTTAAGGAGGTGAGACTGTAGCAACCCGTAATTTTCCGGACGTATTCCAATACGAGACTATCCCTTTTTTTCATTTACGAATCTTTCTGAACTTATTTGGTTTAAAAACGTGAAGTTATCTCGCGAAACGTGGAATTTGTACACAATGCGTACTGGCACAACTGACGAATTGATTTGATTATTTTATTATCCGTGAGAAATGAGGCGTATGAATAGTCGTTTTTATTGGAAAAATTATTCTGAGCGCAATGGTGAAATTCTCGTGTCTTGAATCGATCGTTTGTTAGTCGAAACGAGCCCCGGGCCTCATTTCAAGAAAGATAGCCAAAATTTCAACTATGGTCCTTGTGGAATATTATCCAACTGCCCCTAGACTTTGATTGTGACATAATTAGTCCCTAGGGTTTTTCTAACCTAAACCTAGCACTATATAAACAACTTTATAACTATTCTAGGGTTAACTCATCTCTTCCCCCTCCTCCTAAATCCGGCAGCCGCCTCTCCTATTCTGGCCAACGTCCGGCGACCACCCCCGGCCAACTTCTGCCGCCATCAGCCACCATCAACGCACCACCATCAACACCTCTCTGTCACTCACATCTTTTCAATATCTCTAGATCACCTTAAGATTTTCCGACGAAGTTTTCCTGCGACTCAAGCTTTGCCGACCGTTCGTTGTAGATCAAGAGGGGATCCAAAGGGTGTTATTAAGGTTTTGTTTGGTCCGAAAATCCCCACAGCCACGCCATCACCACCTTCCTTCCTCTCTCCCTCTTTTCCTCGACTTGGTAAATCGTGGAACCCGTTGCCTATTTTTCTTGTTTTAAACCGATTGGTCTTGTTTTAAACCGATTGGTGTTGTTTTTGGTTTTCGTGGATTTGAAACTAATTATGAAACGGGGTCATTAATTCGCGATATATAAAAACTGGATATTGAAACATGGATTAAAATGAAGGTTTAAAAACGTTTTTGATAACTGTTTTCGTTTGGTAAGAAAATCTGATATTGGTGTTTATTTGATTGTTTTGGTTACTGGTCATGAGAATAACCCGTAAGGGTTCGGATTTGAAATAGTTTCGCCGCTTTCATTGCATTTGCTGAGGTATTATAGTTGACTGATTCTTGTTTCAAGTCGCGTATTCGAATCGAGTGTGAAACCTGTGTTTATGGATTTGTGATGAATACGGGTCGGGTCGACCTGGGTTTATTTGCAATTGTGTACCTGGACTCGAGTCTTATTATTTGGTCTTGGTTTAGAAGTAAAACCTCTTACCACCTTGGTTCGGAAACGAATTGTTGCTTTAATAAGTATTGATATGAGTTACTTTTGGTTATGTGAATCTTGGTCGCGGTCTTAGTCACAGAAAACACCGCGTAGGTGTGTTAATCTGGTTTCGTTAATATCTATTTGGTCATCCACCCGAGAGGGTGTGTTTGATTTGTTCCTGCCGTGAGTGCAATATTTGTGGAGGAGTGTATTGTCTTTGGATTATTTGGTCCTGGCTAAGTGTACCCATATAGGGTCCGTTAGTTGTTAGTTTGTAGCCGCAAGTCATGTTAAATCACCACAGGGGTGGTGTCGTTATAGGTTCAACAAGAAAACATAAGGGTGTCTAGCTTATTTTTTGTTCGTACCAAGTAAATGGAAATAACTCAAGTAGTGCTATACAAATGTGTGATGTAGCGTTAACTAAAAATGGTAACATTTGGGGTACATTTGTTTGTTTAAGAGTGGGCCGAGCCCAAGTATAAACTAAAGGTATATTTGGTTATTAAATCATCGGACTAACGTATTTTAATTGTTTTGACCTTGTGTTCTACGGTACGTTTCGGGTAACTTGGAATTGTGATTTGAATTTGGATGATACATATACATAACGAAATAAATGCTTGGAATTGTGTATTATATATTTTGGACATTGGACAAGTAATGGATCGTTATTGGATTTACGACGTTAGGCATTGGACTTATTGGACATTTTGGGACTCGAGACGGTATAATATATTAGATTCGAAATGAATTTAATATATTAGACGCGAAACGGACACAAAATCTTCAATAAAACCAAAACTAATAATTACGCGAATGATAACGAGACATAAAACTTATAAAATATTGTAATTACAGATTTGGTTAATTAAAATCACAACGACTTGAGAAAACCGATTTTAATAGTTAAACTCTTTTCTAATTTATAAGACGTTTATGTTGTATACAAACTATTTGGGATATCGGGGTAAATACCAAAACGTACAAACCGATTTATTTTATTTGAAGTGATTATTTGTCGTTAACTTCTAAGTTTGTCTTCTTTGGTTTGAGTTCTCGTCAGTATTCTCTCGACTATGTCGAGGTCTATTTCTCTTTGGCGTGAGTTGTATGTCGAGTCTATGTTTTCTTACCACACCACACGAAACGTTGATACTAAGCTTTTGATAAGTTTTGAAACCGAGTAATCCACTAAAACTACGACACGATGTCTTTTATATACTTTATTACTTTGCGAGACGTATTTTGAGATAACCATATACGTATTAGGTTGTGCCGATCCTAGACCGTTGTGTACCGTTGTGCTTGTACCTCCGTGTACCGTCGTGCCGTATGTTTTGAGACTGTTGTAATATGCTCTAGATGCCAGTCGTGTCAGTCGTGATCTTTGCATTGCTGTGGCTAAGGTGAGTTCATGACCCCTATTTTTACTGGTTTTTAAACTGTTTTGGGGGTGAATACATGCTCATTTTTAACTAAACTCAATGACTGTTTATTTGAAATACGCGAACTGTTTACTCAATATTTGAATTGGTTATTTGAAGGCGTTATGTGATTAACGGATATGAATGTGAGTTTTCATAGCCCCACTTTTATTTTAACGATGCTTTACTAAACTTAGGGGAGAAAACTTGCAAAACCGTTTTTAATGGACCAACTGTTATTTTATGTTTTCGATATGTTGCTATGCTTGTTAACTATGGTTATTATATACAAGGGCTCTTTGTGCCTAATCATTAACAAGGGCTCTTTGTGCCTATTACCGAGGGCTCCTGTGCCTATAGACACCGTAGTGTGCACCTATTGGAAACTGTTACTGTATTTGGATACACCCAAGTGTGGGTTTGGTTTGGTTTGGTTGGTTGCGACCTAGTCACGCATAGCATACTTATTACTATTTGGTCCACTGTTATTATAAATGTTATTATTGCGGATTTGGTTTTGGAACGGTGATTTAGGCAGTGTGAGCCTACGTTGGACTTGACTTGTTTGTGAACAATGTTTAGAACTCGAAAACCTTTTGGTTCAACCATGCTGCTTTAAACTAAAACCTATGAACTCACCAGCGTAAGCTGACCCTTTTAGCATGTATTTTCATGTTTAAGGTGATAGCTAGTTCTGGAGGCGCTTGACAAGGGGCATGGTCATAGACGACTCTGATATTTATATTTGGGACCGCTTTATTTATTTACGGGCCTTACTTCCGCACTATTTTCGAATGATGTAAATTTAATACTTTTGATAATGAATTTTCTTCTAAACGGTTGAGGTAAAACCGTTTTTGGTAACTTATATTGTGATACCAATTGTGTAGCACCCCAGTGACATGTATGCTTCCGCTGGACCCGTTTTCGGGGTGTTACAATCAACCAAACAATACATATATGGTTTAGTTTGTGTCTTTAACGTTATCAATGTATGTCTTTCTAGTTTCTACAAATGTACTAGTTTTTTTTAACTCTTTAATGGTATTTGTTTGTGTTTTATGTTCTACGTTTTTATGTATGTGTCCAGAAATGAATTTCCAATATTATTATACTACAACTGTAATAGTTTTTTTAACTGTATAATGACATTGAATTTATATATATACATACAATGATGTGACAACTCTATGACAATTGCGTGTATATGTAATATTTTACATGAAATATGACACAGATTTGACAACTCTATGACAATGATTTGACAACTCTATGACAATGATTTGACTACTCAATGACAATTGCGTGTACGTGTAATTCTTTACGCGAAATATGACAAGGAGATTTTCTTTATACCGACATGGATTTGACAACTCCATTAAAATTTAACTATAAAAACTCATTCGTAGTTCAATTTCTCTAAACACATATCCACATTATTGACATTGCTACTCTCTACAAAAAATTTATAATTCACAAAATGTCCCAAGAAAACAAAACCGGATACACGAAACGATACCACAACTCACAATTCGTTCCACCCAAACCAAAAAGGGACACAACATACGACCCCCAACATAATGTTGGGGCTTCTTCAACCTCTTCAAACACCCCGACTAGGATAATACCCGGTCCGGCTGGTATTCTTCAAGCGGTTATTCTCCGCAAAAAATGCAGACATTAGGGAAGGTGGCCCCGAATATTGTGTAGTGCCAACACAAGAGTATGTAAGGAAAATAAATAAGGATATTGTTGAGGATGATCATTTTACACGTGGGCCATGGGCGCTATTAATAAGCTGCTTAATAGTGAAGGTATCATCGTAACTGGTTGTCTTGGCGATATAAAAAATTATTGCGTAAAAGGGAAACTTGAACTTGTTGTCGCTGTAATCAAGACTTGTACGCCTACCGCGCTTGGTGAGCTAACAGTGACACTAAAAGATCCAACGGGGACAATGTCTGGTACAATTCATCACAAAGTCCTTACAGAAGAGGCGGGTTACAAAAACTCTATCAAAGTCGGAGCTGTGTTGGTACTTCGTAATGTTTCGGTGTTTACCCCAAAATCAACACCCCCTTGTCTTAACATTACATTGAGGAACATGGTTGAGGTTTTCGACAAGGATACCGTTTTTATTGGCTGAATCTTTACATATTTATTTCCTACGTTTAGGTTTAATATTCTCTATGTAATGTTTATTTAAGTCAACGTCGTCTTTTTTTCTTTGTTTTGTGTCCTTCATGTAGTTGAATAAAAGTTTGATGGTATGTTCATCCTCTTTATTATTAGTAACCTCATTTGTAGGTACTATTATTAAATATTTAGAAAGCGTTTAGTTATCGATTATCCAATCAAACGTGATGTATAGCTAAGTACTAGTAATATTTTTCGGAATTGTATTTACTACTCACATTTTTAGCAAATCCAACCATGTTTCTAATATACTTGTTTGATGGAGAAAGGCCAATATGCCTAGTCAATATTATTCTATAAGACTTTGATATATCAAACATGCTTTTAAAACGTAAACATAATGTATATACAACTTCAACTATGATCTTAGTTAAACATATCCACACATACTAGTCTCCTCACAGCGACAGTCGTAAAACATCTTAGCCATGCTATATCTAACATTGTTGAAAAAGCCTACAACATCATGAGCATTCCATTTTGGTGGAAACCTACCCGTAACAAACTCATGTATGAGCCAACAAGTGATGACTCCACAATCTTGATAATTTCCTTGTTGTGGGATCAGATAATTTTGGTCGTTGTAGTGGAATTCGAAATTGTAGTGTCGACGTTGTGTTCTTGTGAATTGTCCTAGCTCTTCTAAACAATTGTTAAGAACTCCGGTCCATTCTAGTATATATTTCCTTAGATCTTCACAACGTTCACTGCTATGCATAAAGTCGAGAACCAACAAACTGGATAACCTTAGGTCAATAATTACTGTGACCCAATGATTCCCTCCTGCATTCATCGGCATCACCACCTACATCGAAAATTTATTTAAATATATACAATTAAATAAATTAGTAGAGAGTAATTTTATACAAAGCTAATATACGTTGAAAGACATTTACTTACCCAACGTACATCATCCCATGACGGGTACGGACGCGTGCTACCATCCAATGTTCCCCTAATCGAAGGAGCTATCGAAAGCATGGGTATACGACCACCATTTTCGGTGGGGTAAGTCGATGATGTCCATGATTTTGAAACGGTCCATGGCGCTTAAGCTGACCTATTTCTTATTAGTAGCTCCATCCAACAATTCATTTGTTGATTCAAAAGATTAAATTAAATCATTTTACGTTCTTGCAACTAAAATAATCTAAACCTTTAAAAAATGTAACAATAAACTTACATCGTCAGACAGCCAACCAATTTTATCGGCTGGTCCTGGATCAGTACCCTGCTTGTATAAACCCGGAACTAGTTCTTGAAAGAACGTAAGGGCTGCTACCCAACCCTTTGGATGGCAGTCAAGGTATATTGGACATGGATTTATGAGGAAATGCTCAAAACTAAAATAATGCTCACGCTTTACCTGAAAACAAAAAATAAAATACAATATCATTACAACTTTGTTAATTAGAAAATTCATGTTAATAAATTTAAAACATCTTTTAGTATTACCTTATTAGGGTCAACATTATCAAATACTAAAGGTTCGGTAATACCACAACCAACAAAGGTGACATCATCCTCCTCTACATCCTCATCAACCGCTTCTTCTTCTAGATTAAACGGTGGAATGTTCGAGGTACTCTTTTTTCGTTTACTCTTAGCGGCACGTTTCTTAGGTAGGATAGTGGTTGGTCCATGTTGGGTATACGGATATTGCTGATATTCACCCGGACGACAATCCCTCCTTGGTCACTCGATCACATCCTTAAAATTAATAAACAAAAAAAAATTTTAAACATTTTTTAATTACTAGTACACAAAAAATCTTTAAAATATTTAGATAATGAATAGGTTACCCGGATGTCAACACCAACTAGGGGCGTGAGTTTGGACGCCTGGTGAAAATAGGCTGCAAACAGCGAACCCAATTGCGTACGGGTACATATGTTCTTGGAGGAAACCAGGATGGATATGTAACGCACCGCGGTTTTAGGTCAGGACATTCAAAAAAAGAGTTCGTTCGGTGGCGCAACAAATGGACGGTCGGCTTTGTAATCCCTAAATATAAAATTATAAGTTAGAGTGATATCCAACAAATCTAAATTAAAACATAAAAGACGTAAATTTATACCTGCGTTTGAATAACACGAAGTCACTAAAACACTTTTCGTCACCAAAAAAGCCTATCCTCTATGTATTGTGGTTTCTTCCCAAATGGAATTGCTCATTCAATTTTTTAATCAAACGATTAACAATATTAATTCATCCCTTATACAAAACCTCAAAAAGGGTTACGTAAACTTTTTACCCCAAACCAAAAGCCCCAATTTTTAGCTTAACTTTTTCCCGGACCCGTCATATATCACTTCTAAAATTAGGGGAATACACGCATAACTTACCCGTGAACACTAATTCTATAAAAAAACAATCTATTAACCCACCACTGGTTCTTGCTCAAAGCCATCCGGTGAAGCCTTGGCAAAGGGCGATTTATCTTTTAAAAAGTGTTCAAAAATATAAAATTAAAAAAAAGCAAACAAAATATATAATCATATAGTAAAAAATTTAGTGCATTCTCAAACTCAACGCATTGCCATCCAAAAACTGTCTAGACCTCTTATAATCAAAGTTTCTTAAACGCAGCTTTGATCGGGGATACAACTATTGAAGAGAAAATAGGAGGGAAGGACCCGCACCTGCGGGAACCCTCTCCAATATTTCCCCGTCACAAAAAAGGTAATTCTTTTTTTAAAATTTGTTAACGGTATACATATAATGAACTTAGAAATTTATATATGACATACCTTGAACCCTAAAATCCATTCAACGTACTTAGGAAGTTTAATCAGGATCCCTCCCCCGGCAAGTGCTTTGCCCTAACGCTTAACTGCTGCATCCTTTAGATTATCGTACAAAGGGTTTGGCCCTACGAACGACCCCGATACACATTCCCAAACATCTAAATCCTCTCTAACCTAAAAAAAAAACTTCAACTACATTCCTAACTCAGTCCCTTTTAACACCAACATCAAACGCTAACAACAAAGGGGAACGGCATCTTGGGCACTCAACCACGAAAACCCTTTACTTTTTATCTTACGTAAAAACGTACCCAACTTGTATTTTCTTTGAATCAAGTGACGAAGGGAACACTCATCTCCTAAACAGATTAGGTCCATCTTCATAAGGCTCCCTAAAATCTGTCCCAAACCTTAAACTCGTAACTAGATAGAATTCCTCCCTACCAAATTTAATCTCAACCTCACCTACCCGATCAAGATCACGAACACGATATCTCAAATGAACAATGTCTGTCTCTCCCTCCTCGCACGGCACTTGGTGGCATATAAAATAATGTACTAACACCCCACTCTCTTGCATTTTCGGTATATCTAACAACCAACCAAAACATGTTTCCCTAAATAATTGTTCCTTAGGGGTGTTCGCGATCAGATTTTTAATATCACTAATTAACGACAACCTACTCCTACATGTAATTTGCGCCGCATAATCCTAAAAAAACAAAAACATATAAATATATATTACAACACATATACGTAACAAATAAACAATACGTGTAATGGAACAAAACAAATAAATATTGCGAAATACCCGATAATCCGCCATATTCACTGCCGGAAACCGTTAACTCAATCACCACCTCAGCCACCACCACCACACAAACACGTCAACACCGCAACCAACACCACCAAACAGTCACCTCACCACCACCTGTCACCACAACACAAACACAACAGCCAACACCACCACACAGTCACCTCACCACCACCTGTCACCACAACAAAAACACCACAAACAACACCACCAATAGTCACTTTTATCACCACCACAACACCACCAACAGTCCCTTTTTTATCACCACCACAACACCACCAATAGTTTTTTTTATCACCACCACAACACCAGCAACAACACCAATAGTCCTTTTCTTTATCACCACCACAACACCACCAACAGTTAGGGTTTTTATCACCACAAACAACGCCACCACACTGTAACAAATGGTAATTTTCTATTTTAATAAATATGATTAATTATCAGAAAATGCGCATTATTTATTTTCTGACACTTGTAAATGAGAGGTTATCTCACTTAATTACGTTATCACACTACGATAACTCAAAAACATTGATACGTGATACAATGCATTGGAACGAGCTCACACACGGACCACGAAAATCAAAATTTCTATTAAATAAACCAAACGGATACTCATTTGCATAATAGGGCCAAATTTGAGCCTGTTACTATTCACAATCCAACCCAAATTTCCTTTTCTTTTATTTCCCAATCGACTAAAACACTCTAAGCTTTGCCTCGATTTCTTTTATATTCGATACATAACTTATACAAATTTTCCCATATCTCGATTCTCCATACTACAAATAATCAGGACCAACAAATCTCATCTCATGATTCGAACATTTGATCACAAAAAGAAGGACAAAGTAAAACGCGTCCGAGACATGTACAACTTCATTCAATAATTAACCATTTTAACTAAACCCGATCAAACTTAAATTGTACCTATGCATTTTATGTTTTCTAGTCGATTATGAGTTTATGAGATTATTTATCACCATTTCTAACACATTAGACACGTTACAAATCGTTTTAGACCTTTTATACATGTCGAGTGGTATTTATATACCCGGTTTGATCATAACTGAACCAACCCTTGAACCCTCCCCCTTAACTCCATAATACTCAAGTGTAATCCCATCCTATCTCTTAAAAATCCTGGAAAAGGAATAAAATCCCACAACTTGACTAATTTAATACAATAAAACTCTTATATGTACATATATATATATACTATATATATATATATATATATATATATATATATATATATATATATATATATATATATATTATACTCTTATATATATATATATATATATACGATACACATGCATACTCTTTTTACACTTGCAACATACATTTCACACATATTTTCCTAGTTCTATACTCTTTACCGAGAGTCCTAAGTCACCAGGAGCATTTCTCCATTTGTTCGAGTCCATATCCGATCATTTTTTATCGTTCTAGCATACCCCGTACAATCTATCCGTGTTCTTGATCATATTAACGCATAATATCCCACCATTTCGGTGTTGTAAGCTTCCTTAAATTCTTTACATACTCATTTCATTTATTTTAACACACCATGCATCGTATTTCCTTCCTATTCGATCGTATCTCATTTTTTTGCATTATTTACGAGTTCCTTTTTTTTATTTTACGCAACATATATGACCTCCTATTGATGGATGGCTAGATAAATCAAGATACATATCTATTCGACACTTACATTTATGTTTCTATACACATCAAACTTCATTTTGATCATTCATCATATCGCATCTCATATATACATGTCATTTTTATTTTCGTACTACATGTATTTATCTAATAGAAAAGGCCATGTATAATCATATTCTATACACACAACATAACTATTTTATTGTTCAAATCGTTTCTTTACAAGACCATCTAACAAGTTAATGATATGAGTTTCCCTTAATAAGCTCTTATAAGTCCTTTTCAAAGATCAAACCTATCGCTACATGAAACGGTTGCAAACCTTTTATTAATATCCAATTGGGCTTTAACCAAATAAGCAGCCCAATAAGCACTTGCGATAAGCAGTGCTTATGTAATACCTTAAATTCAGAAAACCTGTAAAATTACCAAATTACCCCTGCAACTTTAAAAAAATGAATAAAAGCTTAATTAAAGTACCGAATTAATCCCGAATCTCTGAAAACGAACTACAAATTAAGTGAGATAATTTGAGGCAAGCTTCTAATATTTTTCCAATGTAAAAAAGAGTATAATTACACTTTTAAAAACTACATGGGCCGAATTAAAACACCTTACATATATTTGTTATTATTTAAAATCATTTAAAATACAAATTAATTAAAGGAAATAATCTAAATATGGAAGATTGATTTCTTGGTCAATCAAGACCGGTTCTATAGCCATTTTCCTCCCCCTTTATGCTCGGCATTTATCATATAACCAACCCCATAATTTTTATTTGCCAACAAACCCTAAAAAAAAACTAATAGCCGATACACACAAAAATCACACACACTTGATCCGAATTTTCTGAAGCAAATGAGTATTTTTATGGTGTTCTTCCTAGTTCCAAGAAGGTGGGAAAAATAGCTACACACCTCTGGGATCGTTTGTTTAGGCGTGGCGAATTTTTGGGTCGAAAAACCTTGTACCGAGTCACATAAAATCACAACGTGTGATTCCTTCGTTCTATAAATTTTCTGGTATTTTTCTAACACTCTCCTTATCATATATAACGTGTGAAAAATGGTGGAATCGAATCATGCACACTATATAAATCGTATGACAAATAACGAGCTAATAAACCCTAAAAACGTAATCGGGCTATCTAAAATACATGCGATTTTTCTGAGCTTGCTATGTAATTTCCATGAGTTCTATATGCTTCTTATATCATAAGAAAAATGGTCATTCGAATTATTGGGTCCTAAATCGTGGTTTTCGAATTTATTTGGGTTATCGTATTTTTATGAGAAAATAAAGGAAAATCGTGAAAAATATTAAAACCGATTGGATGAGGGTTTTGGATGATGAAACCTGGAAATAAATGTTGTACTATGATGATATAATGATTACATAATGATTGGGATTATTAGGGTTTAGTTTTGATATATATTTTTGTATACCGAATTAAAAATAAAATGTAAAGGGGGTGTTTTGTAATTTTTAAAACTTGTGGGATATTTTTGTAATGTTATATAGATCTGGGAGAATATATAAAAATTATAACATGAGGGTCTTATATGTAACTTGGGCGAGATAAGGAATTATTTTGTAAATATGGTGTCGAATTGGAATTTAAATAAAAGGAGGGACTAAAAGTGAAATTTCTGGAAACTTTAAGGTTCTCGGTGTAAATAATATTATGAAGGGTGTAATGGGTAATTTTGAATATTCATGGACTTAATATGTAATTGTTAATAATTTATGAATCGAATTGTAAGTTTTGTAAATATAAGGGACTTGTTTTGTAATTTCCGAAACTTAAGGGGCTGTCGTACACTTAATATATTTAAAGGGGTATTTTCTGTAAATTTGTGAAATAAAGGGCTTGATGTGTAAATGTAACTATGATAAGGGTTAGATTGTAATTTATATAATTATAAGGTAAATTGTAAATTAATTAACTAAAGGGGTGTAAATGGTAAACTGTGAAATTTAAAGGATAAATGTGTAATTCTGGAAAACCTATGGGTTCGAATGGATAATTATGATAATTTTATTTTTTAAACCTTCAACTTTGGTAAATTTACTATTAAAACCTTAAACTATGTAAACTTGTCATAATTACCCTTAAACTTTTGTAACTTGATAAAATGTACCTTAATTCCATAATAATCTTGAAATAAGGACTTAACCTAATCTGTAATGTTAATATCTTGCTAAGTATGGAAATCTGTTAATTATAGAAGTTACTAAATCTGGAAAGCTACTAAAAATAGAAAGTTACTTAAAATGGAACGGTAAACTAAAAATAGTAATCTGAGTTAGAATCCTTTATAATTCCGTCTTCTACTCCTTTAGGTGTAAAGAAGGAGGAGCCCTGATTCTGTTCCATGTTTGTCTTGCTTATTTTGCTTTGCTAATAAGGTACAGATATTCTGCCTTTTTTTTCAGTAAGGGTTTTTTCATTCCCTTTTCTTTCAGTTTTTCATTTTCCTTATTAGGATTCCCTATACCATTGCTATGTTCCCTTCTGTTTGTGAACCTTTCATGTGATCTCTTTGTTTTGTGAACCTTCGATAATCTCTTTCATGTTCTGATCTGTTTTACTTCTGAGTTGATGTCCTTATTATAATCCTCTTTGCTTTGAACCTTTTTCATGATTCCCTGTTGTTACGACCCCTGATATAAAAATCTGTTATGCGAAAATCTTGTAATTATGACCTGGAAATGTTTTGAGAAAAATCAGTTATTTTAAAAGAATGATTATGAATGGTGATATGATACTATTTTATATGATAGTTGTTAACTTTTGTGAAAACTAGTTTTAAAGATTGTTTTTATGAAAAACAGTTTTGAAAGATTATTTTATGAAAACTATTCTGAAAGATCATTTTATTGAAAACCGTTATTAAAGGAATGCTTTCAATGAACTTTTGACAGGAATTTCTAAAATGAACTTTTGCAATGAACTCTTAATTATGAACCTTTGATATAATCTTCTGAACCATTTTGTTGATGCAAATAATGTTCTAAAAACGTTATTTATATCTTTCGATTACTTCACGTTTTGAGGATGACAAAATGTGAACTCACGTTACGTTAAAATTAACGTTAACAAGTTTTTAATCGGAAGATCCCGTTTCTACGCAAATCACTCTTGAACAAAGTTACAACTTGAACTAGTGATCAAAGAAGTGAATTCATGTTTTGAAAATTCACATTTTAAATGGGGCAAAACATTTTTTCAAAAATACACATGACAAATTATTTTTGAAATATTAAGTAATGTTTTAATGGAAAAATAAGTTTGAAAATCACAACAGCTATTTTCCCCCCCAAAATCAGCTCCAACCTTCCCCAAATAAGTTTTCACCAGAAAAGACAAAATTTGGAGCGTCCTAGTCTACCGCGGCTCCACGGTACCGTTAAATTTAACGGAGCCGTGGGTCATTTAGTGGAGCCGTCCGTACCATTTTGAATTGTAAAGTTCATATTTTCTTTGCCTATAAATACCCACCTCTTTCACAGTTTTAGGCACCCTTCACACACAGAAAAATCCCTTAGTCAAACCCTCTCACACCTTTCACTTCTTAGGGTCATTTAGATTAGTTTTTCTTTGTTTCAAGAGTGATCCAATCATCCTTCAAGTGATCCTCTTCATACCTCTTCACTAGCAAGAGAAGAACACAAGTATCCAAGTTGATACAAGGTGTTGTCATCCCTCTTCATTAGCAAGAGAAGAACTCAAGTAATCAAGAAGATACTAGAGTTGTAGTTGATAGTTTTTTTGTAACACTTGTTACAACCTTGTTGTATCTTAGCATACATCAAGTATATTTCCTTTTTGTGAGTGAGAGTGAAGATCAAGTGTGATCTATAGAGATAGTGAACATCTCTTGAAGCCATTGGGCTTGTGTGATTGATCAAGAAGATCAAGGGTCATTAGGTTAGTGTTAGTTGAGTAGAGTGAAGTGAGTGTTGATCATTGTGATCATGTTGAGATCTTGGTGATCTCTTGAAGCCATTGGGCTTGTGTGTTTGGTCACGTGGACCTTGGTAGATTGGTGCTAGCTAAGATTAGCACTCGACATCTAGCTTAGTGTCGGAAATAGGATAAGCGACGTGTACGGTTTTCTCCGCCTGAAGGGAGGTTGTTGATATAGTGTTTGAAACTCTCGAGTGTGGTACTCGGGGAGTGGAGTAGGGCGAAGAAGAGCTTCGTAGCCGAACCACTATAAATCCTCTGTCTCGGTTTGATCTTTCCAACTCTATTCTTTACTTTTATTTGTTATTATTACGTAGCTTAGCTTGTAGTTCATATTGGTGTTGTTTGATTACACATAGAGTTCGAATCAAAGTTTCCAATAGCATACTTTTAAAACAAGATTTTTAAAAGAAGTTTTTAAACCGGTAAACTATTCAACCCCCCTTCTAGTTTCCCACAATTGGTATCAGGAGCCACGTCAGTCAAGTTTTTAAAGTATACTGTATTTTAAACCTTGAACCGATCAATGGATTCCGACAAATATCTAGAAGGGCAATCTATGCAAAGACCACCACTTTTCGAAACCGATTGTTTAATTTATTGGAAAACAAGATTCGAAACGTATGTGAAATCAAAAGACATTGATCTTTGGCATGTTATTACCGAGGGTGACTTTCAACCTATTCAAAAGAATCCGGAAACTAAAAAGGATGAAATAGTTTCTTATGATAAACAAAGTGATGAACTTAAAAGGAAATTAGCCAAAAATAATGAGGCTAAAATGATGATTTATAATGCTTTGCCTAAAAAGGAATTTGAAAGAATTTTTATGTGTAATACGGCAAAAGACATTTGGAAAACTTTGTTAGTCACTCACCAAGGTAATAACCAAGTCAAAGAGAACAAGATAGATCTTCTTGTTCAACAATATGAACAATTCTCCATTTCGGAGGATGAGTCAATAGATAATGCTTTTGCTAGATTTAATACTATTATCACTAGTCTTAAAGCTCTTGATGAAGGTTATTCTAGTAAGAACTATGTTAGGAAGTTTCTTAGAGCTCTACATCCTAAATGGAGAGCAAAGGTCACCGCCATAGAAGAGTCAAAGGACTTGGCGGCATTGTCACTCGATGAACTTATAGGAAACTTGAAAGTTCACGAGATGATCATCAAGAAGGATTCCGACATTGTCAAAGGCAAAAGCGAGAGAGTTAGATCTCTAGCATTAAAAGCCAAGAAGGAGTCTAGTGATGAGGAATGTTCGAGTTCCGATAGTGAAGATGAAGAGTACGCACTAGCCGTTAGGAACTTTAGAAAGTTCTTTAGGAGGAAAGGTAGATTTCCTAGACAATCTCGAGATGAGAAGAAGTCGTCCCAAAAAAATCATGATGAAAGAAAAGGGACAAGTGATAGGAGATGCTTTAGATGCGAAGATCCTAATCACTTCATAGGAGAATTTCCTAAGCCACCAAAATCCAACAACCAAAGAGCCTTTGTAGGAGGTTCTTGGAGTGATAGCGGTGAAGAAGAAGAGAAGAAGCCTAACGATGAAACGTGCTTAATGGCTCAAGCTTCTAACGAGGTACACTCCGACTCTTCTTATTATAGTGATAATAATTCGTCAGTAGATGACAATGAATTACATGACGAATACAACAAACTATGCGTAGTTAGTACTAAGATCTTAGGTAGAAACACAAAGCTAAAATTAAAATTAAAAGAACTAGAACTACAAGTCTTAGAACTAAATGATCAAGTCAAGAGACTTGAGAAAAACAAGGAAGTAGATTTAGGATGCGGGTCATGTATTAGTCTTCAAGTAGAAAATGAAAAACTTAAAGAAAATGCTTTAAGAATCATTAGGTTTGATGAAGGAACTAAAAAGCTTAATGATATACTTGAAAATATTAGATATAGTGAACATGACCGTTCGGGTTTAGGATTTGACCCAAATCAGGCTTCTACAAGTAGTACTAAACAAGTAAAATTTGTAATGCCTGAAAAGTCCATGTCTGAAGGTGACGGCACCATTAAAGATACAGACGGCACCACTAAATTTAGTGGTACCGTGGTACCGTGTGGTGCTGAGGACAAAACTGGGTCAATTCTGAAAAGTAACTTAAGTCCTAAACCAAGTCAAGTAGTTGTAAATAGAACTAGAGTGTCTACTCCAAGTAGAGAGGAAACCAAAGGCTTTAACAAACCATTGTCATCTCCCGAACATGGATTTGTAAAGCGTGACACTAGGTCAACTACTCCTCCACCTAGAAAGGTAAACTCTCCCAAACCTCAGTCTAGAACTCCTCTACCAAGAGGTAACTTTAGAAGACAAAATCATCCAAGTAACTTTCCCGTAACTTGGAATGATCGTCCACCACAAAGTTACTTACCATGGGAAATGTGTCCTCCATTCTCACATCCTAAACTAACGCAACAAATGCGTAGGATGTTTAACTCTAACAACTTTGGACCCATGAGATATTGGGGACCAGATGTTTGAACATTTGTTTTGCTAGGAAAACATGAGTGTAAATAAACTTTGGAGTATAACAAAAGGAGTATGATGCGTTATCAAGCATACCCGGTGACGCAATAGTTAAGTCGTGTCTTTCATGCTTAACATTCAACAAAGGTACCCTAGTCTTCTAGTTTTAAGAGCTAACACCTCAGGCACAGGTACGCTTTCTTAAAACACCCTTTGTTAGTAGTAATGTTTGGCATGAAATAGTGTAGTTAGAATCTAACATGGTAGGCACTATAACACAGAAACTCTATTCACATCTCATCATGCCAAATTCAACTTGTCCAGAAATGTTCGATGATCGCTTGAAGATCATGCGTGACAAGTTTGAATTAAGCATTGATAAGTGAATCAAGTTCCCTTCCTTGCACATACGTAATCTTGCCTAAATGAAGTATCCCTGTAAACTTATGTATACTATATGTATGAGATACATAGTTTAAGTAATAGTCTTTATTGACAATAACGCCCATATCTGCAAATGCGAAACTCACAAGAGACGAAGAAGGTGAGTGCGCGGATATAACTAGGTTAGGGGCATAATAGGTAAAGTAGTTTACCTAACGGCAAGTAGGTCCATTATCATGAATAGTGTTGGCTTTGTGCCCACTTGTAAGAAGTATCCCAAAACTTCTTACATCAAAGTGTTTAATGTATCATACCATACATTAAAGATACTATACACTTGAGATTACGATATCTTGAGGAGATTGATGTAGAAAATGTTTCTATACCAACTCTGATAATGTGAGAGTTAATGTGGGTTGAAACATAATGAGTAATGTTTGTACCTTCATAGGTTGATTTACAAACATCTTGGTTCCCCAAGAAACAAACTACTCTTATTGTCACCACGACCGAAACTGAGTACGCAAGCGCCGGAAAGGCATGACAACAAACACTATAGATGAGACAACTCCCTGTGAAGAGTAGCAGTCAAGATGCCATTAGACTTGTCCAGGAACCCTATAGTTTGCTCAAGAACGAAGCTCGTCGAAGTACGTCATCTCCCCGCGGAAAGACATCTCCTCCGTCATGATAACTTCGAATGAGAAATCTTTTCTTTGAAAAGTATTTCTTCTCACCTTAACCTTTACATTCTCGTCGAATGACCTCTTAATACTCCATTGGAATTATTAATGTCATTTCTCACGTCTCATCATATGACTTTTCAAGTCATTCCTCATATCCCGCTCATGACTATTTCAATATTTCTATGGAAATATTAAAGTCATCTCACACATCCATCCTATTCTCGACTCATGACTCTTGAATATTTCATTGGAAATTTCAAGTCATTCCCTAAGCCTCATCCCATGACTTCGTAATGTTTCACTGGAAATATTAACGTCATTCCTCGCGTCTCGTCATATGACTTTTCAAGTCATTCTTCTCATCCCGCTCATGACTATTTGAATATTCCTTCAGAAATATTAAAGTCATCCGTCACGTCATACCTCATAACCTTTCATCCCTTCTATGACCTCTCGAAAGTTTCGCGGGAAACATTGAAGTCATTCTCTACAAATCGCTCATGACTTTTTAAGTCATATCTTTCACTCGTCACATGACTCATGAATATTTCACGGGAAATATCTAGTCATTCCTTGTGTCGCGTACTCCGACTAATTAAATATTTCATGGGAAATATTATAGTCATCCTCCTAAACACAACTCATAACTTCTATTTATTTCACGAGAAATACTACAAGTAAATCCTCATCCAATGACATCTTAGTCAATTTCCTCGGAAACACTAAGGTCATTTCCGGTCATCCCATTTAATCATCTTTCGTCAAAAAGTTTATTAGGTATAAACTTTTTCCTCGTGTCAAAAAGTCTTACTAAATAAGTAAGATTAATCAGCCAAAAGTCAAAACAGAAGAAAAACTGGACCATCAGACATACGGCTCCACTAAAGAGCCACGGCTCCACTAATGTTTCGTGGAACCGTGGAGCCGTGCATCTGAAAAACGAGCCCAGTCACTATTTTCTTCTGCACAAATTTTCCAAACACACAAAACCTCTTCCACTTGCTGTCAAAATCGAACCATAACACCATAATTCAACTAAACTCTTGCAAATCAAGATTGAGGCATTGGAATTAACAAATCCTAACCACAACATCATCAATTGTAAGTAATTCACTCTTATTTTCTTTTAATTTGAGTCTAGGGTTTGTTCTTGAGTATAAATTCGAATTGGGGATTTTCAAAATTAGTTAAACCCTTGTGAAATTAAGACTAGGATTAGACAATGTAGTATTCACATGATTCCCTAAACCTAGGATTTCCAAAAACCCATTTATGCTGCAAAACCTAAATCCGAAATTAATCACTAAATTCGGATTATGATTGATTATTTGTAACGGAATCATGTTTAGGATGATTAAAATTGGATTAGGAACGTTCTACATTAAAGCTTTTCAATCTTAAAGATTGTTGGCACCATGTTGAGGCATTTGCCAAACACCCCAATTTGATCATTTTTCTAAAAACTTCACAAGTCTAGGATCATGAAACCTTTTTCATACATTGTTGATGCAAATTAAAAACGTTTTTGCATGCATACATGAACTCTCAAATATGGCTCGAAGTACATAATTGATATGTATTGTTCGACATATTTGATTGAGCAAAAGTGAAGTTAGGAGCGTTTGGGTAATCTTTTTAGGATAATTTTAGAGTCGAGATTGCCGCACCTCCACATTGTTTGCATTTAGGCATACACACTAGAAGTATAATCATTAAAAGGCAACGAACTAACATATACAAAAATATTTTTTTGTAGACAAACAATGCCTCGAAATGATTATCAAGATACCAAACCCTACATTCTTAGCACTCTTGAAAATCTAAACATTCCCGATGAGCAAAGAGCTTATCTCGCTAAAGTCTAAAATCGATACATACACGAAGGGCGTGTAATCGATGCACTCTATGTCACGACAGACAACATAAATGCTTGTTTCCCTTCTATCGAGTTCGATTGTTTATACAAAATAAACGATCAAGTCTGTCCCCGTTTTATTCTCGAGTTCTATAGTCGTATCCGTACCTACACCGATCTTGACGGAAACGTCTTCCTTGATTTTTGGATTCGACACCAAAATATCATATTGTCTGTCACCGAGATTGGTCACATTCTCGGTATTCCCTCGTATGGTCAGTGTGCATTCACTAAAGACCATTCTCTAGAGTCTCTTTACTACAATCTTGAGAACGACGGTGCCTATTGTACCGAAGTTCCCAACATTGAAGTAATTAAACAAGTAATTCAAATCCCTTGAGTCACCAACACGTATCAAAAACGTGATGGTTCCATCGTCTACCTCGACCCAAACAAAATATACCTCAAGGAGCTCCGTCCCGATATTAGAAATTGGGAATTTCTTCTGCGTGAGAACGCGTTAAGCCTTGCAGGCAACCGTGATCACGTTCCGGCAAGTCTTGCCCACATGCTCTACTGTCTTAGTATCGAGGAACCTTACAACCTCGCATACTACATGGTCAAACGGATGGCCAGTATTCATCGTCGTTCCGATGAGCTCATGCCATACGGCATGTTGCTTACTCATTTATTCAGGTGGGTTATGCAAACCTACCCATCTCTCAATGATGTCGACTATGTCCTAGTCAATCCGGTTATGAAACCTCTTGGTGGACCACAACGTCGCACAAAGCAACGTAAGGAAAAAGGGTCCAAACGTGGTCGTAAATCCACTTCCGATATTCCCCATTCATCCTCCTCCTTCAGTCACGAATCATCATCTGAACCCATGGATGAGGACGATGATGAGGTGAACGAAGAAGGAACGTCTAGTTCTCAAATCCCTTCTCCCGACACCTACTTTCGTAACCTTGATACCTCATCATTTCGATGTACAACCGACCTCGAAAACGGGATGGTCAACCTATCCTACATGATGAGAAGGCAAACTACAATGTACAATAGACAAGTGGAGATGCATGAGCAAACTGTCGGGGGTTTCAAGTCTATTGGGAAGGCGCTAAAAGGGATCGGGAGCAAGCTGAAGAAGTTGGGGAAGAAATGAGACTAGTTAGGATTAGCTTAAGTAGTACTATTAACCTAAGTATTATTAAGCTATTATAAATAAAGACATGACATTAACTTGATTGATGTGTTTCCTTTTAACACTTGAACATGATTAATTCTCTTGTTAATTAATCCTCATGTTGCTTCTTCTTGCATGTTAGTTTATTTTATTACATGCACTAGATGTTAAAAATGCTTGAATTCGTGCATGCTTAATAGTTGCCTAAATACATAGATGATCACATGATCATGTTAGTTGCTAGTTGAAACTAGCTTTAGGAATTCTATGTGTTTAGTAATTTGAGGCTTTGAGATTTGCAGCCAATGGATTCCCTTGAAATTTCCCCATTTAGGCTGCCTAAAATCTGCAGACCTGGAAAGAAGGTCAAAAGAGCCCACGGCTCCATTAAATAGGCCACGGCTCCACTAAATTTAGTGGTTCCGTAGCACCTTTAATGGTGCCGTGCCTCTGGAAGACGAAAACTGCTATTCTCTTCCACTTTTTGACTTCTTTTCCCTGAAAAACTGCAACCATAACCTGATTCCCATGCACCCAAATCCCCAAATCCAACATTTCAAACTTGCATGCTTATGTTTTGGCTATTTAAGCTAACATTATGCATTGCCATCCTTACACCCATCCTTACACCTTCACACTCACCATATCACCATCATGGGATCAAGGGTATTCAAGAAGCAAAAATTCTACATCAAATCAACAAATGAAACCACTCAAATTGATCAATGGATCAAGAGTACTCACACATCACAAATCTCACCAAACACCAAAGAGACAATTTTCATTGATCTCACCTTGGATGATGATGATGATACACACACACCCATAGCCTCAACCAAATCATCATCTTCTTTCACTACACCCCATGCTCCATCCAAGGCAACATCAACCAAACCAACATCCTCATCCTCCACAACCTTTTGAACCAACACACCTTTAACCTTCACCCCATCATCTTCACCATCACCACAACCTTTAGCCCTCACACTAGCCCTATCACCCATATCACCTTTTGAACTTACCACCAACACATCATAATCTTCCCTATCACCATCACCTCAACCTTTAATGGGTCATCCCATCCTTTATCCCCTACAACCACACACCTTGAGTTATGCTTGTTGTCACCACAACCAACTCCTTATCATGGGCCTTAGAGATGAATTGAGTCTTCAATTCTCCTACCTTGAACACCTCCTCACACCACCACAAGGACCCATCATTTTACCACCTCCACCACCACATAGCCCATCCAACTAAACATAGTCATGTTTAGTCTTTCCCAATAAATATCTAGGAACCCTTTTGAAGTTGGAAGCAAATCTAGAAGCCTCATGTTACTTTAGAAGTTTATGTGTCTTCTTGTTAGTTTAATTTGCTTTCCTAATGTAGTCATACTTATGTATGACATTTAATTTATGTTTATGCAATGGGCTTTTCATTTTGACTACTTAGCCATAATTCTTTTATTGTGGTTGGATATTTGTCTTATGTGCTACTTGTTAGATATTGTATATTTGTCGTCTAACTTTGTTTTGTAGCACGATCCATTGCTCGATTACTTTGTGTTCTCCAAATGAGGGGGAGTACACATCAAGGGGGAGCCTTAACCACCTTTTTGATTTGACAAAAAGGGGGAGAAATGGGAGTAACTCATTAAAAACTTGTTAAAACTAATTTTAACCTAAAATGAGTTTATATTTTGTCATCATCAAAAAGGGGGAGATTGTTGATGCAAATAATGTTCTAAAAACGTTATTTATATCTTTCGATTACTTCACGTTTTGAGGATGACAAAATGTGAACTCACGTTACGTTAAAATTAACGTTAACAAGTTTTTAATCAGAAGATCCCATTTCTACGCAAATCACTCTTGAACAAAGTTACAACTTGAACTAGTGATCAAAGAAGTGAATTCATGTTTTGAAAATTCACATTTTAAATGGGACAAAACATTTTTTCAAAAATACACATGACAAATTATTTTTGAAATATTAAGAAATGTTTTAATGGAAAAATAAGTTTGAAAATCACAACAGCTATTTTTCCCCCCAAAATCAGCTCCAACCTTCCCCAAATAAGTTTTCACCAGAAAAGACAAAATTTGGAGCGTCCTAGTCTACCACGGCTCCACGGTACCGTTAAATTTAACGGAGCCGTGGGTCATTTAGTGGAGCCGTCCGTACCATTTTGAATTGTAACGTTCAGATTTTCTTTGCCTATAAATACCCACCTCTTTCACAGTTTTAGGCACCCTTCACACACAGAAAAATCCCTTAGTCAAACCCTCTCACACCTTTCACTTCTTAGGGTCATTTAGATTAGATTTTCTTTGTTTCAAGAGTGATCCAATCATCCTTCAAGTGATCCTCTTCATACCTCTTCACTAGCAAGAGAAGAACACAAGTATCCAAGGTGACACAAGGTGTTGTCATCCCTCTTCATTAGCAAGAGAAGAACTCAAGTACTCAAGAAGATACTAGAGTTGTAGTTGATAGTTTTTTTTGTAACATTTGTTACAACCTTGTTGTATCTTAGCATACATCAAGTATATTTCCTTTTTGTGAGTGAGAGTGAAGATCAAGTGTGATCTATAGAGATAGTGAACATCTCTTGAAGCCATTGGGCTTGTGTGATTGATCAAGAAGATCAAGGGTCATTAGGTTAGTGTTAGTTGAGTAGAGTGAAGTGAGTGTTGATCATTGTGATCGTGTTGAGATCTTGGTGATCTCTTGAAGCCATTGGGCTTGTGTGTTTGGTCACGTGGACCTTGGTAGATTTGTGCTAGCTAAGATTAGCACTCGACATCTAGCTTAGTGTCGGAAATAGGATAAGCGACGTGTACGGTTTTCTCCGCCTGAAGGGAGGTTGTTGATATAGTGTTTGAAACTCTCGAGTGTGGTACTCGGGGAGTGGAGTAGGGCGAAGAAGAGCTTCGTAGCCGAACCACTATAAATCCTCTGTCTCGGTTTGATCTTTCCAACTCTACTCTTTACTTTTATTTGTTATTATTACGTAGCTTAGCTTGTAGTTCATATTGGGTGTTGTTTGATTACACATAGAGTTCGAATCAAAGTTTCCAATAGCATACTTTTAAAACAAGATTTTTAAAAGAAGTTTTTAAACCGGTAAACTATTCAACCCCCCTTCTAGTTTCCCACACATTTGATATAATCCTTTTAATCTGAACTTAAACTTTGATATAAAACTTAATCTGATAAACTTTGATTTGAACCTTTGACATTTATTTCTAAACTGTTTGACATGAACCTTTTGCCATGTACCCTTAAGATATGACTTTTGATTATTTTGATAGTACATCTGACCTTTGACCTACAGTCTGATGTCCGAGCCAATCACTAGGCATGAGGGTTTCATGTCCATGTCATTGTCGCACCTTTGACATGACTCTAGGGCAGGAGAGTGATGACCTGTTCCGTCCCTTATTTATTATCTGCTATGGCCATTATGATTATGATTATGATTATGATTTGTCTGCGGGGGCGTATGGGTGCATCCTAGATTTGATCTGTTCTCTGTTTATGTTATATGTTTATTGTTATTATATCTGGTGACTGATGGTGTGTGCGATACACGTCTTTCACATTGTCTGAGAGCTGATCACTCTACACAGGTTTGTTTTATTATATTGTTATGCTATGGTATTATCTGTTATCTAGGCTCGTGACAGATTTCTGTTTTTTTTCCCTTATTCTATAACTTTATTGTTTCCTTTTCCTTATTTCTTTTCTTTTGTCCTTATTCCGTTCCTTACTCCTTTCGCTTTGACTTTGTATCGGTATGGTCTGTATTCTTGGTTTTTGATGCGTGGGTTTTGCAACCTTACAACAGGTTTTACCTCTCGAGGGATCTCAAGAGGCTTACAACCCCACCAGGCAGTGTACCTGACCGATGTAGTATAGTGTAGTGGTAAGTACGGGGGATTGATCGTTCTCCACAGGGAATAGTGTTCGTTAGGTGTGAAAGGCTACTCTAATTAGGTCTAAGGGTTGAGGAAGATTCTTTTTATGTTTTTTATATTTTATAAAAGCAAGTAAAATCTCGGGTTTTGAAGGAGTGGGCGGAATTAGTTGCTAGTCAACTAACCCAAATTACTACAAATGCAAATAAAATAAAATAACAAAAATGAAAAGTGGTGAGAAACTTATGTGTAGAGAAATGTGTTTACTTAGATTTCCTTACTCCCTAACTATCTTTTACCAGTTAATTAGTGTGTATTAGTCGCGTGGATGACGGGTGTATTCCTTAATACCATTCGTGGGGTGGCGTACTTACTTCCCCAAACTCTACAAGCTCCTACTTCACTCCTATGTCGAGCCGGCTAGGAAGCTCCTAACATGGGATCACTAGAATTCGCTTGTGCATTAAATACAACCATAAAAACCTTTAGTACGCGTTTGGTTCATGTTTCTTAAGACGTTCAAGCAAGTTACCGAATAGGAAGTTAGCCAGTTTTCTTAAGCCTAACATAGATAAACAATCATCCATTACAACTAATAACACACTAACAACCAATAATCAATAGCTAGGTTTCATTAGATCTAAGCAAACACAAGATAAAATTAGCCTAACATGTTAAACAAAAGACAAGCATAAGATAGAATCAAACAACACATAGACATATTGAATGATTAATTGATAACTTATCTTTCAATGAAACATGGAAGATCTCAAGGCAAAAAGCCCTGAAAAAGTAGCTAAAATCGTCTTAGGGTTTTATCCCAAAATTCCACACACTAAGCTCTCTCTTAATGACAAAAAATTAGAAAACTATATATAGACTTTGACATCTGACGGTGTCACCTTATGCATTGTGACGCCGTCACCTCGCCGCTTTTAGGGTTCCCGGATGACCATCTTGACGCCGTCCCTCTTTAGCTCTTCAAAAATCCATTCTGGCTTATCAAGGCTTGACGCCGTCGGATCATGAACGTGACGCCGTCCCCTTATGATTTAAGCCGTGACGCCCTTGATTTAGTTAAAGCGTGACGCCGTCAGAATTCTCATGCAAACTCACTGGCCCGTCATGAGTAAATTTCACATCCAACTTTTCTTGCCAAGGCATGACGCCGTCCCATGTTAATTGTGACGCCGTCAAGAGTAACTTTTAGCCGATTCTTGAGACTTTGCCGTTTTCTTCACTTTAATGCTCCAAAAACGTCCAAAATGCCTCCTTTTCCAGATTTCTTCTCAAAAGTACCTAAAATGACAAAAGGAACGATTTAGGGCAATATTTGATCAAATAAATACGATTTAGGGCTTAAATGACCCCTTAAAAGCGGTACACTTTTCGCCTCATCAGTTTTCTTTGTGCTGCTATCTGTTACTGCTTTTGTTATCGTTATATCTGTTCACTGAGCTCTCGTAGCTCAGCCGCATTTCTTTTCCTGCGGCAGGTTTTAGTAGGAAAGCTGGGAATGAGTGGAGAGTGTACCTTGGACTTAGAAGATTGGATAGCTATTCTGGATTAGAGTTGACTAGAAGATAATATATTTTAGAATTAGTGTTTTTGGAAGTTCTCATTTGTAAACTTGTAGATTCAGTATTTCATTTGTAATCCTTTGAGATTTTTGTATTACTGAAGATGTATGCTTTGTTTTGATCTGATGTGAATCCATTATTGTGATATCTTTACCCTTGTCGGGTCGGGGTGTTACAATTTATGGTATCAGAGCGACAGGCTGCGACTCGTAATACATTTACCCTTGACCTGTGAATTCTGGACCACTAAGTTTCCACTGTAGGCGCTCGTAGGACAACCTTTGAGAATTTGCTTTAGGATTTCCATATAGGAACTTAAGTTCTGACCAGTGAGGAATGGGTAGACTAAGGCATTTGCTCAAGTATCTTTGCTTCCGCATCACTCTGATTAGTGTCTTGCTTTTGGTTAAAGATTATTGAAATCACATTTGGAAAAATTTAGAGCTTATGCCTTGCACCACCTAAGAAATTGAAACCTAAATAAAACCTGAAGCATTGAAATTGCATAGTAATTGTTTGACACTATTTGATCCTTGCCTTCAGATTCCGACTCCAACCTCAGAACCTTTTGTTAATCATTCTGATGCCTCTTCGGGCATTCTGAGAATCCTTATGGCGACGATATACTTAGAACATGTTGTTCTATGAATCTTTTGACACTATTTGATTTCGTCTTAACCATCCCTGTTCCCATGAGAAGTTTTGTGGTGTTTAACCACGAGTGTAAAAATATTTTCCTTCTCATTCTGAACGATAAGATTCTTCCTTGTTGATCCGTCTTTCTTTGATAGTAACCTTGATTTTATTCTTATAAGGATTGATGGACTGATCATTTAATACTGACGACTATCCTCCTATGTCTCACCTTTGGTGTTTGAAACAAATTTTGGAACCCTTGCCATGATTACCGATTGTTAAACTTTTACTGCCACTACCTGATTTTGACCTTCACTTCCGATCTGTTTGATAAACAGTTTGATATTTTCACCGATCATTTCGAAGGTCATTTAACCCTAATATGTTTGACCCATTCTCTAAATTCAATAACTGTGCTGGATATAAATGTATCACCTGATACTATTCTGTCTTGCAAATCCATTACTACTCCTATTAGAACTCTAGTGATTATTAACCTTGGGTATATAAGTTTATTCCCTCCCTTGAATGATGAATCTTATTTGCCAATCGGTTTTCTTTTGGAAGGATTTGATGCAAATACCATCTCTGTATGGAATTGTTAGCTAAGCATAATGATGCTGATAACTGATATTTCATACGCCTCACGTTGACAGTATACGATGTTCGTATTACCGATGATTCGCAACCTACCTGCCACTTGTGCTAAATAGCTAAATAAGCTTCCATCACCTTGAATTGTTCGCCTATATATCTCCACACTATACTAAACCATGTACTTGACTCTGACATATGAACTATCCGTCTGGGTTAGTGACCATATTCGTTCTGCGGATCTGTTTACTATTGATTTTGGAAATCTTTGAGTATTGAGGGGCTGGCTCTTCGTAAAAGCTACCATAGACTACCGTATCTGAAATGTGATCCTTAACAATATGCTCCCCCCCCTACTATTATTATGAAAACCTTTAACCGCTCAAATCTGATAAGATTAATGTTGCTATGGAAACACTTACCCCGTTCTCATTTGATTTTCATTTTCCCTGTCACCTAACAGCATCTACCCCTAGAAAGCATTGGCATTGAAAGTTTTGTTGTACAAATTTTCCGGTGCTTTCTGATGAAACTCTTGGGTTTTCCTTCCTGTTTGAGAAGTAGAATTGACTCTGAACCGATCTCAGTTGACGAACCATGATGCTATAGAAGTTGAAAGATTGAAGAAGCTGATGAGATATGTTTTTTCCCCCTCAGTGTTTCCCTTGAATACCCCTATTAATTTATGAGGATGAAAGAGAAAATTTTGCGTCAGCATATCAACTATCGTAAACCTAACCGTAATGTTAACCGTAATCACTTTTCATTTCTGCGTATCAATGATTGAAGTGTTCTACCTTGAAACTCTGTATCAGAAGGCCTCGTTTAATGTTTGGAGGACTGAAGAAGCAACCACAAGAACTCCTAAGATAGGAGATGACTAACTGAGAGCAACTTCCGTAAAGTATTTCAGTTTTATTCGTAAAGATTGGTGATGTGAATTAGATATGAAGTTTTCCCTGAAACGATTCATGAAAACTGTTTTCGTACTCATTGTGACCATCATGAGTTTTAAATAATGCCAATTGTATTGGCTAATACGAATCATGTTTTCACGAGTATTTGGACAATTGTCATAGTATGACAGCATGTTTTTGCTCTGAGACGAACGAGGAACATGTAGACCATCTTCGTATTAAATGGAATGACCTTTGTTCTGGAAGAGTAGATTTGATTGGCGTTCAGAGATTGTAGCAGACACCACTACCAGGCATCCGGTGACGACAGCTGTCTGAGTTGGCGAATTTCGAACTGTGCTAGTAGACCTGTCCAAGACTCGCAGTCTTGCTTCTCTATTCATTTTAGTTGTACTAAGATGAATTGAGAGCAGAAGCAGACTTGAGAATGGAAATCGAGATCATGATTTTGAATGGAAGAAAATTCTGAAGTGAACGTTTGTGTTTGGAAGAATTAATCATGTGATGGATGAAGCTATGGATGACGTAATTCAGTTCCTCTTGACCTATTTAAATTTATGTTACCTGATGATGAAATCCTTTGAATGATTTAGGTTCCCTATTAGTAATTCCGCTCTGTGTTCATTCTGCGTATGTTGGACGATGGTTTTGTTATGTGAAATTGGACGAATGAAGGATGATCTGATGCTTTTAACGATGTACCAGATTCTGATAGACATTCTGGGAATTCCGTTAACTCTTTCGAGTGATTCGTTCTCCTCTTAGTTAGGGTATTTGATTTTGATGACCTCTGAGACCATAGAAAGACTAGGTGGATTAAGATAAGTTGTTCTGTTCACGACTTGAAATAAAGTATGACCATCGTGGGGGCATATTTATATGATGCCAGTATTATGACGTCTGGCCAACGTGATAATACTTACATCATATAACGTGCACTTGTTGTGGGCATCAGATATTTCGAGAAGTGCCTTAGAGCTTTAGAAATTCTGATAACTGTTTGAGATCATCTGCGTTAGTGAGACTTTAAGTTCATTCTACCTTTACGCGTAATCTGCTTTCACCGTTATGCGAATTGATACGTCTGGATTCTCGTCACGCATTTTACTGACCTCTGGACTCCCGATAAAAATCTTAGGTTCTGTTATAGAACTTCTACCAATTGATGTTATCGATAATCTATTCCTGTACGTTCTAATCTGATTTGTCAAATCAAATTTTGTGGATGGCTTATCCGTCAAAATCCTGTGTAATTCTTACGTCTCTTCCGAGAGAATCCGATTATTATCTATTAGGTCTGGTATGTAATGGGTAATTTTGAATATTCATGGACTTAATACGTAATTGTTAATAATTTATGAATCGAATTGTAAGTTTTGTAAATATAAGGGACTTGTTTTGTAATTTTCGAAACTTAAGGGGCTGTCGTACACTTAATATATTTAAAGAGGTATTTTTTGTAAATTTGTGAAATAAAGGGCTTGATGTGTAAATGTAACTATGATAAGGGTTAGATTGTAATTTATATAATTATAAGGTAAATTGTAAATTAATTAACTAAAGGGGTGTAAATGGTAAATTGTGAAATTTAAAGGATAAATGTGTAATTCTGGAAAACCTATGGGTTCGAATGGATAATTATGATACTTTTATTTTTTAAACCTTCAACTTTGGTAAATTTACTATTAAAACCCTAAACTATGTAAACTTGTCATAATTACCCTTAAACTTTTGTAACTTGATAAAATGTACCTTAATTCCATAATAATCTTGAAATAAGGACTTAACCTAATCTGTAACGTTAATATCTTGCTAAGTATGGAAATCTGTTAATTATAGAAGTTACTAAATCTGGAAAGCTACTAAAAATAGAAAGTTACTTAAAATGGAACGGTAAACTAAAAATAGTAATCTGAGTTAGAATCCTTTATAATTCCGTCTTCTACTCCTTTAGGTGTAAAGAAGGAGGAGCCCTGATTCTGTTCCGTGTTTGTCTTGCTTATTTTGCTTTGCTAATAAGGTACAGATATTCTGCCTTTTTCTTTCAGTAAGGGTTTTTTCATTCCCTTTTCTTTCAGTTTTTCATTTTCCTTCTTAGGATTCCCTATACCATTGCTATGTTCCCTTCTGTTTGTGAACCTTTCATGTGATCTCTTTGTTTTGTGAACCTTCGATGATCTCTTTCATGTTCTGATCTGTTTTACTTCTGAGTTGATGTCCTTATTATAATCCTCTTTGCTTTGAACCTTTTTCATGATTCCCTGTTGTTACGACCCCTGATATAAAAATCTGTTATGCGAAAATCTTGTAATTATGACCTGGAAATGTTTTGAGAAAAATCAGTTATTTTAAAAGAATGATTATGAATGGTGATATGATACTATTTTATATGACAGTTGTTAACTTTTGTGAAAACTAGTTTTAAAGATTGTTTTTATGAAAAACTATTTTGAAAGATTATTTTATGAAAACTATTCTGAAAGATCATTTTATTGAAAACCGTTATTAAAGGAATGCTTTCAATGAACTTTTGACAGGAATTTCTAAAATGAACTTTTGCAATGAACTCTTAATTATGAACCTTTGATATAATCTTCTGAACCATTTGATATAATCCTTTTAATCTGAACTTAAACTTTGATATAAAACTTAATCTGATAAACTTTGATTTGAACCTTTGACATTTATTTCTAAACTGTTTGACATGAACCTTTTGCCATGTACCCTTAAGATATGACTTTTGATTATTTTGATAGTACATCTGACCTTTGACCTACAGTCTGATGTCCGATCCAATCACTAGGCATGAGGGTTTCATGTCCATGTCATTGTCGCACCTTTGACATGACTCTAGGGCAGGAGAGTGATGACCTGTTCCGTCCCTTATTTATTATCTGCTATGGCCATTATGATTATGATTATGATTATGATTTGTCTGAGGGGGCGTATGGGTGCATCCTAGATTTGATCTGTTCTCTGTTTATGTTATATGTTTATTGTTATTATATCTGGTGACTGATGGTGTGTGCGATACACGTCTTTCACATTGTCTGAGAGCTGATCACTCTACACAGGTTTGTTTTATTATATTGGTATGCTATGGTATTATCTGTTATCTGGGCTCGTGACAGATTTCTGTTTTTTTCCCTTATTCTATAACTTTATTGTTTCCTTTTCCTTATTTCTTTTCTTTTGTCCTTATTCCGTTCCTTACTCCTTTCGCTTTGACTTTGTATCGGTATGGTCTGTATTCTTGGTTTTCTTTGTGCTGCTATCTGTTACTGCTTTTGTTATCGTTATATCTGTTCACTGAGCTCTCGTAGCTCAGCCGCATTTCTTTTCCTGCGGCAGGTTTTAGTAGGAAAGCTGGGAATGAGTGGAGAGTGTACCTTGGACTTAGAAGATTGGATAGCTATTCTGGATTAGAGTTGACTAGAAGATAATATATTTTAGAATTAGTGTTTTTGGAAGTTCTCATTTGTAACCTTGTAGATTCAGTATTTCATTTGTAATCCTTTGAGATTTTTGTATTACTGAAGATGTATGCTTTGTTTTGATCTGATGTGAATCCATTATTGTGATATCTTTACCCTTGTCGGGTCGGGGTGTTACAGCTTATAAGCTGTTTGAACATGTTTTTAAGTCCCTTTTATAAGCCCAAGAATAAGCCCAAAACCCTTTTAAACTCAACGGGTCGATAAATGTTATTGGGCCTTTGTATATCTCGTTAAGGCCCAATAATCGGAAAATAAGCTGTTTTCAGAATTAAGCAGTTCACATTGACTTAAATAAGCTTTATAAAGCTATAGAAACTTTCGGAAAATTTATTTCATCCTTTTTGTGAAAATTGGACTAAATTTGCAAAACATTGTTACTATTCGGGTTAATTATGTCAAATTCGTATAAATGTGTTCCGAATAGTAAATTTCATAAATAGAGGATAAATATTGTTCAAACAGTAAACAGGAAGCATAAAATTGTCATTTTGGAAACTTTTGGACTAAATATGTAATATATAACTAACGGAGGACTAACGATGCAAAACCTACACCGTTAGGGTGGAAAGTGTAAATTTTGTGAAAATGCAAGGACTGAACAGTAACATTTACTCATATTCATTTCTATTTCACGTTTTACTCATTTTTATTTAAACATGTGCATTTTATTATTCGTTTCAACATATTTACTTTCGTTACGTTTATATATATATAACGAACTGTTAACGAATAACTTAACGTATTAATTTGACGACTTTCGAGGAAACGATAATTGTGGAATCACAAACATAAAAACAAGATAATATTATGTATAATATTATTTTTGAACTTTAAGCATTTTAAGCATATCAAACTTACACATCACAAACCAAATCGTTATCTGATTAATCATTTCACACTCATCATTCGTATTGAGCCAAAACTGTTAGAAACTCAGACTTCACTATTATTCAGGTCGTGTGTTGGAGCCGTTCCCATAACTTACTTGATTTCATATTTCACCTTGCCGGTTATACTCAAGGTGAGTCATAGCCCCACCATTTCTTTATTTACTCATTTTAAACTACTTGGGGTGAGAAACATACTTACTTTTTTGAACTACTTAAACAATGCTTTTGTTTGACAAAACTATTATCTGCTTACCTAAGTACTATATTCATTGCCCCGATTCATGTACCGTTAATTCCTGCTGAAAGCACGAATGATATAAATAGATCTATTGAGGGTGACACCTCCATCCGTGTTGAGGATACAACAGTCCAGATAGGACAAACGGATGTATACCATGTCGAATTACAAGTGACTAGAGATATAACACTTGATGGGCTGTATTTTACATGCGCACTTTTCATGTACACTGTCGTGGCTTCGGTAGTATGAGACTTAGAGCAGAGTAATAGCACTTTCGTATAACATTTCGCGCTTTGAAATGTTAACTCTTGAACTTACTAGTCCAACTTTACTGATTATGTAAACCTATGAACTCACCAGCTTTTAGTTGACTTTTAGCATGTTTTTCTCAGGTATTTAGTTGATGATATATGATGATGCAAGGCAGTGTGTGGCAGGGGCATATGCACTCTTTTGGAGTGTACACATAACACTTATGACCAGGGTTTTTGTACTATGGGACAACTAATAACACTAATGGGCCTTGTTTTCCGCATTTCAATTATGTAAAACTTATGCTTTAACTAATGAAGCTTTTAAAACGGATTTGATAAATCCGTTCTCTATTACTTATGTTATGATCCAATTACGTAACACCCCAGATGTTATTTTCGCTGCGATCTGATTTGGGGGTGTTACACACACAGTCACCTCACCGTCACTTTTATCACCACCACAATACCACCAACAACAGGTTTTTTATCACCACCACAACACCACAACACTACTAACAGTTTTTTTATTGCCACAACTAAAACACCAATGTTACAAGTTTTAACGTTGAAGTTCTATCACCATAACTCACCATCAAATTCTAAAATATGGTCTTTGCATGAATGGTCTGTGAATATTCGTCCAAGTTTTAACGTTGAAGTTGAAGGTTTTTTCATGAATGGTCGTTTCAAAATCTAAAGATTCTAGTAGGCTTTGGTAGGCTTTTCAGATGGTACTAGTTCCCGATGCAATGTCGGGTAGTATCGGGTAATACCATACGTGACATGCTTTTAGGTTTTTTTTTTTCTTCGACCAATCACCACTTGTCACGTAATGTCGGGTAGTATAGGGTAAATGCATACGCGACATGCTTGGGTATATTTGTTAAGTGGGAAAAACTTAGGCTCTGCAAGAATAGTGTGTATATATGGGCAACACAGTAATTTTTGAATTTTCTTTTATATGATACGTGTGTCAGTGATTCATTTGGTGGACGAAATGGACGATGGTTACAAATGTTTTTAAAATATGAGACATGATACAATATTGATTCACTATAAACAAAGCTTTGATTTGAAATTACACAATTTTTTATGCATTATTCGTTGTACATTCATGTACATGTTTGGGGTGTGACCACGTTTTAATCATACATTGGGGTTGATATCAAAGCTGCCATAAACTCTCAACAAATCTCATGTCCCCTCATAGGACGATAGACTATTGACCACTAACTGGGACCCACGCACGTTACACATGGGACCTACAGCATCATCGTACCCCTTCCTGTTTCCAAACATATGAAAACAATGTCTCCTTGTACATACACCAATCTTGTACTCCCACGTGTTAAGTGGTCACACTATAGTTTCATCTACTAACCGTTATTTTTGATAATCCATTTAAATTTGACATATGATTTGCACCACACATTTCAAACTGTGTTAATCAGTTATACATTTATTATAGGGTGAGTTATAATGACCTCCCAATTGGGTTATAATGACTCTTTAATTTTTTTATTTATTTTTTGATTTTTTTTTTATTTTTATAATTTTGTTTATATTAAAAAGCTATAAACATGAAAGTGCGGAACATAAAATATAAAGTTTAATATGTCAAACGCTTAAAACTATCAAAAATACGGAACAGAACAAAAACTGTGCTGTGCAAGAAAAAAATAGGGGACAAGTGGCCCATTGTCTCCCCGTCCATATAAAATATCCCATTTATTATATGGGATATGTTATATGGACGAGGGGACAAGGGTGGCAGGCCCCTTGTCTCCCCACTTGTCCCCTATTTTTTTCCTGCACAGCATAGTTTTTGTCAGTTTCTGTTTCATATTTTTGACAGTTTTAAGCGTTTGACATATTAAACTTTATATTTTCCGTTCCGCACTTTTAGGTTTATAACTTTTTGATATAAACAAAATTATAAAAATAATAATAAAAAATCAAAAAATTGGGGGGGTCATTATAACCAAATTGGGAGGGTCATTATAACCCACCTCTTATTATATGTTGGTTTTGAAAATTATACATTAAAATATGTGGATCAAAAATAAAAATATGTCAATCAACACTCTTAAAAATTAATTGATACACCTTAATGTATCCATTAAATACTTATACTCTATTAATATTCTACTTTAACTAGATGTATATTTGAGTGTACAAATAATAAATTAGAGTGTGCAAATATCTCTCATTATTTTTAGTGGTATCAGTAACAACAAATATGCCCGTCAACTTAGCAACACATCAGTTTTTTAACACTAACAACAACACCACCAACATCGTCAACAAAGTGTAATAAGACAACCAACTTTATAATCCAAACATACCCTATTTAGACACAAATATACCTCACAAAAATCAAAATAATACACACAACTAGGGGTGTCAGTAGGGTCGGGTTGACCAGACCCGAACCCGATAAGGCTAATCGGGTCGGGTCTAATCGGGTCAAAAAATCTAGTCGGGTTGTTTTAACCCGAACCCGATAACCCGATAGTGTTATCGGGTCGGGTTAGGGTTAAATAAAAAATGCTATCGGGTTATCGGGTCAACCCGATAAGACCCGACAATGTGTTCTAAATATTAGTTCTAGTTTTCAATCAAACACAGCATGCTCAAAGATGGTCCAATGTCCAATCCTTCAGATTAGATTACAAAAATATACAGCTTAGAGTGATAACAAGTAACTGACTAAGGAAATATATATAGCAAGGAATTGACAACAGTTATCTATAGCAGTAAATACTAGCTTCACGCACAGAAAGTGTTTCAAGCTAATTCTTGAGAATCTGAGGTTCAGAAATTAGAAGCTTATTGAAAAATGAAGGCTAGATTCAACTTGGAGAAACGGCTTGATGACAAAAAGGTCAGTGCTTTGGTTAATGGTGCAGCAGGATATCTGTAGGTAAGTAGGTTAGTTAAAATTTTGGTACACAGTGATTTTCATTCGAGCTAGCATATTGTATTCACACATTTGAGTGCAGCTTCATATATTTGGTATAATTATAAAGTCTAAAACACAACTCTCAACACCCTAGCCTTAGCTAAAGATGAATGTCAGCATACTTCAATCCCAAAAGAAACAGTCTAGTAGCAACCACATCATCAATATATAATCCCCTTGGAATGAAAAGGAATTAGTGTTGCAAATACCTTTTGTTAACTATAAATAAATAAATATCTATTTGAGATGAAAAATCAAATTGATCCGATCATGTCTACATCCGAAATTTTTGACATGTTCTTCTCAAAACTGAGGTTAGCATGCAACCCGATAACCTGAATCACCCGACCCGACATAACCCGACCCGATTACCACCCGAACCCGATAACCCGATTCCTTATCGGGTCGGGTTGCGGGTGAGTTTTTAAAAAATCAAAACCCGACTCACCCGACCCGATAACCCGATAACCCGACCCAATAACACCCCTACACACAACCAACTTCCACAAGTCTTTCTATCCACGCATTGACTTTTTTTTCTTCTTTCCATGTAAGACGTGTCGCTCAAGGTGTCTCTTTTAGCAAACAAATGTGGGTGGGGTGCCAACAAGTCACGTAGATGCGTCTTATGTGACTTTTACTACCACCAACCTTAGACTAGTGATAATAGTGACCTTCAACACCACCGCAAACTTAGCGCTACGTCAGCTTATCTCTCCTCAACAAAAATCATCACCAGCATAGTGTAACAAACAACATCACCACCAAAACATACCACAATTAAACACAAATATACCCCACAAAAACCCAAATATCTCACACACACAACAACAACAACCTCTACACCTCCTATAACTCGATCGTCTAAACTACCGAGTTCTCCTTTTTCTCCAACCAAACATGCGTCCTCCATGGGTCAAGCTAATAGGTAGGACGCGCCTTCAAGAGCAATAAGACGCGTCTTGAGTGGCTTGTTAATTACCACTAGTCTTAGAGACACACAATGTACATTCATAAATGGGATAAGGGATAATATTTGAAGTTGTTGAATGAAACTTAAACATAGTTGAGACGATGTTGTAAAGACTATAGCACTATATCTCGAATTTCAATTGATAAGAAAAGACTTTATAGTGGGATTGAAGATAAGTCAAACCAATACTAAGCTCGAGCTCTATGAATACGTTGTATGGAAAATGAAGGTCACTTTGGATAATTAGACGACTTTGTTAGGCAAGCTTGAACTTGGTACGCTTGGAGCTCAAATAAAATGGAAAATGTCAATCTAAGTGAGTGGTATGAAATGCAATAAAGATGGACCAAGCTATAAATTCATTAATATTTAGTTAAAGTATACGTATATTTTAGAGAATTTTGGCATTCTGCTATCGTTGATCATGTCATGTGTATTTCGTTAACTCTTGCTCCTCGTTAAGTCAAGTGTTTTCTCCAAATATCGTAAGTATATGATTAGGAAGATAAATATAGAGAAAAAAAAAAAAAAATACGTAACACCTTTTCTATCTTACATCACATGCTTTGACATTCATAGATAACCATTTTGTATGATAGACAACTCAATAATTTCAAATTTTCAATTATTGGTAACCCAAAAAGGAGGAAATAGGCTTTTTAGACTGCTCCTAGGCAACGGAGAATGAAATTAAACAAAACAAATTTCATTATATGTTGTTGTAATGTTGTCTAGTAAATATTTATAGCCATAAATGGACTTTATCAGAGCTTACACTTAAAATGGAAGAGTGTTCTACTTTGTTGGTGTATCTTAAAATGTTGGTTGTTTATTTTTAGTAATAGACAATTAATTTGAGATAACTAAAAAAAAAAAAGGTGAACAATTTGTAACGTAAGCAATCATTCTGATAATTTGAATTTGCAATAACACCAAGAGAACAAAAACATCTATAAACTACGTCACTCTATAAGACTAGTTACAATGGTCATCACTTCCTTTCATTTTTACAAATATCAATCGGGAGATATCATCTTCCCTTTGTGTTTTCGAATTATATTATATAATATGATGTATGTATAAATCACACTTCTTATTCTTTCCAAACACATCGGTCGTGCGGGTTTGGCTAATATAACCCATTTTTTCTTGAGAACACCAAACGCTCATTTTATATCTTTCCTTACCGAAAATGATACGCAATGTACATCGGATGCGCACTAAAATAGGCGGCGACTAAACGATCACGAGTACCATAATGATTTCTATTTACGACGTTTTTCGTCAGTCGCGAAGTTTCACCTTGTCGTCTATTCTTAATAAATTTAACCGCTTTTCTAAAAAAAGCAAAACTTCTTCTTCCGATGAGTCTGTGAACATGAATGTTTTGGAATTCATTTGGATAACGAGAAATGATAAATATTTTATTTGAATTGTGTAGATATTGAGAAAGATTATGTTTGAATTTGTGTATAAAAATGATGGGGTATTATTTATAGTTTTTTGTAATTTAAATATTGATAAAATTAAGGAATTTGTTAATCATAGTCCTAAGGATTATGGTTAAGTGAATGAATTTTCTTAACACATATTTGTTATTTTTTTTTTTTATTATTTATTTTTATTTATTTTTTTAATTTGAATACCAATAAAATTAGGGAATTTGCTAACCATAGCTGTAAGGTTATGGTTAAGTCATTAAGACATGCCATATATGTTTGTACCTTGAAAATAAACCCTCCACTTCTTAAAAGGCTTATGTTGACCGGACCCTCCGTTAGGGAGGGTGTGTTGACTTGACCAGCTGCCGCCGCTTGTACTGTCTGCTTTAAAACTTTTACAATTTGACTAAAGTAGGTGGACCCCCCATAGTAGGGAGGGTCCGGTTAGCACATCCCTTCTTACAAATAAGTGAGTAACTACCCACAACGCTCTGATGTAACACGACTTTTGTTGTTTTGCATATATTTCTAATTTTAAATATAGCGTTTAGGGCCACGTTTAGCAAAACGTTACAATCAAATATCTCAAAAAATAGCAACATACTTGTAACTGGCTAATACCAATGCTAATGGTGACCACAGCTTTACCCAAGCAACCTCGTCAACTCAGCAGTACATTAACTTTCTTTCTCTTCAACTCCACCTCAATCATAACTAGCTAGTGATGGCCACAAAAGCAACCCCATTTATTTTATTTTATTTTTTAAATTTAAACTTTTATTCATTAATTAAAATAAAGTGAGGTTTTATAGAAAATAAGTGGGGTATTTATTTATTTATTTATTTTTTAAATAGCCACACGGTTAAAAAATAAATAGGAGATAGAGTCATTGTTTCGGTCGGCCAAGCAACCGAAACTTTCAAAAAATCGTCGGGCGACACATTGCAAAGGTTCAAGCTAATGGGGGAGACGCATTACTTTGGTGGGTTGTGGTCACATGGCAACGCCCATTAGTATTAGCCTAACAAAAAGCATATGCGACCCACACTTTATTGTAAATTAAGTTTTGCTGCATATATTATCTTTATTTTGTTACTGCCACATATACCACGATCACTTACCTGATAGCACTCGTAGAATTATATTTCTATTTCTACTTTTAACTATACATTTCTTTATGAATCTCTCCGTCTTAAAACTATCGTCAAAAAATAAAAATCACACAATTTAATAAAAGTGAAACAACTACAATTTTCAACAACTCAAATAAAATTTTCCTCAAGTAAATTTTCTTTTTATTACTTAAAATGAAAAGTGGACAATTTTTTTGAAACATCTCAAAAAGAAATATAGAATATAATTTTGAGACGAAGGGAGTAGTTTCTAAATCTTAAAAAGAAATGTTAAATTAAACAAAGGTTGTCTAAACTATATTTTAACTTTTTTTAAGTAATTTTAATGTCATAAGTTACCTAAATAGATACTAAATCATTGCAATGATATCTTATATTCATTGCTTTTGTAAAACTCAGTTCACGCATAGAACGAATAAATGTTGGATTGTTTGATCTTAGCGATTCATGTGAAGATTGGTTGTTAAAGGAAAAAATTATAAGAGTTTAAAAGGGACACGGATATTTGATATGACGCTAGGCAAAGTTCATCAACATGTTCATATAAAAAGTGAAAATATGTTTTGTCTGGCTAACAAAACTTATAAACTTATAAAGAAAGGGATAATTGTTTCTAAATGTAATGAAGTTATCACTTTTTACAAAGTTGTGTATGTATCTTTTAATTTTTCTAAACAATGTGAACAAGTTACTAATCCTACTATTATATGTATAATTTAACATTTGATTAGAGTTATTTACATAAATTGTCCTTGTGGTTAGGACCAAATTGCAACGTTAGTCCTTATTATAAGTTAGAGTTATTTACATAAATCGTCCTTGTGGTAAGGCCCAAATTGCAGCGTTAGTACTTATTGCAGGGTCGACACGTGTCATCCTCTGATTGACCAGCTGTCTTGCCACCTGTCATTGCCACGTGGCGGGTCGGGTCAACGGGTCAGATCGGTCAATGGGTCAAGTCAACGGGTCGGGTCGCCACGTGGCACCACCGACCACGTGGCACCACTCAGGTGGTGACACGTGGCAACGTAGTAATAACTCCAACTTTGTCCCAAGCCAGGTTCGAACACGGGTCTTGTGGTTGGGAGGAAGGTATGCTTACCACTTGTGCTAAGCATACCTTCAAGCTATATAGTGCACAATATTTCTTTTAAGGTATACATATCCCAGTTCATTTAGTAGTTAATTTGACCTGTCATTTTAAGGAGTTTTGGCCCGGTTCAAAAATAAATGAAAGTACCGTCAGACTCATTTTTTCGTGCTCTTTCCAATGGTGTGCTCGGTGAATTTTTTCAACTTCGTCTGAATCTCGTTAAACGCAAAAACGTTGTCAAAACTCATCCGAAAATCACCGTTTTTGCTTTGTTTTCAAACCGTTATACCTGCAAGATAAAATAACACAGAACAAACATATTTGCAATATAATTTCACATATTTGCAAATATGTTTGTTATGTGTTATTTTATCTTGCAGGTAAAAGGGTTTGAAAACAAAGCAAAAACGGTGATTTTCGGATGAGTTTTAATAACGTTTTCTTGTTTAACGAGGTTCAGACGAAGTCGGAAAAATTCCCCGAGCACACCATTGGAAAAAGCACGAAAAACGAGTCCGACGGTACTTTCAATTATTTTTGACCCCTTCCATAACCCATTTAAATTGATAGGCCAAAATGTATTTGAACCTTTATTATTAATATAAAAGGACCAGTTCAAGTTATAGGTTAAAAGGAATATTTATGTATAACATGATTAAAGGTATGCTTAGCCCAGTTGGTAAGCATACCTTCTCCCACCCAAACGACCCATGTTCGAATCCGGCTTGGGGCATTTGTGGGGGTTATTAATACCATGACACGTGTCTCCACCTGAGTGGTGCCACGTGGCAAACCGACCTGACCCAGACCCGGCACGTGGCACCTGACATGTGTGGAACGTTTGTTTGTTTTGATTGTTTTGAGATATTTATGTATTGAATGTGTTTAGCATGCGGAATCTACTACAACACACTTAAAAGAACACAAGGTGGTGAGTTTAAGTAAACGTGAGTATGCAATGAACAAAGTACACAACTTTGGTTAACACAAAACGATTCAATATTATTGATGAAATAATACGGATGATCTAAATATCACCGGGATTACAAAGTAATATTGAATCTAAGATTGTAAAAGGATTTTTGATTTGAAGTAACTAAGTTACTTGAGAGATAGTTTGGTTTTTGGTTAATAGTTGGTAAAGATGCATGCATGAAGTAGTGACTAAGATATCCTTTTATAAGATAAGGATATCTTCTTACAAGATTGTCAAGTGGTTGAATATAAAACTATACTTTGACTATATTGGCGCCTACAATTAAATACAACTACCAATGTACAACTCTGCCATATTCTTCTGTGAACCACAGAGGACTAAACTACTTCTACATAACGTATAAATTTGTACAAAGACTAATAATTCAACTAAATATCTATTACAAAATATCTAATCGACTTGACATAAGCTTGGCAGGCTCTTCATCAGCCAGCAGTACCTTCTACCCAGAAGGTACTGGTAGAACATCTTCATACTCTTCAAAATCAACTAGCAGGCTCTTTAACATCTTTGGCAGGCTCTTTGACTTGAACATTTTATTCCCAACACGTGGCACCTGACATGTCATCAGGTGGTCCCACAACTGCCACGTAGCGGCAGCTGACCGTTTCTATGACAGTTTCAATAAGGACTAACACTGCAATTTGGTCCTAACCACTGATGAGTGCCTATTTACTCATCATTTTATACCCATATAAGACACAAAAATGACCAAAAACACCCAAATAGATCAAATATTGTTGCAAATATTCTTGGTTTATGTTTTTATGTGTTTCAGGTACAAAAGGATTGAAAACAAGGCAAAACGGACAAAAACCGAGCACAAAGATTGGAAAAACGTGAAAAGCCGAAGCCGGGAAAGGAGTTTACGAGTTTGGACCGGGATATTGCTCAAGTTATCAAAAGTCAACCTCCAAGAATATCAAAATGTCAAGATTGGTCCTCGGAGATAATTTTCAGAATTGGCAGAATTAGTCCCTGGATTTTCAGACTTGGCAAAGTTAGTCCCTAAAGTTAACACTAAACCTAATTCTAATCCTAACCTAAACCAACCATTTCCATCCTAAACATAAAACCCAACACAGCCATAAACCCAGCCCAATCACCATCCCAAGCCCAATCCCACAATAACCCATCCCCGTTTTCTCTTTAGTTAAATACCCAGGGCTGACCTAGTCAACTCCTCCACCCTTATCCCATTTCCCGCCACACAAACACCCACCATCTCTCATCATTGCTATCTCTGCTATCACCTCTGCTACACTCCACCCCCTCCAGATAGCCAGGCACCTACCCCTTCACATGTATCCACCTCTTCACGTGATTCCATCCACGCTGGAAATCCACCCAACTCTATTTTGGCGCCAAAAGTCCATTTAAGGGCTGAGATGATCACATGCTAATCCAATGGTCCAGAATGAGTCAGAGAAGCACAAGAGAAAAATCCCAGCTTATTTTAGTATAAATAGGACTTTTTGTAAGCCAAAAAGGGCATGTAGATTTTTATTATAGTCGTAATTTTAGTTAAAGTCTTTAATTAGTTGAAATTTTAGTTTCCAGTATCAATTCAAGTAATTTAAGCTCACTTGTCTTTAAATTGTTCATTATTGTACTCATTTCTAAAGTTAATGAAATTTCAAATTTAAGAGTTCTCTGTTAATCCACATTAAGTTAATTGGTATCTGAAAAAGCTTCTTTACTGTTGATATAAGCTCATTTAAGCTCATTATAGCTTATTGTGAGCTTATTATAGTTAACTCAGTTCTAATCCATAAATTCCAAAGAGTCAAAGAAAGTCAACAAAAAGCCAAAAATAGCTTAGCTTAGAATAGCTTATTTAGGGGTCATTCATAAGTTGAAAAGTATTCATTACAGGTTAACTTAGCTAGTTAAACAGTTGTTGTTCAGCATTTTAGCTTAGAGTAGTTAAATTAGGATTGAACTCATTACAGTCAACCCATGAAAGGGGTGTTTGGTATAGAGGTCAAAACGGGTTAAAATAGGTAACCACTGTTCATGTGCTCATGGGTCAGTTTTGATTTCCCTAGTGTAGCTTATATAAGGTGTTGGTTTGAAGATTAGAGCTCATTTGGATGTTTTCATGGTAATGGGTCAGCTGCTATAGGCTTAACCTTAGTTTCTCATCAGTGCAGCTTATTGCAGCCAAAAGCTATTTTCATAATAGCTTTTGGTATTTTTCTAGTCAACTCAGTTAAATCTAGTTGTTTATCTTCAGTTGGATAAATTTCAATAGGTATGGTAAGTTTTTGTTCAAGTTCTGAGTAGGGCTGCTTCAGTACACCATTTTAGCTGCTGTCCCTAGTAGCAATTTTCTAGGTTAATTTCAGTGCTTAATTAAGGAGATCATGAGCTTATCTTGTGATTTATAGCTTGTTTACCATCTGTTCTGTGCAATCCCTTATTTTCAGAGTTTCTTTTTAGCTTATTATAGCTTAGCAATAAGCTTAAAACCATCTCAGTAGTCCATTCCCTACCCTGCACAAGTCTTCCTCAGTTTTATTCACCATTTTCTCAGCTCAATTATAAGCTGAGATCAAGCTTCCCCTACCTGAATTTTGGTCCATTTGTTAGTTGATATATGAACTTAAGGAGTTATAAGCTGTTGTGGATTTTGGGTATGATCTTTTAGCTTAAAATTAAGCTCAAAACCTGTCCCAGTACCCCTTTTGGACCCTGCATCAGTAACAGTTAGCTTATTGCTAATTCCAGTCCATGTTAGTACTTATTGGCTTAGTCTCTAGCTTATTATGTTCCCTTTAGCTCATCTAAGTAGCTTATTATCTTCCCTAGCTTATTTTAATCTGCTGTTGATAGGATTAGCAGCTTATTTACTTTTTACCTCAGCCCTTAGCTTATTTTCATTCCTTTTAGTTAACTGCTCTGTTTCCCATTGCTTAATCTTAGCTTTTGTCGTTTTTAAATAGTTTTAGTTTTGAATATTGCTTATTTATCAGAGTTTAATTAGTTTGTTAAAAGAAAAATTAAAAAAAAAAAAAAAGTAAAAATAAATAAGTAGCAAAAAAAGGGTGGAGGCCAGGTTCGAACCTGGGACCTCTAGCCTCCCAACGCCTCACACACACCACACCTTTACCAGTTGCCCTTGGGACTTGTCCTGGTAAACCTTTGCACCATTTATCTTTTATCCTTGTTTTTTTCCATTTAGCTTTCAGATTTAGTTAGCTTATAATCAGCTTATTCAAATAAGCTGATTCCATCTTTTTATTTTTCCTAGCTTAAGTGTGCTATAAAGTAATTTTGTAAAAAGTTTCAGATTTTTCTAAATAGGTTTAGTATTTTTAATCATTTAATTAGATTAATTCTGTTTTTAATTCATAATAAATAAAATAAAAATCAAAAAAATATAATTCTTTTTTTCAAAATTTTCTTTTAATATTTAGAGCCTAGAAAAAATAGATTTGTACCCGTAGAGTTAATATTTCTTAGATTTCACGTTTTAGTCTCGCGTTTTCCCAGTTTTAATTACGTTATTTTCTTTCTTTGTGTTATGCTTTGTAGATTTATATGTATAAGTTTCCCTTAGCCTATTTATGCTTCCCGTAGTTGTAGGTTATTTAAATTTCATCAAAGTCCAAAATCTCTCCATTTTCATATTCCAAACACGATTCACAAACCCGATCTCACAAATTCCATTCATCCTTCATCGGGGATAACGAACCGGGTTACACATACTTCACTTGTGTTTCCTTGGAAAAATAACGTATTGATTTTAACGAATCAATTTTTGGCGCCGCTGCCGGGGAAGGTTGTAGCAAATTTAAAAATCTCGTTTGTCGTTTCGTGTTTTCAAAACCCTTCTTTGTGAAGGTGTTCAGTTTTTTTTGTCAATAAATAAAAAATTATTATAAAAAAAATCATAAAAGTTAAAAAAAAAACACCACTAACACTTTTCCTAAAGTGTTTACAATACCAAAATAATATCCAACAAAACAATCGTGAAATCATTTGATTTCGGATTGTCTTAAGATTACAACCTATACAAGTGGTTTAAGGATGGTTTTTCATTAAATTGACGAACCGAAAGAGGCGTGTTTTTAATCAGCTTTCGAGCGAACATTTGCTTCTCCGCCACTCTGCGAGTAGTCTTGAGAGAAACGAATTTCGGTTGAGAGATCGATACCAAAAATATTGTGCTTAATTTTTCTTTAATATAAAAACCCAAAAAGTTTTTCTTTTCAAAATTTATTTTTTCCTTTTTCCCTTTAAGTTTGTTAAAATATTTTTTAATTATAAAAATTCAAAAATATTCTTCTTATTCCTCTTAAATGTTTAATTCTTATCTTCTTACCCTCTCATTGTTTAATTCTCCGCAATGATCGGTTTTCCATCATATAATCCCCATGATCCTCGGACCATGGAGGATTTCTATCGTCCAACACTGGTCGGTAGAGGAGGACCGATCACTCCTACATCAGTTTCGGGAACCGATTTTGAACTGAAAAGTTATATGGTTCGGCTGATCCGGCAAAATTGCCAATTCTACGGATTTCGAGATGAAGATGCAAACGAGCACCTAAACAAGTTCATATCTATCACTCAATCCATGAAACAGAAAGGAGTTTCTCAAGATAACATTCGTTTAAATCTTTTTCCGTTCTCTTTATCCCACCACGCTGAATCTTGGTTTTATACTCTTAGAACCCACTCAATTCATACTTGGGAAGAGATGTTCCCCAAGTTTCTTTCAAAATATTTTCCTCATTCCAAAACGGTGCAGCTTAGGAAAGACATTCTGAATTTTCGGCAATTGCCCATTGAGTCAGTATTTGAAGCTTGGGAACGATTCAAATCTTTGCTGCAGAAATGTCATGATCACAAAATTTTGCTTCTTGATCAAATCCTAACATTTTATAGTGGTATAACTCCGATTGATCGAGACAAAATCATGTTGGCTGCCGGAGGCAATCTCATGCGAAAAACTCCTCAAGAAGCTTATGATTTGATCGAGAATATGACACAACATCACTATCAGCGGGATATTGGAGCCCTTTATGACTCCACCACTGTTTTGAGTGATAATTATTCCGATTACATTCCCGCTGAGATTGCACAAATTGGGGTCCTTGGCAATCACAAAATTTATATAAATCAAGATTGCCAGCAAGGACCAAGTCATCCTTACACTATCCACTATTCATACTCAGATGAAAGTGATGAGGATGACCCTTTTGATGAAGAGAAATCAAATGAGGACCATTCAGATACCTTTTTAATGGGGGACAAGGAAGTCGAAATCAATCCTCTTAAGGAAATTGATGGCCTTGTTCCAATCCCAAGGGTATCCGAGGAACCTCTCGATCTTCCTGATTCTACTTCTCAAACATTTGATATGACCATCACAAATCCTTTTACTCTAAATTCAGACAATCAAAGTTTTGGTATTCATAACCAGGATGAGAGTGATAAGGATGAACCTTTAGTAGAAGAAGACGATCAGAAATCAATTCCTCCATTGAGTGGCAATCCCACTCCCTCTTTTGATTATGTTATCGCGTCTCTCACCTCCTTCGAGGATTGTGATCTTCTCTTAAAAGAGACCGACGCTTTTCTTGCTCTTGATGATTCAATTTCACCGGAAATTGATGATACTTATCTTGATCTAGAGGGAGATATTCTTTTTCTTGAGAAATTATTGGACAAAGAACCATCACTTTCTCTCCCTCCAAAGGAAGTTGAAATCAATCCTCTTAAGGGAAGTGATGAGTCAGATACGGAGACATTAATGGACGAGGTGCAAACTTCTAGCACACAAAGTACAACACATGTCCCACTTCCGTATATCCTTCCTGAGCCCAAGCTCAAAGACATACTTCAAAAGAGTAATTCTCTTCTTGAGGAGTTCGCCGATGAACTCGCTCACATTTATCCCATCCCACCTGGGGATGAAGATAAAAATTTCGATTTTGAATCAGATCTGAGAGATTTGGAATTTTTGCTAAGTCATGATCCATCAACTAATTATGCCTTTAGTCTGGGGGAGTTCACCGATGAACTCTCTCACATCGTATCTCCACCGGAGTATGATCACTCTAAGGACTCGAAGGGAAACGTAATCTATAGTAAGCAATTGCTTATTAAAGACACAATTCCGAATCTCCCTCTTGAGGTGCTTTTAGATCATGGCCTTAAAAGCAATAATGACAAATTTGATAATGATGACGATCTTATCGTAACTGTTCTCAAAATTTGCTTTCCTTTCCTCACAAATGATGTGATTTCTCCTCTTCTTCACTTCTTCGGGAGTGAGGATACCACCTTTGACCCCGGCATCGTCATTTATAATTTATATTTTAAGCCGGGTGTATCTCATCGGAGTGGAACTTTCAAGTACTTCAATGTTTATCCAAACATTTGGAATGAAAGTCCGATGGAGATTATCTTTTCCACTTACTTCCCCATGGACCAATGAATTCGGGGTCGAGTCAAGCTAGTGACTCGGTTAACAAAAACATTAGCACCACATGGGTGACAACCCATGTTTCTGACTTCTTTCTATTTTCTGACACTAAGTGTGGGGGGATTCCTCTACTGTGCTTTGTTTTGTGTGTTGTTTGCCCTTGTTTGCAGGTTTCCCTTAGATCGTGATGATTAATGCGCCTGTTTTCAATCCAGCCGCCCAATATCCGATCTTTTTGCTAACGTTTATCTAGGGATATCTTTTTAATCCTGTTTGTGAAAATAGAGATTTCTTTTCCACACTTGGCTATTAGTATTACCTTTTTACGTTCTAAGTGTCGGCATAATAGCCGGTACTTTGAATATTGAGGGCAATATTCAATTCTAAGTGTGGGGGGGGGGGGAATTCTCGCGAATTTTGTCACATTTGTACCTTAGTACCCCCGTTTTGGCCAAAAAATTTAAAATTTTTGTCGTTTTTAGATAAGAAATTGCAATAAAAAAGTAGTGTTTAGTCTTGATTAGGTTAGAACAAAGGGAATCCCGACTCTGCCAGAGTGTTGATCTGGCTGCTTCCTTAACGATTAGACTAAGGTTTTACGATTTGTGCAAATGAAAATGCTAAGCGTAGAATAGTTGGTTTTCTTTAGAGCTTATATAAGTAATCTATGGCTTTTCCTCCCAGGAGATAACTAATCCGACTTAATAAGTGCTTATTTTCAAACATTTGAACACACAAAATCATTTTTTCATACGATTTTGAAAAATACTAGTTCAAAGATTTATTTAAACTTCGGAACAAGCATATGTCATAGTTGCAAAAGTTAAGTAATAAATGTATGTGCTAAAAGCTACGGTTCAAGATCGGCCCTTGGATACTTATTTTCGGAAGGCGTTTAGGTCTTGGCTACCCTCTTACACCGGCCCTTGGACCTCTAATTCAGGAATGTGTGAGGTCTTGGTCTAAAACCCTTGGATCCTCATTTCACGAATGTTTAGAGTCTTGGAACTCTCCGTTGTAACGGCCCTTGGATCCTTTATTCCGGAAGGTGTAAGGTCTTGGTTCCCGTGAAACTCCGTTAGTTTATTTTGCACAAGTAAAAAAAAAAAAAAAAAATGAAAAGAAAAGAAAATGGAATAATATTGCAAAATGCAAAAATGGAATGATATTGCAAAATGCAATAAGTTTTGATGTTGCAAAAATAAAGATGTATGATTGAATAAAGTCTTGAAACTTGCTTGTTGTGAATTTTAAATCTATCTTTTCAACTAGTATTAGTCAAAATCTTATTTAAATGTCGATTTTTGTAATCAAAATTTTGAAAATCAAGCACATTCACCTAACTTTAATAAATAAGGGAGTGAAAAGTTAAGTCTCGGCTTACATAGATTATTAGTATAAGTAGTGTTAGCATTTTACAAAAACATTTGCACATTGAGTTTAAGCTTAGTTGGGAGTATAAAAAAGAGGATGACGATTACAATTCCTTGGAGACACCCATTTTGTGTGAATCCCGTTCCATGATACCATTTTTGAAAATCAAGCATGTTATCTATTTTTGTTGTAGTTTAAAATTTTCGCATTTAATAAAAAGTCGAAACGAGGTATGCTTGGTGTTAGACCCGTATCCCGGTTACGAGTAGGCCCCACCCTAGATGAAATATGTTAAAGTTGGATGTAATTGGTTGGTCAACAAAGTTACGTGGAAGTCAAACCCGATGGTCAAATTAATAGTTAAAGTATGACTAATGTAGTAATATGAAATGTGATGTATAAACTAGAAGGACCTAAGTTGCCAAGTGTTAATTATGTGTTATAAGTTAGTTGTGGCTAAAATAAGATAAAAGAGACTTAAGGGACTAAAGGTGCCAAGAGGCCAAAGATTACACCTAACTAATATATCTAGCCTTATCTAGAATTCTCCTCCATTATTGATAGAGTTGGATGACCGGATTTTAGAGAGAGAAGGAAGAGAGGGAAAGTGAGATGGTGATATAGAAGAAGATGAAGATGATCAAGTCCTAGTGTTTTTGGCCTTCCTTAGTTATGATCTTATGCAAGTTTTGGTTAATTGTAGAAGATGATGATTATGATGATGATGATGGTTAGAAGATGTTGTTGGTGGGATTTATGTTAGTAGCCTAGCTTGGATTGAAGGTAAGTAACTCTCCCTAAAACATGTGTTATGTATGTATTTATCATGTATGTATTGTGGTTGTGTAAGAGCATAGGAGTTGGGTTAGTATGGTTGTAAGCTAAGGATGGATGGCTAGTGACCTTGGATAAGAGTATGTTAGTTATCGGCTTTGGACTAGTTAAGGTATGTTGTGATTATGGTTATGATGAATGGATGTGATTACGTTATGAAGTCGGATATGATATGAGTGGTATGTGGTAGTTTAGAGGTTTTTATGTGATTATGATGCTTATGTGAAAGTATGTGTATGATATATGTTTTATGATGGGTTACTTACTAAGTGTAAGCTTATTCTTTAGTTGTCAATGTTTTTGTAGGCTTAAGTGCGGTGGAATGGAAGGCTTGGAGTGTAGCATAAGAGTTTGGAATGGATTTGGAAGATAACAAGCATTAGGAGCTAGGTAGAATACCGAGCTCAAGTGTCAAGGTTGTACCCCCGAGAGTCTTTTATTGATTTGTAAAGTGTAGTCGAGTGTCAATTTGTATGTTAGAAAGGTCATAATGATTTGGGAGTCTATCGATGGGTCAAAAATGTGTTTTAAGTGTTTTTGAGTAATGATAATGGGGTGTTTGGTTTAAGCGTGTTCGTACCCATTTTGGGTTGTAAACGGGTCAAGTGCCCTTGGAACATGTTTGTTATGTTAATGTAATGCTTTTGGTAAAGTTTGGGTGGGTAACGGTGTGTCCAAGTGCGTTAAGTGGTTTATGGTCAATGTTTAAGGGGGGTGTTTGGCAAAAGGGTAAATGTACCCATTGTGGGTGGTAAACGGGTCAAGTGTCAATGGAATATGTTTGGTATGTTAATGTAATGAAGTTGGTCAATTTTTGTATAAAAATGAAGTGGTATAAGTGGTTTATGGTGTAAATGGGTCAAACGGGTTATTTGCATGACCCGTCTAATTTTAAGGTACTATTTCGGGTTGAATGAGTGTGAAAATGATTTTGTATGTTATGTTAATGGCTTTGAGTGAGTTTGGGGTGGATATAAGGTAGCACGGGTCTTTTTGGTCTGTGTAGACTACTTTTGGTCTGTGTAGACTACTTTTTGGTCTGTGTAGACTACTTTTGGTCTTGGTAGACTACTTTAGTGTAGAAGGTAGACTACTTTAATCTAAATGGTCTTATTGATATTTAAAGTCTTTTGTTCATGTATGGGTCATGGTTCAAGCGTTTCCTCGTAAAAAGTCAAAAAGTTTTGAATTTTGGTATAAGTGGTCAAGGGGTGTTACACTTGGTATTCTTTTGATCCTTTCATTACTTTATATGATCGGATTGCTAGGGACTAGCAATTGATAGTGTGGGGGGATGATGAGTGCCTATTTACTCATCATTTTATACCCATATAAGAGACAAAAATGACCAAAAACACCCAAATAGATCAAATATTGTTGCAAATATTATTGGTTTGTGTTTTTATGTGTTTCAGGTACAAAAGGATTGAAAACAAGGCAAAACGGACAAAAACCGAGCACAAAGATTGGAAAAACGTGAAAAGCCGAAGCCGGGAAAGGAGTTTACGAGTTTGGACCGGGATATTGCTCAAGTTATCAAAAGTCAACCTCCAAGAATATCAAAATGTCAAGATTGGTCCTTGGAGATAATTTTCAGAATTGGCAGAATTAGTCCCTGGATTTTCAGACTTGGCAAAGTTAGTCCCTAAAGTTAACACTAAACCTAATTCTAATCCTAACCTAAACCAACCATTTCCATCCTAAACATAAAACCCAACACAGCCATAAATCCAGCCCAATCACCATCCCAAGCCCAATCCCACAATAACCCATCCCCGTTTTCTCTTTAGTTAAATACCCAGGGCTGACCTAGTCAACTCCTCCACCCTTATCCCATTTCCCGCCACACAAACACCCACCATCTCTCACCATTGCTATCTCTGCTATCACCTCTGCTATACTCCACCCCCCTCCAGATAGCCAGGCACCTACCCCTTCACATGTATCCACCTCTTCACGTGATTCCATCCACGCTGGAAATCCACCCAACTCTATTTTGGTGCCAAAAGTCCATTTAAGGGCTGAGATGATCACATGCTAATCCAATGGTCCAGAATGAGTCAGAGAAGCACAAGAGAAGAATCCCAGCTTATTTTAGTATAAATAGGACTTTTTGTAAGCCAAAAAGGGCATGTAGATTTTTATTATAGTCGTAATTTTAATTAAAGTCTTTAATTAGTTGAAATTTTAGTTTCCAATATCAATTCAAGTAATTTAAGCTCACTTGTCTTTAAATTGTTCATTATTGTACTCATTTCTAAAGTTAATGAAATTTCAAATTTAAGAGTTCTCTGTTAATCCACATTAAGTTAATTGGTATCTGAAAAAGCTTCTTTACTGTTGATATAAGCTCATTTAAGCTCATTATAGCTTATTGTGAGCTTATTATAGTTAACTCAGTTCTAATCCATAAATTCCAAAGAGTCAAAGAAAGTCAACAAAAAGCCAAAAATAGCTTAGCTTAGAATAGCTTATTTAGGGGTCATTCATAAGTTGAAAAGTATTCATTACAGGTTAACTTAGCTAGTTAAACAGTTGTTGTTCAGCATTTTAGCTTAGAGTAGTTAAATTAGGATTGAACTCATTACAGTCAACCCATGAAAGGGGTGTTTGGTATAGAGGTCAAAACGGGTTAAAATAGGTAACCACTGTTCATGTGCTCATGGGTCAGTTTTGATTTCCCTAGTGTAGCTTATATAAGGTTTTGGTTTGAAGATTAGAGCTCATTTGGATGTTTTCATGGTAATGGGTCAGCTGCTATAGGCTTAACCTTAGTTTCTCATCAGTGCAGCTTATTGCAGCCAAAAGCTATTTTCATAATAGCTTTTGGTATTTTTCTAGTCAACTCAGTTAAATCTAGTTGTTTATCTTCAGTTGGATAAATTTCAATAGGTATGGTAAGTTTTTGTTCAAGTTCTGAGTAGGGCTGCTTCAGTACATCATTTTAGCTGCTGTCCCTAGTAGCAATTTCCTAGGTTAATTTCAGTGCTTAATTAAGGAGATCATGAGCTTATCTTGTGATTTATAGCTTGTTTACCATCTGTTCTGTGCAATCCCTTATTTTCAGAGTTTCTTTTTAGCTTATTATAGCTTAGCAATAAGCTTAAAACCATCTCAGTAGTCCATTCCCTACCCTGCACAAGTCTTCCTCAGTTTTATTCACCATTTTCTCAGCTCAATTATAAGCTGAGATCAAGCTTCCCCTACCTGAATTTTGGTCCATTTGTTAGTTGATATATGAACTTAAGGAGTTATAAGCTGTTGTGGATTTTGGGTATGATCTTTTAGCTTAAAATTAAGCTCAAAACCTGTTCCAGTACCCCTTTTGGACCCTGCATCAGTAACAGTTAGCTTATTGCTAATTCCAGTCCATGTTAGTACTTATTGGCTTAGTCTCTAGCTTATTATGTTCCCTTTAGCTCATCTAAGTAGTATTTAGTCTTCCCTAGCTTATTTTAATCTGCTGTTGATAGGATTAGCAGCTTATTTACTTTTTACCTCAGCCCTTAGCTTATTTTCATTCCTTTTAGTTAACTGCTCTGTTTCCCATTGCTTAATCTTAGCTTTTGTCATTTTTAAATAGTTTTAGTTTTGAATATTGCTTATTTATCAGAGTTTAATTAGTTTGTTAAAAGAAAAATCAAAAAAAAAAAGTAAAAATAAATAAGTAGCAAAAAAAGGGTGGAGGCCAGGTTCGAACCTGGGACCTCTAGCCTCCCAACGCCTCACACACACCACACCTTTACCAGTTGCCCTTGGGACTTGTCCTGGTAAACCTTTGCACCATTTATCTTTTATCCTTGTTTTTTCCATTTAGCTTTCAGATTTAGTTAGCTTATAATCAGCTTATTCAAATAAGCTGATTCCATCTTTTTATTTTTCCTAGCTTAAGTGTGCTATAAAGTAATTTTGTAAAAAGTTTCAGATTTTTCTAAATAGGTTTAGTATTTTTAATCATTTAATTAGATTAATTCTGTTTTTAATTCATAATAAATAAAATAAAAATCAAAAAAATATAATTCTTTTTTTCAAAATTTTATTTTAATATTTAGAGCCTAGAAAAAATAAATTTGTACCCGTAGAGTTAATATTTCTTAGATTTCACGTTTTAGTCTCGCGTTTTCCCGGTTTTAATTACGTTATTTTCTTTCTTTGTGTTATGCTTTGTAGATTTATATGTATAAGTTTCCCTTAGCCTATTTATACTTCCCGTAGTTGTAGGTTATTTAAATTTCATCAAAGTCCAAAATCTCTCCATTTTCATATTTCAAACACGATTCACAAACCCGATCTCACAAATTCCATTCATCCTTCATCGGGGATAACGAACCGGGTTACACATACTTCACTTGTGTTTCCTTGAAAAAATAACGTATTGATTTTAACGAATCAACCACAAAGATGATTTATGTAAATAACTCTAACCAAATGTTAAATTATGCATATAATAGTAGGATTAGTAACTTATTCGCATTGTTTAGAAAAATTAAAAGATACATACACAACTTTGTAAAAAGTGGTAACTTCGTTACATTTAGAAACAATTATCCCATAAAGAAAAGCTGACACAAATACTTTATATGTCGCTCGGCAAAGTTCATCAACATGTTCATATAAAAAGTGAAAATATGTTTTGCCTGGCCAACAAAACTTAAAAACTTATAAATAAAAGCTTTTAAAATTATAACTACTTCATGCAGCTTACAAAATCAACCTTATAAAAAAAGTATTGCTCTTACAACACCATTTCCTAGCTAAAACATAAACTTAGCATGGTAAAAAAGAAACCTACTTAAGAAAATCTAGTCCAATCTTAAACCCTTTGGAAGTCAGAGAAGTCTTTGTAACGACCAACCATTGATTGATTTTGAACTTCATAGAAAGTTTAATGGACACCATAATTTAAACCTTCTGCCAGCTAAAAAAACAAACTCTGTCTAGTTTGGTATTCAGAACTTCTAATAATCAGTGACGGATCAATGGCTGGGCGTGTGCTTCCCTAACATTTTTTTTTAACTTTTAAAAAATATATTACTATTTTTATAATTTACCATTACAACAAAATTTGTAATGCAATTATTTAAAAAAAAAATCATAATTTGCATATTTGATGATAACCTTCCGATAATCTTTTCGAAACTATAGTAAGTATATCATCTCAAGATTAACCTAACCAATTTCACCCTCAACACTTACCTAACCATATTCACCCCAACACTTAGAGCATCCATAATAATACCATGAAGCATGCGTCTAGGTCCACCTGGCACTCCCTTGCATGCGTCTTGCTTACTACAGTCACCCATGAAGTACACTTTTTTCGCCATAAATTGGAGAACTCGGCTGTCTGGACAACTAAGTCTTGGATGTTTGTTGTGTTTGTGTATTTTTATAAAATGATTTTTGTGAGGTATATTTGCTTTTTAGAGATATGTGTTTTGGTGGTAAAGTTTTTTTGGGTGCGAAAGGTGAAATTATATTAATCACTCCAAAACCTTGTACAATAACATACCTCTGTTTTGGACATGTCCCAAAACAAATACAACAATCAAAGACTATACTTATCCGATATCAGGTAAAACAAACCTAATATCTGACAGACCTAACTTCATATACACATAGCAGATCATTACAGGTCTGCACATTTTCAACTCATATCCATTCAAGCTTAACTCTCAGAGACTTTGTTGATTCACCCTTTGATGCACCATAACATCTAGCTACATTTCTACATCTCCTTCCCACCAAGACCATTCAACCCACATCCACAATGGCCAAGGCAGGAAAGGAGTATGGCATCACTAGGAACCCTTATCCCCTCAAACTCAAGGGCTATACCAGATGTGATACATTTCCAGATGTGTTTTGGTGGTAAAGTTAATTGTCTTATTATACTAAGTTGGTGATGAAGTTAGTTGTAGAGAGAGAAAAATGATGTGGTGTAGAGGTCGCAATAATGAATGTGATCTTTGAGTCTCCTTATTACACATGGCCTTACGATTTTCAAAATCACGATAATTTTGACCGGTTACTCAACTCGTGCACTTGTAACTAGAGCTGAGCACGGTCCGAAAACCGGACCGGACTGACCAAAATTGGACCGGACCAAAAACTGATTTGGCTCAAAACACCAGTCCGAGGACCGGATCGAAATGTTCGGTCCAGGTCTGTCGGTTCAGTCCAGTCCAACAAAGCATAATGGCCGGTTTTTCGTAAGACTGAACAGGACCGATGACAAAATATGAGAAAAAGGGTGGACCGAAGACTGGACCGAAATACGTTCAGTCCAGTCCAGTCCGGTCGGTCCGAATTTTCGGTTCAGTTCGGTTCGCGGTCTATTAGTGTATAGGGTGTGGATGATGAAAAGATACGGGAAAAGGAGGGGACCATCTTTTTCCCGCTTGAAAGTGAGACTATGCTTCAAAGTCAAACAAAGGGGACCACTAAAATGTATGTATTGCGGGACTCTAGTCCCGATTGAAAAAAAGGTGAGAGACAAAAAAGAAGAAATATTATACTAGTAATATTGTATTGTGAGTGTGTATTTATGTTTTAGGGGTATTTTTTAAATGGTAAAAAATTGAAAAAAATTAATGGAAGATAGAGGAGGAGAGAGAAGGTGCTATAGAGGTTGAGAGAAAGAGTTGAGATGAGAGAAATTGATGAGTTGTCACACTTATGTGGGAAGGGAGAGCAGACAACCACACACTCGCTTATGCCGAGCCCAACTTAACTTGTACATATTCAAAACCCAACCATGGTTAAGTTAACTTATCTAAGCTCACGCACTAGACACCACCATGAAAGGAGACAAACACATTACACACACTAACACACACTCTCTCTCTCTCTCCCTCACTGAAAAACAAACCAACATCAAAAAAAGCATTTCCATTCTAGAGAGAGAAACACTTTCCATAGTACTATATAATTAACCAACAAAGCAACACAAACCTTATTTTTACAATTGTTTCATCACTATGCTTATAATGTCCTAAGGTTTAATTCATCCTAAATTATGGAGTCAACCGTTTTATCTTCTGAAGGTGAATTTACTTGCTTTTATTTTCATGATCTGTGTTCTTTTTTTGTTGTTGCTAAAACTGTCTATTTTTTTGTTTCTGCTGTAGATATATATATAATTAATGCTTAATTTTTACGTTTTTGTTTATTTTTACTTTTAACAATGGTTTCCGGGTAAAAGGCTCCCCTTTTTTTAACAATGGTTGGCGTGACCACGTAAGGGTTATTTGCACCTAGCAAGAATTGAACTTGACGTACTACTACTAGGCCACCCCGAGGGGGTTTTGCAGTACATATCAACTTGATACTTTTTTTTTTTTTTTTTTTTTTTAATACTAGTAATAATATTGATGAGTTGATGTGTTTTTTGTGCTAAAATGTGCAAATTAGTGGGTGTATAAGATTGTGAATATCATTACTAAAATGTGAATCTGCTTTGTGTAAATAACTCTTAAGTGGCCATGCCAACTTCTCCTCCGAAGGGGAGGGATCAAATTGGTTCGAGTCTGTGTGGCGGTGGGAGTGGATTAGTCAGCCAAAAGGTCGGAAACCATGGTTACCTCCCAAAAAAGTGCAAATTCTATGTGAATTTCCAAAATTCATTTGATCTTTTAGTTGCTTCATAATGGTCAAATGATCTATTTATTTTGAGGGTTTATAAATTATTAGTATGTTTTTGGTGCTAAACATGTGCGAATTCTATGTGATTTCCTAAATGCTTGCACTTGTTTTGTTTTTGGCTTTTATTATGCTAGAAATGAGCATAGATAATTGTTAAAAGGTTACATTGTTTTATTAATTATTTTTTGTTTTTCTGCTAAAATGTTGCATTTCATTTTTGTGATGAAGATCTGTTGTACAAGGAGCTGTGGAAAGCATGTACGGGTCCACTAGTCGATATTCCAAGAGATCGCGAGAGGGTTTTCTATTTTCCGCAAGGCCATATGGAACAAGTAAAAATACTTTCATAATCTTTGTTTGTAAATTCATATTGTATTCAGATTATAATCTGCTAAACATGGGATATTTTTGTTTTATGGTGTTTTAGTTGGAGGCATCGACAAATCAGGATATGAAAGAGAGGATTCCTCAGTTTAATCTCAAATCAAAGATCCTTTGTCGCGTTGTTCATACTCAGTTATTGGTATGTAACACGTTTTGTAGCATCGTTTGATTTGAAATTTTATTAAAACTCGTATCCTAGCTGAAGATTAAATTGTTTTTATAGGCTGAAAAAGAAACAGATGAAGTTTATGCTCAAATCACTTTACAGCCCGAGGCAAATGTAAGATTTAAGTTTTAGTACTTTCAAAATTGATGGGAAATTTATGCTGTTTGTGAACTTAAGAACTATGTTAACGATCTGTAGCAAAGCGAGATCGACCCTACAAGTCCTGATGAATGCCTTGCAGAGCCACCGAGACCAAATGTTCAGTCTTTTTGCAAAGTTTTGACAGCTTCAGATACAAGCACTCATGGTGGGTTTTCGGTGCTTAGGAAGCATGCAAACGATTGCCTACCTCCTTTGGTAAGTTTGTTAGTTATCTCACCTACTCTTACCAAACCTGATTTGAGATGTTTACTTTCAGATTTTCTAATTTGTTGAGTTTGTTCAGGATATGACTCAGCCTACACCTACTCAGGAGTTAGTAGCTAAAGATCTCCATGGATTCGAGTGGCGATTTAAGCATATCTTTAGAGGTGATTACTATAATTTTGGTTACGTGTACATATGTTACAACTGAGGGGTGTTTGGATTTGCTTTTTCAAATGATTAATGTAATTTTGAATAATCAAAAAGAAAATTAAACAATCACTCCTAAAGCCAGGGATAAGCTAGGCAGGTTAGTAGTAATTTCACATTTATCCAAATATACGCCTCTCTAAAGTCTTGTTGTCACTATCAAATAACCAGAATTGTTTTTCAATTTAAATGCACGTCCAAACACCTTTCTGAAGCCTAAGTGAATTTGTATTTTCGGGACTGAGGAGTTAGTAGGACCATAATGTAAGAGTATTGTTTTGATCCTACAGGTCAACCACGAAGGCATTTATTAACAACAGGTTGGAGCACTTTTGTCACTTGTAAGAGGCTAGTGGCTGGTGATTCATTTATATTCCTTAGGTAAAACTCTTGTGTTATTGTTGTTGGTTTCATGCACATATTTTACAATATGTATGTGCTTTGCACTTGTAGACATATTGACCAACTATTCTATGCATAGGGGAGAGAATGGTGAGCTACGTGTAGGCATTAAACGTTTTGCTCGTCAACCAAGCTCCATGCCCACTTCAGTAATTTCAAGCCAGAGTATGCACCTCGGAGTTCTTGCTACTGCATCACATGCTGTTTCAACCCAAACCCTGTTTGTTGTTTATTACAAGCCGAGGTAAGATTTCTTTTAAAGGTGGCGATATCGACCCATTACTTATAAATGTGTCAATCTGTTTATGTTTAACCTCTAATATAGGTCAAATGGGTAACATAAAAAAAAGTTAGGTAAAAAGGAACAGGGTTAAATGTGTCGAATGGGTCAAAAGTTGCCAAAGTATACTATATATGCATAAAACCTTCTTTACCGTTTTAGTCAAAAATATAACTTAATACGGAAATATTATATTTTTTTGGAATCATTTTTGATACACGAGTAACTCTTAGAATTTTGGAGAAACAGGGGTTTGGGTCAACGTACAAAATGGTTTGGGTCAACGTACAAAATGGTTTGGGTCAACGTACAACATCTTTTGACCCATTTCTGTCCCACCCAACCTGCCATTATTGCTACCTCTAAGCCACTTGTTGCTTTGTACAATGTGAATGTTGATCGAGTTAATAAAAGTTGCTGTATTTTTTTTCAGGACAAGCCAGTTCATCATAAGCTTAAATAAGTATATAGAAGCTATAAACAACAAGTTCACTGTTGGCATGAGATTTAAGATGCCATTTGAGGGCGAGGACTCTCCTGAAAGAAGGTAATAATAAGATTCACGATCACCAGGACGTTTTTGAGTTTCTACCTACAATGCTCTTATGTAATGAATTTTCTGTCATTATTTAGGTTTACAGGCACAATAGTTGGAGTTGAAGACATATCTCCCCAATGGGAAGACTCTAAATGGCGCTCGTTGAAGGTTAATATTTGTTTTATTTCTCAATAAAAATGGATAAATCGAGTAAAAGATATCAAGAAAAACTAACATATGCAAACATACACATGCCTATCTCAGGTCCAATGGGATGAACCGGCATCTATTTTGAGACCGGAAAGGGTTTCTCCATGGGAGATTGAGACATTTGGAACCCCTGTTCCCACAAGTTTGGTTGAATCAGTGGCACCAAAATGTAAAAGGCCTAGACCTCTATCTGAAGTTCATAATCTTGGTAAGTTTTTTATGTTCTTTTTACCTTGAGGGGTATTTGAATGTGCGTCTTTAAAATACTTTAATGGTATTTTAGAATTTAGTTTGTTTTTCAATGACGACGTTGACCTTCGAGAATCAGAAAATTAGAATTATAAGCAGTCTTTTGCCAAACATCTCATTTAGTTCAATAGTCTTGGATCTTGAGATGCTAACCTGTGTGCTGCTTGTTTCAGAACCTGCATGCCCTACTGCATCGTCTGTTTGGAATCCTTCAGGTCAGATAAGTTGTACTCCTGATGGACAGACGAGTGATTATCAAAGGTCCTGGCTTCGGAATCAAACCGAAAGTGGAACCACTGAGTGTCATACGAGAACTCCAATGGAGGCCAGCTGGCTATCATCTCCAATCATGGGTTCTAATAACTTGTTTGTTGATCAATTGGAAGATCAAAAGGGTCTCTCAGCCTGGTCTACCCAATCAATTCAAGCTTCAGTTGACTTGAAGAGATCTGAAAGTATTTCGAGTTTTAGAATATTTGGGTTTGACTTGAAGAATCCTACCAAAGGTGATACTATTCCTGAGACAGCACCGTTAACCTCGTCAAATGTATTTCATACTTTTGCTGATGAACACATGCCAAGTCCACCGTCTCTCGGGATTTCTGACCAGAAGTCTGACCTTTCAAAAGATTGCAAAGATCAAGGGCAATTGCAAGTGTCACCAAAAGAAGTCCAAAGTAAACAAAGCACTTGCACTCGGAGTCGCACCAAGGTACATATTATCTTATAGGAATAGGAATAATACTAGAACTCGCAATTTCGACCCATTAATATATTAATGGGTCGGTTTGGGTGGTGTTTAATTTGTAATGCGGCAAATGGGTACAGTATAAAAATGTCAAGCTAACAAGAAAATAGGATAAACAGGTTGAATGTCAACCAAAGCGTCTTCTAAACTTTTAAATAAATTAGCATAAGGGTGTAATTATTTACTTTTAGTGGTCATCTAAAAGTTAAAAAAAAAAAAGGTTTGCGGGTTAACCCACCATGACCTGGTTAGACCTATCAAAATTACCCGTTATCCAAACCCATTACTCATCCGGTCAGATCCACCCACCTCTATAATATATGTCATGTTTTTTAGATACATATCTAATTTAGGTATTTTGATTGAAGGTTCAAATGCAAGGCATAGCAGTTGGTCGTGCAGTGGACTTAACTGCCTTAAAAGGTTACGACGAACTAATAAATGAACTTGAAGAAATGTTTGAGATCAAGGGAGAATTACACCCTCGTAATCAGTGGGAAATTATCTTTACTGACGATGAAGGAGACATGATGCTCATGGGTGACGATCCATGGGAGTAAGTTACTACATTAGCTTGACCAGAATAAATGCTTAAAAGAATAACATTTCTTTAACCTTTTGTTACTTACCTGCAGGGAATTCTGTAGCATGGTGAAACGAATATTAATATGCTCGAGTCAAGATGTAAAGAAAATGAGAGCAGGCATTAAGCATCCTTTTTCTTCCATAGACAATGAGGTGTCGGGATTTAGCTTAGAAGCTGCTGAAAACTGATGGATTTGATTGAACTAGTCGTTTCTTTTAGGTACTTCTCCTCTTTCTCGGCTTTCAAGTTTGTTAACGTCTTTTGGGTGCTGTTAGGGATCGGTGTTGGTTTCTGAGATCTCACTTTGCTTGAAGCAGTAGAATTAGGGTATGTGCATATTATTAGAGGTTTGAACGTTGACAGGGGAGCGTGATGTTTAGTTTATTGTGATTGTAAATATGCTGGATTGATTCTATGGACAATGTAGTTTGACTATAGTGGGTAGTAATATTGCCAGTCTCCTAAATATTTATAGTATTCTGAGTAGTTAAATTGTGTGGAAAATGTATATATCTAAGCTTTGGTAAAAGTCGTTTACTTCATGTTTACTTGCATTTGCTTTCTTTCAAACCCGAAAAGGTAAAGGTGGGAAATCTCAAATGAGTCAGTTAGGTCCAACGCGTGCTAAAACGAAAATTGCTGCTAAAAATGAGCCATTTACTTCATGTTTATTGAATACGCGCTAAAATGTAAACGGCCAATACAAATTGAAAGTTGCTCAAAAGTTCATTTACATACACAAGATCTAAAATTGATATTGAGGTGATTTTCAGCTTATTCTTGTAAAATGCTTATCAAAGAGCATATTCAATTGCGTATTACAAACAAAATAAGAAGGATTTGTTTCTCTACATATAAGTTATTCAGAACTGGCAAGCACCCGGAAGCACTAGACCAATAAGCTAGATCTCCCTATGAGGCATTGCACGTTTAGCCAGGCTGCTCCGCTCGTGCTTCTCCTTGCGTCTTGCACTAGAACTGGGAAATCGCTACTAAAGCACTTTTTCTCATGAATTGAAAGAGTTTGATCTCATATAGGGTTAAAATGCTACGACTTGCTTATACTCTTGCGAGCAAGGCGCAAAGCCATTCTCTTAGCTGGCATACCCGACGAATCAAAAAAGATATAATAAGGCAATCCATGGCATGGAACCCCGAAATAACTAATTTACAGTCAAACTTTTAATCAGGTCGAAAAATTCTTGCCGGTGCGTAGAACAAAGACTCATTTTAGCAAAGAGCTTACTTTAACTACTTATTTAGCTACTTTAGGTCGTTGTAGTCCATAAATGAGAATAAAACTTTAACAGAGCTTGCATTCGATACCGTTGATTCAATTTCTTCACACCAAAAACTACTATCTTAAAAGCGGGATCAATTTCAGATTAGCCTATTTTTCATTTGACAATGATTTATAGGGCTACACAAGCGAGACACTTTGGGCTGTTCTCTATTTGTGGACCGGAGTATACTCTTATTGGGCCTCTAGTGGTGGGCTACTTCAAACAATAAAAATCTTTTGGGCTTTTTCGCTATCAGTAAATATGGACAGCTTCTTTTACTATCCTAATAATACCTTTTTTTTTTTTTTTTTTCCTTCCAAATATGAATCGAAATCCACTAGTAAACATGCAGGCACACATAATGAGCGTGTTGAATATCTTTTAGACCACTTTAATCGTTCTATGGATGTTATTGCAACTATTATGCTAAAACGGCATATGTTCCTTCGATTTTGTGCCCACAAACACCACCTTGATGGCACTTTTGTTTATAAAAAGTATGTGCTTGCAACTAGTTTTTGGGAAAGATCCTTGCAAGTAGTTTAGTTCTCATATTCTGTGAGACTTACGTAGCGTGCTATGCGGCCGATAGGATTTACTTGTTATCAAAACTTTTCTCCTTTTGAAATCTCATGGAAACAATTAATATATTTTGTATAATTACGAAACCATATTCATTTAGATTGTTTCTCATACTACCCGTTAAGTTTTAAACTGAGTGTCTAAGATGATAATTCACTATTTTAAGTTGTTCCATATGTTATTTTTTTCTCTGTTCAAGGTATATGGGGAATGATAATCTTTTAACTTAGATGTATGCGGTTTAATCAGACTATCGTTTTCTGGCTTTTTTACTCGCCACCAATAAAACATGTATCTAAGGAAGTAGTATGATGATAGAAACTTTTTGTGAGAACATTAAAGTTTCTTACCACTACGCTAAACGTGAGAACATTAAAGTTTCTACCATTGTAGTTAGTAGTTAGTAGTTTAGTACCATGTATATGTGCATGATATATGTTCAAAGAATTTAGACTACTACATTTTCCTTTGTCTCTATTGGTTAGGGTTATTGTCAGTTTCTCACATTGAATTTGGTGCGTTTATCTTGCTTTGGTCATGCTTCCGCTATTTCAGTTGCAGGAAAAAGATTTAATCTATTAAAATACTAGTTCAATATGACCAATTGCAGAACGATATAAATGAAGCATTTATACGGTGTAATATATGTTAAATGTCATTCACGTATTGTGGGGGTACACACCCTTTTGTAAGAAAGAATATCCATTTGATAGTGGCAAGCTGTAAATTGCTATCCCTTGTAAAGCTTATTCACAAAGAATATGATGATATTGATTGTAATTTGGTGTTTGTTTATTGTTGTATTCAGTGATATATAACATTTTTAAGGGTACGAGTCATAATCCGTAGTTCAACCTGGTCGGTTCAAAAATAAGAATAGTTTTCCATTTTATAAAAAAATGAACATATGATACTAAAAATAACTTTTAATAATATTTTGATTATCAATCAAATATTTGCAAAGCAATTTGTAAGAACTAAGAAGAGGTTAACTAATGAGCTAACATATGTTCATTTCCGCAATATAAGGATAGAGGGCGTGATGCGGGAATTTGAGCAGGAAACCCACCTCTTCCAAAAGGAAGCCTCCCCATTCATTGCGGGAACCAAGACAAACATACAAAATTTCTCCCCAATGACGATAGAGTCCCGCTGTTTTTTAAAAAGATATATATATATATATATATATATATATATATATAGCGAGACTTTCTTGCGAGAACCATCTTATCTGCGAGAACTGACAGAACCACCAAAAACATACATGCACGTCTTCAATAATTGTATTTTTGCACATATGTTCTAAAAACAACATATATGTTTTTTTTTTTTTTTTTTTTTTTTTTTTTTTTTTTTTTTTTTTTTTTTAAACATGGTTGTTCTAAAGAATTTGATAAGAAATTGGAAATACAAAATTTTTCTTTGAAGGTGTGCATGTATGTTCTTATAAGGCATGCAATGACAATATTGCGGCCGTGTGTAAGGTTTTTGTGAAAAAAGAGGATGAGTTCATGATGATATTGAAGAACATAGGTGGATACTTACGATTATTGATGATTTGCATGTATTTTTATTTTATTTTAAATGGCGTGCATGTATGTTTTTGGTGGTTCTGTCAGTTCTCGCAGATAAGATGGTTCTCGCAAGAAAGTCTCCCTATATATATATATATATATATATATATATATATATATATATATATATATATATATATAGTGGGACTTTCATTTCAGAACCATCTTATCTGCGAGAACTGACAGAACCACTAAAAACATACATGCACGCCTTTTAAAATAAAATAAAATACATGCAAATCATCAATAATCGTAAGTATCCACCTATGTTCTTCAATATCATCATGAACTCATCATCTTTTTTTCACAAAAACCTTACACACGGCCGCAATATTGTCATTGCACGCCTTATAAGAACATACATGCACACCTTCAAAGAAAATTTTTGTATTTTCAATTTCTTATCAAATTCTTTAGAACAACCATGTTTTTTTTAAAACATATATGTTGTTTTTGGAACATATGTGCAAAAATACAATTATTGAAGGCGTGCATGTATGTTTTTGGTGGTTCTGTCAGTTCTCGCAGATAAGATGGTTCTGAAATGAAAGTGCCCCTATATATATATATATATATATATATATATATATATATATATATATATGAAGAGATAAAATGTAGAGAAAAAATGTGTTGCAAAAGTTAAAAGAAAGTGATATGTGCTGGGACTTGGGAGTATACTAGCATGAAGGGGTAGGTAATTACTTTAAAACTTCAAATCATGGCCCATGAATGCTAGACTTACTCACAAAATTCACACAAAAAATCAAGTAGTAGCTGACTTGTAAGCGGGTAATTGGTACATTTTCTGGCAATTTATCTCTCCTCACTCTTATTAAATCAATCATCCACTGACACGTCAGCGAGTAGATTTTTTAAGTGGATTTTGTGAGTGGGTCTATCATTGCTGGTTATTTTATCATGATTCTTCAGTCGACATTTTTCTACATTTCTATTTTGGAATTAGTCATATTGCATTTACAATGCGAAAGGTTTTTTTGCTCTAGAGAAAGAGAAAAATTGATTCAAATTCCCAAATATTAAATATTTGGTCTTAACAAGATTAAATTACATTTTTTGAAACATTGTATTAAAATTGAAAAATCTTAATCACAGAAAAGTATAAACCATGCCCCCACAAAAAAACGACCTATATGTAGCTATCTTTTCATCTTTATTTAGAAGTGTCGGTGATGTCAAATTAAGTTTACGATTCATTTTTCAAAACTAAATCAGAGCAACAACATTCCGCAATTACTAACAGAAATGACATAATTCGGTCCTCATTTTGCCCCATAAGTATGCCTCATGTCACGGACTCATTCCTTCGAGCCCGCGTGGCGCCCTTACACCGATAAGGACCAACCATCCGTCCCACGTATAATAGAGGTTCACTGGTTTCGTCCTGCTTTGGACTCATCAGGGGAGCGGCCCCAACTCCCGACCAATGTAGTGCCATATCGAGTTCTCTACTCGTGGCACGTACTACACCCTTAACGTTGGGGGTAGTCCAACAAGACCAACAGGATTGACCAGGACCCCACGCATTAAGCAACGCTTCCAAGCAGAACCCGACCTTCAGAATTTGGCTCGTGACATTCTCCCACCACCAATTCATGCACGTCCTCATGCATGGTCATTCGTCTCGACGAACGACTTCCCTCGAATGATTTGGCTTTACTCCGGCTTCATGGCTTAAAGGGACATTCGACTTCAAACTCTTTTTGGTCCCAGCGTGCAGCGACTAAACTCCATAGTCCATTACTCATTCTGGCGACTTAAGATCCAACATGCAGCGACTATCATCCCCATTTGGATTAGTCCATTACCCCTTCTGGCTTTCATCGAATGCGACATTGTGAACTCCACACAACATCATATTGACTCTTCAACGTCCCGGGAACTCACTCCCGCCACCTTTGTTTAGCCAACACTTTAAAAACTTTTGGGAGAGCGACATAAACGATTCTGCTTCGATCCGTCTCGGTACGACTTAACTTTGATACCACTTGTCACGGACTCATTCCTTCGAGCCCGTGTGGCACCCTTACACCGATAAGGACCATCCATCCGTCCCGCATATAATAGAGGTTCACTGGTTTCGTCCTGCCTTGGACTCATCTGGGGAGCGGCCCCAACTCCCGACCAGTGTAGTGCCATATCGAGTCCTCTACTCGTGGCACGTACTACACCCTTAACGTTGGAGTACTCCAACAAGACCAACAGGATTGACCAAGAACCCACGCATTAAGCAATGCTTCCAAGCAGAACCCGACCTTCAGAATTTGGCTCGTGACACTCAGCCGGCAAAACAAATGTGACTAGTTACGAGGCAAAACACTGCGTAACTGACAGTAGCATAGTGTTTGATATGTTGTAATCGAAGTGGGAATGTAAATGATCATTACGATAGAATGAAAAAAATTGTTTGTTTACAGCTGCATAATGTAATGATTTATTACAAGGATTTACCCATTACATCAAAAACTATTATTTTGATTTCTTAAAGGTCTGTTACACTCTCTTATCAAGTTTTGATTTAGGGTGAAAAGTGAAAGAAAGTGAAGAAAACAAAAATGTTACTATTCTTTTCCATTTCATTTTGTAATGAAATTAAAACTACATAAAAGTCCATTATGGTTGTTCGTTCCCTAAAGGGGGAATTCTTCGTTTATTGCTTTGATCCAAAAAACTCAAGATGCTAAAATGGTTAAAGATTTTAGACCTATTAGCTTGATTGGGAGTTTATATAAAATTTGTTAGTGCAAATATTACGATATTTAATCTATTCAGTCTCGTTTGTTTTGATTGATGACAAACATGTAACTTGATACATAACGTAAAATGTACAAGTTACTCGTAATCATATTTTGTCTCAACATACATTCAATACCTCTCAACGTCTCAAGTCCTCGTATGCTACAACACAGGTTCGTACATGTTTGTTATGTGGCATTATGATCAAACCCCTTAACAAATCATTTAAAATGTTTAAAATACGTTTAGAGTCACTAAGTATTTTAATAGGTTAACCATTCTATTTTGAACCTCATTTTACATTTTGCATGCACAAGTATTTTTATACAAATACATCTTTTGTAGAATGTCTAACAAATATATACTTTTATTTGTACAAGTAAACTAACTATAATATTCATACAAGTACTAAAGTTTACTTACACTTGGCAAAATACATTTTATTTTGACAAGCACTCAACTAGATATTTTATTTACAAAAGGCTACTTACATTTTTTCATATACAAGTAACTTACCTTTTTAAGTAAGTATATACATTTGTTTAAATGTATTTTTCATAAAAAGGAAAACACTCTTTTATTATATCGTGCATAGTGTCATCTAAATCTCTAAATATCACAAAAGATATTTTTGGAAAGATTTGACAAAAGATATATTGGAAAGATTGTGAAAGATTTTGGAAAGATTTAAACAAGATTTGATAGATATTGTGTCAGTCACCCGCGGAACCAAAAAATAACAAGGACGGAACCAATGTTTTGGTTCCGTGTGATCCGTGGGTTGCTGAGCTTGTTGGCTATAAATAGCAGCCCATTGTTCACTCATTTCTTAACCACTTGAATACATATTCTCTCTACCATGTTTGCATATATTTAGCTCAGTAGTAACACTCATAAACACCCTCATAACACATGATCATAATGCTTCTAACTTTCATTATGTTGTAAGCATACTCCCGAAATGATCCTGTGAAACAAGCTCAGAGATCTTGAGTCATCATCTACCACAAGCATACATATATGAAGATCTATCACAACAAGCTCAGGGAACTTGTGATCTTCATCCATTGAAGGCTTCCTATCAATGGAAGTTCATTTAGATTAGTCATTCATATCCATTAGACATTTGTGTCATGGATCATCATTGTAAACATCACTGTATCATCACAATATATTCACCAAACTAGATTAGATGGTTTATGTGTTTGTGCCATAAAACACAAGGTTTGTTATGTTGTGCCATAAAACATAACGGGAGTGGTTGTACCCGAGAAAGAACTCGACATCTAGCTTAGTGTCGGAAATATTGTATAGGCGACGTCAGGTTGGTTCTACCTCAAACTAGAACCCGGTATTTAGCTTTGTACCGGAAAAAGTGTAAGCGACGTTTGTAAGGTTTTCTCCGCCGAGAAGGGAGCTTGTTGATTTAGTGAAGTAACTCTCGAGTTGGGTACTCGGGGAGTGGAGTAGGGCGGAGAGGAGCTTCGTGACCGAACCACTATAAATCATCGTGTCCAGTTTGCACTTTCTTTTACTTATTGCTTTACTTTTATACTTGCACTATATTATTGTTTGTGTTGTGGCTTGATGTTTATGCTTGTGTGACAACTTGTTTTACTATATGCTTCATATTAGTCATAAGACTATAATTGGCATTTTTCATATTACGGCAAGCTTGATTGGATATTTGATACAAACGATTTTAAGATTTTAAACGGTAACGTATTCACCCCCCTCTACGTTTTCACAAAATTATTGCTAAGATTTTGGAGAATCGTCTCGTAGTTGTCTTCGGAGATTTAGTTAATGAAGTTCAATCTGCTTTTGTTGCTAATAGGAATATTCTCGATGGGTCTTTCGTTTTAAATGAATTAATTCGGTGGTGTAAATCTAAGAAGAAGCAGTCTATGGTTTTCAAGTTTGATTTTGAAAAGGCCTATGATTTGGTTCGTTAGGACTACTTAGATGATGTATTGAAGAATTTTGGTTTTGGTGTGCGTTGGCGCGGTTGGATTCAAAGTTGTTTGTCTTCTTCTAGGGGGTCGATTCTTGTGAATGGGAGCCCGATGAACGAGTTCTAGTTCTATAACGGATTGAAACATGGACATCCTTTATCCCCTTTCTTATTCATTTTGGTTATGGAAAGTCTCCATATTTTGTTTCAAAAAGTTGTTGATGAAGATATGTTTGAAGGTGTCTCTATTGGATCGGCTATGCAATTATTACATTTGTTCTATGCAGATAATGTTGTGTTTATGGGGCAGTGGAGCGACTCAAATATAAGTACTATAGTGCATGTTTTGGAATGCTTTTTCCATGCATCTGGTCTTCGAATTAATATGCAGAAAAGCAAGTTTATGGGGATAGCGGTAGATGATGTTCAAGTTTGTCTAGCTGCTCAATCTATTGGTTGTTTGACATTCACAACTCCATTTTCTTATCTTGGAGTTAAAGTGGGTGATTATAATAACCCGAAATACGAGACGACATTCGAACTTTGGAATATGAATATAGTATAAGATTTTAACTATATGATATAAGCTAAATTACAAGTGTGATAAATCTTAAACCTAAGCTACAAAATATAAACGACACAAATCTATGTTATATTAATCATCACACATTAAACAAGTATGAAAAAGGACCAACTACAATTCATTTTGTACACAAAACTAAGGGCCGACTTCATTTTAATGAGTGTACACAATTTTAGAGCCAATTATAATTTTGGGTTGGGACATGACATCACACGTCTAAAAAGGTCATAAGAAGGGTCAAATCCTAATTAAACTTGTACACACAATAATACTTAAAGATATGCAAATATATTTAAAAGGATTGGAGATGAAATGGTCATCTAACTTCCCAATATTCTTGGCCCATTCTCCCCTATATCTCCTTCTTTCTCTGCTCATTATCACCAACAGAATACACCTTTCATTCACACGCACAAAACCCTAAAAATACACAAGGACGGCAGTCTAAATTCTCCCAAGAAAAGAGGTACGAAGAGGTTCTAGCTAAGGGTGTTTAACCAAGGTTTGATCGTTGGTGGTTTTGGGTTTGAAAGGGGTTGCTTGTGGGTTCTTTCTGTGATCCTTGGTCTCGTTTTACTCAGCTTAGAAGGTATCCTCCATCATTTTTGTTTGAAACCTACTCGACCTAAATATATTTGTGTCATATGAAATCAGAAATGAAAACCTGTTTATATGAATGTGGATAACATGTTTATATGCTGCATGAAAGGGATGAATTATGGAACCTTTTTATGTCAAATTATATGGTTGTTTTGCTATATGATTATGGTCATTATATACGCATTTGATTTGGTCATTAAACACTATTGTTGATCTCAAATACTAGACTAAGAACCTGGAAATAAACCTAAAGGAATAAAGTTGGGCGCACATGTTTGTTTGCGTGTTTGTGTGTGAGTTTTTGCGTGTTTGTGTGTGAGGATATGGGCTCTTTATTTCCTGTTTGTGTGTGAGTTGTGTGTCGAACGAAGGGGCTGTGAATTATGTGCTTGTGTATGGTGTAAAACCTGTGTGAATATGTGTGTGTCATTCGAATAAAAAGAGTAGCATATAATGAGAGAAGAGGTCACATAAAATAATGAATTATGTATGTAGATATATATAGTCTTACGTACTATTCAAATCAGTATGTAAAAAGGGCATATGAATCTGGTCTGGAAACAGTGAACTGATCACAAATATACACACCAAAAGCTAGAAATCTATGGCATGAAATCATGGGGTAAATATACAGGTCGATATATAGATTGTAATGATTAATAAAATCATATTGTGTGCATGTGCTTGGGATCTATTATATGCATGAGGAGTTTGGTCTATTGCGTACAAAAAAGATAGATTATAGTTACATAAAATTATGAACCAATGCAATATATATATATATATATAATATATATATATATAATATATATATATATATATATATATATATATATATATATATATATATATATATATATATTTGGTCAATATAGAGTGTAATATGGCTTTTAGAATCTGAGTTTCATGCATGATTTGTTGAATATGTAAGGGTCGATATAGGGACTGTATGCATGTGAATTTGGGATCTCTTGGATACATATTAAACTTGGAAAAAAAACTAATGTATGAATCATGGATTATATATGTGTGTCGATATGAGGTTTATGGGGCTGCTTAGAATCAGATTAATGCATGTTTATTAGAGTTCATATATGTGTTGACATATAGGGTTTTATGTTGTCATGAATCAGTTATAAAAAGCTTATTAAATCTGGTATTTGATCATTATTTAAGCACTAATAAACAGCATGTAATATGGGAAAAATAGAACACATAAAACCTTATATATGTGTGTCGATATAGTGTTTAATATGTCAACTAGAATATGAATTTCATGCATGTGAATATAGGGGCTGGAAAAAGGTGCATCGTGAGTGTGTATAAAGGGTCATATAATTGGTGTTGTGTGTGTTCTAAAACCTGGATATATTATGTGTGAATAATAAGAAGTGCATGCATGGTTTGGTCGTGTGTTTTGAGGTCGAAGAGAATGGAAACTGGGGTTGTTTAGTTGTTATTTCATGTGGGCTGGGAATGGTGTGTTTATGTGTGTCGTGTGGACTGGAAGGGATATGGTGTATGGGCTAAGTGGTGTCGAGTTATTGCCTTGAAATACAAGAAAACATGGGTCGTTTGTGGTTAAATATTTTGGCTCAAAAAGGGATGGTTTGGTTGGTTTAGGTCTCGTCTAAAATGTTTAACGAGGGGGCCTAATAGGTCAAGTTTTGGTTCGATATAAAATGGAAGATGTGGTGTCTCATAGGTGTTGTCTAAGAGGGTGTGTTCATGTGTAAAGTCTTCGTCTAAATGGGAATTGTGGAAAACTAGAAGGGGGGTTGAATAGTTTTACCGTTTAAAATTAATTCGCTTTGTTACTTATTGTGATTTCAAAGTAAAGTAAACAATCAAGCACAAAAACAAGAAATATAAGTAAGTAAGTAAAGATAAGAAAGATCAAACCACACAACACAGTCGTTTATAGTGGTTCGGCTACAAGGACTCTCTTCCTTGCCCTACTCCACTCCTCGAGCCTTTAACTCGAGAGTTTATCTTCACTAAGAAACAAGCTCCCTTCTAGGCGGAGAAAACCTTTACACGTCGCTTAATCTTTTTCCGGTACTAAGCTAAACACCGAGTTCTTTACAAGGGTACGACCACTCCCGTTGGTTCTTTCACAAGGGTACAACCACTCCCGTTGGTTCTTTACAAGGGTTCAACCACTCCCGATCACTCTATGTGTTTTAAGGACTAAAAAACTAACCAAACACTACTGTATGAATGATACTAACTATGATGTGTGACTAATACAAGAACACACAGACTCTATGTTAGAAGGAAGATAACACACTGTTACTCCTTATATGTTGAGATCTTCTTTGCTACAAAAGGAAAGATCTATGAGATGTTAGTAAGCTAAGGGTTAGTGATATGCAAATGAATGAGTATGTATTTTAAGCTATATGAGTGATGAATTGGCCAAATGATCAGCTTGCTATTTATAGGCAAAGCTGATGAACAGGCGGCGGATCCGGCGGATCCCTAAATTTGGATCCGTCCGTGTATGCTTTTGGATCCGCCGTGTCAGGCCAGCTAAGAGATCTTCAAATCTTTCAAATCTTGCCATATCTTTCCATATCTTCAAATGTCAACTCTTTGGCTTGAAGATCTAAACAAAATATCACAAAATCTTACCAAGATTGTGTAGATGATGCATGCCATGATGTCATCCTAATATTTAACTAATAAAGTTTCCATTTTAAGAAATAAACATGTAAACTTGTATATGTCATTTCTAGAAACTTTGTAATGTAAAATGTGTTTGTAAAATGCTTATCACTATAAATGTAAAAGACTTAATCTTATTTATGCTTTGCTTAAAGATAAACTTTGTAATTGTCATTAACAAAACTAAGCAAAGATCGTAAAATATAAATAACGTTTTTAGGACGATATTTGTATTAACAATCTCCCCCTTTTTGTTGATGACAAAACATAAAGTGTTTTTTTAAGTAGAGAGCTTAAATAAAGGATGAGTCTTTTAAAAATATAGATTAAGTTAGTTTATGCAAGTTTTAAAAACTATTTTAAGCAAAAATGTATGTACTGTGATGTTTCACAGTTGATGCAAACTTAATCCTATCTCCCCCTTTTTGTCGAAACAAAAAGAAGTTATGCGTAGCGGAATGCGATTTTGAGAACTTTAAAGTTCCCCCTTGATTTATACTCCCCCTAATTGGAGTAACAAGGATATGATGTATGAACCTACAAAAGAAATGGTTAGAATATGCTATGCTTCTCTTTGATGTATACTCCTCATTGCTAGAGTACCAACGTATACATATCAAGAGTATGATATGATGTATGATCCTACAAAAAAAATGGTTATAGTATGATATGCTCCCCCTTGATGTATACTCCTCATTGCTAGAGTACCAACGTATACGTTTCAAGGATGAGAAATGCTAAAAATGATGAGTTAGTATATGATATGCTCCCCCTCGATCTATACTCCCCGTTACTAGGGTACCAACGTATAGGATTCAAGGTTGAGAAAAGCTAAAAATGATGAGTTAGTATGTGATAAACTCCCCCTCGATCTATACTCCCCGTTGCTAGGGTACCAACGTATAGAATTCAAGGTTGAAAAAAGCTACAAAATAAAGGTTAGTAATGAGATACTTCAATCAGGAAGTAATATGCATATGCAATAGTCAACCCAAAAAGGTCAACCCATTTGACTTCTAGAAAGTCAAAATGAAGTGTCTGATCAAATTTTTGTACCTAATGTACATTTGATCAATGCAATATGTGATGTTTAAGACAACCACACTATGATGTTAGTATCCTAAAATGAGATAATATGCTTAATGTTGATCACCAATAAGCATAAAAACATAACAATCATTCATTGAAAATATGTGACAAAAGTCACAAACATGATGTTACATTGCAATAAGAAAAATAAATCCTAAAAAGACAACTACTACAACATCATCCTAGAAAGTTCCTATAAGAGGAAACTAACAAAGCTCCTATTGAGGAGGATGAGAGATTGCATTTAGACGCTCGAGAACATGGTTCAAGATGAACCTCATCTCATTTTGGAGCTCATGGACCAAAATGTTGGTCCTTTGGGCCAAGTGAGCCGTTCTCTCGCAATGTGAGCAATCATGGCTCGAAAAACCGGGAGGAAGACTAGCTTCATGGTTTTGTGGTGGTGGTGGTGTTGGTGGTTGGTTGTTGTTGTTGGATGGTTGTTGTTGTTGGTTTGATGATGGTGGAGTGGGGATGGAGTTCATCAAAATGGTTTGGAGATCCATTGCTTCATCAAGGCGGGATCCAACCATATTAGAAAGAGAATAGAGGCGGGTGAGTTCCTCACTAATCTCTTCTTGAGTTTGTGGTATGTTCATCCACATTGCCTCATCAATGGCAACTAGAGTGGATGTGGGTGAGAGAGGTTGTGGTTGAGGTTGAGGTGGTGGTACATCATGGTATAAAGGACCATGGATATCCGGGTAAACCGGGTGAAAAAGCATGGGTTGTTGACCTTCAAAGGTCATGGGTGGAGGATTGGTTGATCTTGGTGGAAGTTCTTCCAACTCATCAAGGTAAGGATGTGGTGATGTAGGTGGAGTCCTAAATAGCTCCATGGGTTGGAGTTTGGGTGATTTTGGTGGTGATGGTGATCTAACAGGCTGTGATGGAGCCGGTGGTGGAGTGGTAGCTATTGGAGTAATGGTTGGTGGTGGTGTTTGGATGACCACATTTGATGGTGTTGGGGTGGAAAGTGTGAGGAAATTCTCACTAGCAATGGGTGATGATATATTTAGAGGAGAAGATTCCTCAGATCATGAGTTTGCTAAGTTGATAAAACAACATGGTTTAACACTAATGCGGGCTGTTCTTCTTGGAGGTCTAGAGGTGGAAGAGTTGTTTGACTTAGTCATGGTGAAGTATGATAGCTAAGATGTACAGGAGAGGAAATGGTTGTTGTGTGAGTTTAGTGATGATCCTAAAGCACTAATTTATAGGCAGAAGGTTTGTGAGTCTGTGTGTTTGGATTGGATGTGAATCCAATGGAGAATGTTGGTTTCTAATGATTTGGAACAAAAAATTAAGCTTGTCACATCCTAAGGTCAATCCATTGAAATGGAGTTGAGTGATATGAGAAGGATTTGCAGTAAATGCAAGGAGATAGTGGAAATTCTGATGATAAGATGTTTCCACGGATTTGACGGATCCCTAAAAAGGGTTCCTTGCTTGTATAGGAAAGGTAACTCAGAGGAAAATTTTGAAAATTCAAATTTTGGTGGGAAATTGAGTTCCTAATGTTCTAAGAGTTTCCTAAAGCAATCTAATGAGTTTAATGATCAGTGATCATAATCTAAACAAGCTACAACTTAAAGTTTAAGTGTCAGGATGAGTCGGGAAAATTTGAGAAAAGTTACTGTTGTACCCACGGATCCAATCGACAACAAAGGCGGAGCCAAAGTTGGGGAGCCGTGGAATCCGTGGGTCTTAGACTGGTGGAACCAAGTCTAACACTTGGCGGATCCAATTTCTGGGATCCGCCGGATCCGTCGTCCGAAAGGTGCCTAAAACTAACAAAGAGCAATGCAAAATTCGCGTTTTCTGACCAAAACCTGAAATTTCTCCTATAACGTATGTAATAGCTAATATATAGTATAAATATACTAAATATATATAATCTAACACACGTTTGCACATAAATAAATCCGATGATCATAATCTACCATATAGGGAGTTAAGCCAAACGGGGGCTTAAACTCGGAAAATTGATAACACGAAGTGTTATCGACCTGCAAATATCAGTTAGAACATATTCAAGACAAGTACTACCGTAGTAAGTTAAGAACCATACATGGTTAACACATAATTGTCAAATAATGTCTAGACCCAAACACTCCTTTTACTTGAACTTCTTACTCAACTTCTTGTACCCCTTGTGAAGTTTCATTATCCAACGCCCTAAGTTCTTCATCATCCCCTTGGTTTGCTTGAAGTCCGGTGATTCATTAGCAATCTGTGGAAGTTGATGTAAATATTCCGGTGGAGGGATCCTAGAGTTTGGCAAGCCGTCATCGTCACTCATGGATGATGATGATGATGATGTTTGAGTACGAGGACGTTTGCCTTTGTCAACCGCTACCCTAAAATCACTCAAGGGAACAAAGGTGTGTGGAACCTCATCATAGTCGGGAGCAAAACCTAAGGCATTTCTAAGAATGGATGCAAAATCTCTATAGAGACGAGTCAAGAGCATCCCATATGGCATAGCGGTGGTACCTTGTACCGGAATATCGACCATTCGTTTGGCGATATAGTATGCAAGGTTGAAAGGTTGACGGGTGGACACACTATACATCATGTAACATAGACAAGCATTGATGTGATCTCGGTTTCCTACCGTGCTAATGACATTAGCTCTCAAAACTTCTTCTAACTTCCTAAACTCGGGCTTGAGTTCATTTAGCTCCATAGCAAATGGATCTCTAGCAACTTCTTTACCTCGATACATCCTAGTGGGGTTGTTCCTAGGATAGAAGAGATGTTCCCTAATTGTTTCTTTGTTGGTTAAAGGAGTGGCATATGGTTCCGTTCTAGAAAAGTTGGATTCTAAGATGGTTAATGACCACTTATCCGAGTAGACACGTGTTCCTCGATTAGGAACTCCTAAGACTTCACCGAATTGATCTAAGGGAATGTTGTGTTGGGTTCCATTGACACTAAAGTGAACGTTCATGAGACCATCATCGTTGGAACTAAGACCTATGGTAGCATAGACCTCGAGAATGAACCTAGGTACTATCAGCTCATCAATATCTAGGAGGCTATCAAAATGAATTGCGGCTAATTGCTCGCGGAGATTTGTGTCTTCATAGAATGAGGGATCTACAACCCTACCCTCATGGACATAATGTTTTTCTAGTGCCTTAAAGATGTTGACTTGGGCTTCGGTTAGACCCTTGGTTTTGTGGTGTTTGGGAAGGTAATTGAGAGTCTTTTTGTGATCGTAATTGGTTGCGGGAGGCATGATTATCCTAGACACGAAAAATATATATAGTTTAGTTGAAATTATCAAAAATACATATATATATGTCTAGTGTGTGCCTACATGGGGACAATGTGGAGGTGCGGTTATCTCGACTCATTTTGATGCATGAAAATTATGTTTATGCAAGTTTTATGATAAAACTAGAGATAACCCAAACGCTCCTACTTCAATATAGCTACGATTGAATGTACCCGAAAATACATATTAATTATGTATTCCCTTTAGCATTCAAGAGACATTATGCAAGTGATGCTTAAAACATAACGTTTTTGTATTTGTATGAACAATGTCCAAAAATCGTTTTTCCTAGTCATGAGAAGATTTTAGCAAAAATTTCTCATGGGGTTTTTGATGAATGATGACAATGTACTACAAGATGCAATTCCTAACTATGAAAAACATGATTTGTTATGCAATTTAGAAAGTATGCTTCATGATTTTTCAAGAATTATGCATAACCCCAAGTTTTGGTTTTGTGCATGAAATATAAATCCTAAACGCAGATCAGGAATGCAAATATGTTAAGGATACTTACAGTGATGATTTGAGCACAATTTGGTTGGGAATGATGGCCTAATTTGTGATTTTGGTGAATTATGGTTCGAACTCAGTGGGTGATATGTTTTGGAGTGACTGATGAATAGTACAGGAGTTTATTTAATATAAAAACCTGATATCCATGTGACGGATCCGGCGGATCCCAAACAAGGGTTCCGCCCTTGTTGTCGTATGGATCCGCAGGATCAGAACACAAGTTTTGGCTTTTTCCGTGTGTTGGTTAATCTTAGGTTTGAGCTAACCTTTATTCTACTCACCAGGTTCCATTAATCCTAAACCAAGTCTAAGATAGTTGAAAGGTTCTCTCTTGAGAGGTTTTGTGAGGATATCGGCAATGTTGTCCTCTGATAAACTTTCTCAATTGAGATGTTTCCCTTCTGAACATTGTCACGAAGGAAGTGATGACGTATTTCTATGTGTTTGGTTCTAGCGTGTTGGACTGGGTTTTTGCTAAGATCGATAGCTCCTTTGTTGTCACAAAGAATGGGGAAGTCGTTGAGTACAATTCCGTAGTCGACGAGAGCTTGTTTCATCCACAGTGCTTGTTGGCAAGCTTTTCCTGCTGACACGTACTCGGCTTCAGTAGTTGATATGGCGAGGGCTGTTTGTTTCTTAGCAAACCATGAGGTGAGACAATGTCCTACAAAAGTACAAATATCGCTTGTACTTTTCCTATCAACATAGTCACCGGCATGGTCTGAGTCGGCATACACTATGGTTTCTACACCTGTCCCTTTGGGATACTATAATCCTAAATGTGTAGTGCCTTTTATGTACCTAAATATCTGTTTAACGGATTCAAGATGGGATGTTTTAGGATCTTCTTGAAAGCGTGCACATAGAAAAACACTAAACATAATGTCCGGTCTACTAGCCGTTAGGTAGAGTAAACTACCAATCATTCCTCTATATTTAGTGCTATCTACGGATTCACTTTCGTCATCCTTGGTGAGTTTGGTTTCGGAAGACATTGGTGTTTTCATGGGTTTAGAATCTTCAAGACCAAACTTCTTAAGCATATCTTTGATATACTTTGATTGGTTGAAGAATATCCCATCTTCTAATTGTTTTATTTGGAGACCTAAGAAAAAGTTTAGTTCCCCCATCATACTCATTTCAAACTCGTCATGCATGATTTTTGAGAAATCGTCGCATAACTCTTGAAAAGTTGAACCGAATATAATGTCATCCACATATATCTGGATGATGATAATATGCGATCCCTTTTTCTTGGTAAAGAGAGTATTGTCTACTAGGCCCATGGTGTACTTATGGTCAACTAGGAAGGTCTTAAGTCGATCATACCAGGCTTTTGGTGCTTGCTTGAATCCGTATAATGCTTTCTTAAGTTTGTAGACATGATTAGGTTTTTCAAAATCGGCAAAGCCGGGAGGTTGTGCTACATATACCTCTTCATTTATGAAACCATTTAGAAATGCACTTTTGACATCCATTTGAAATAACTTAAAGTCATATGCACATGCATATGCAAGTAATATCCTAATAGACTCAAGTCTAGCTACGGGTGCAAAAGTCTCATCATAATCTATACCCTCTTGTTGATTATAGCCTTGTGCTACTAACCTAGCTTTGTTTCTAGACACAATGCCATTTTCATCAATTTTATTTCTAAAAACCCATTTTGTACCTATTATGGTTTGATTTTTAGGTTGTGGAACTAATGTCCAAACGTCATTCCTAACAAATTGATTTAATTCTTCTTGCATCGCAATGACCCAAGATTCATCTTTTATTGCTTCATTAACATTTTTAGGTTCTATTGTTGAAACAAAACAAAAGAAATTACTTTCATTTTGAGCTTTAGACCTTAATGTTCTTTCGTTGAGTTTTCCTATGACGTTTTCTAATGGATGACTTTTTGCTTCTTTGATGTTGACTAAATCTCTTTTTACTGGTTCACTTTCTTTATCATTTTCAACATTTTCCTGATTATCAACCATTTGATTTTCAACTAAGTCATCATCTACCAAAGGTGATGTCTTAGAGGGAGGTGGACTTTCATAGAATGTTACATTCAATGATTCCTCGACTCTTGAGGTTTCTTTGTTCAAAACTATGTATGCTTTACTAGTTTGTGAATATCCTAGAAATACACCTTCATACGACTTTGGGTCAAATTTGGTAAGATAGTCCTTTGTGTTTAAAATGAAGCACTTGCTTCCAAACACTCTAAAATATCCTAAAGTAGGCTTTTTGCCTCTGTATAACTCATATGGAGTCTTTCCTAAGAATGGTCTAATTAGAACTCGATTTAGAATATATGTAGATGTATCTACAGCGTGACACCAAAACTTTTGAGGTATGTTTTGTTCGTTTAACATGGTTCTACTCATTTCTTGAATGGTCCTATTTTTGCGTTCTACCACACCGTTAGATTGAGGGGTTCGAGGAGCCGAGAAATTATGAGTTATGCCATTGGCATCACAAAAAGCTCCGAATTGGAATTCGTTATCGAATTCACGACCATGGTCAGTTCTAATTGATACTATGTTACTTCCTGTTTGATTTTGAATTTTCTTACTTAAGATTTCAAATTTATCAAACGCTTCGTTTTTAGTTTTTAGAAACTTAGTCCATGTATACCTAGAGTAATCATCTACTATAACCAAAGTATAGAAGTTTCCCCCGTAACTTTGTATAGCGGATGGACCAAACAAATCCATATGTAATAATTCTAGACACCTAGATGTTGACACCATGTTTTTAGCCTTATGGCTATTATGAACTTGTTTTCCTATTTTGCAAGCATCGCAAAAGTGTTAGTCATATTTCAACTTGGGCAGGTTCCTAACGAGTTCCTTAGAAGATAAGGATTGAATTAACCTCATATTAGCATGACCTAAGCGTCGATGCCATAGAGTTGAGTTTTCGTCCAGGGAGGTAAGACAAAGCTTGTCTTTAGGTGTTTTGTCGAGTTTCATAACGTAAACGTTATTCTTCAAAACACCTTTTCCTACAGTTATGCCATCCTTAAGTATTTTACTTCCATTTTCACTGAAAAGGACGTTATACTTTTTGCGGCATAATTGGCTAATACTAAGCAAGTTAAATCCTAAGTTATCTACATGAGCAACATCATCAATAGTGAGAGAGTCATGAGAAATCGTACCTTTTCCAATGATTTTACTTTTAAGCTTGCTACCGAATGTGACATTACCTCCGTCGTACACTTGGTAGTCTGAGAAAAGGCTTTTGTTTCCCGTCATGTGCCTTGTTCAAGTTCAACTTTTAAGCACACCTAAGTTCAAGAAAAACTCAAGCGTTTGGTCCCCAATATTTCATGGGTCCGTTTGGGTTAAACATAACATTATCATGATTCATGTATGGAAATGGTGGACATATGTTCCATGGCATGAAGTTGGGACCTTGAAAGTTACTATACATGTTTTGGTTCCAATTTCTTTGATAATGATGTTGCGAGTTAAAGTTACTCTTTGGAAAGGGGTGTTTGGGAAAACTAGTTTTGGATGCCTGTTGAACCGTTTTAACTCTATACTCATTTCTAACTTGACCTCTTCCTATAGAAACTGCCGGTTTTTGTTTGTTATTAGTTATACTAGTACTAGGTTTCCTAGTGACTCTAACGAATTCAGTACGGTCAGTTTTTAGAACCTTCTGTTCACTTTCTGTACTGGTGGATCCTTTTGGCACAACTGGCGGATCCAAAATTTTGGATCCGTCGGATCCGTCGGCATCTGACTTAGTTGAAACAGTTTCTTTTTCTTTCACTGTTTGTTTCTCAAACACACCTAAGCTTCCTAGTTTCATAAAACCTAGTCCGGTTTTATCATTAGGTAGTTTTTGTATCTTCATTATCTCATCTGCACAACTTATGTTTTTATCAAACTTTCTAAACTTAGAATTTTGTTTGATAAGTTCTTCCTGTGTTGACTTAAGTGTTTCTAGTTCTAACTTAAGCTCCTGACATGACACACATGTTTCTTTAACACTTTTACCCTTTTCAATTCTTATCTCCTTTTCTTTTAACCAATGAACTTCATTTTCTAAGAGTGTTGTTTTGGTTTTTAAGAATTTATTTTTGTTTATGATTTTAAGGGTGATTTCACACAGTTTGTTATATTCTACTTCTTAGGTTTCATCATCTATAGAGGAGTATGATGAGTCAGAATGTACCTCTTCTGTGTCGTGAGCCATGAGAGCAACTTCGTCGTTCTTAGGCTCGTCATCATCTCCTTCACTATCACTCCAAGCTCCACTGATGAAGGCTCTTTGAGACTTGTCCTTTGGAGGCTTTGGACATTCTCCTATTAAGTGACTAGAATCACCATACCTATAACACTTCCTATCTACCTTTCTATCATCACGGCCTTTTCGAGAGGATTTCTTTTCTTCACGAGGTGGTCTAACGAACTTTCCTCGTCTCCTGAAGAATTTCTTGAAATCTCTAACCGCCATGGCATATTCTTCATCTTCACTACTAGAACAAGACTCTTCATCACTTGACTCTACTCTAGCTTTCAAGGCAATGGACTTCATTTTCTCCTTCTTTCCTTTAACTATTTCAGAGTCTTTTTCCATCACCATTTCGTGAACTTTGAGGTTTCCTATGAGCTCATCCAGTGTCATACTTGAAAGATCCTTAGATTCTTCAATAACTGTCACATTTGCTCTCCACTTCGGGTGGTGTAGGAAATACCCATCTTGATTGTGTGTATGATTCGGGTGGTCTTGATTCATGAAAGATCAAGAATCCCATGGTGAGTTAGTGAGATGTTAGAGAGAGAGAGGGAGACTCTTGAGAGAAAAACTGGATCTATTAGATTGTAGGTGAAATGTGACAAGAGTTCCAACCCTTCCCAAGTGTGGGAAGGGGTATTTATACTTCTACATATTGGTGCCCCTAGTGGGCTGTGGAGTGAGCTGACAGTGGGGAAAGCCCCGACCCACTCCACAAATATAGATACGACTAATCTAATAAAACTAATAATACTAATAATACTAAGCTTATATAAATAAGCCTACGAGCTATATAAATGCTAATTAGATGCTCGGGGTGACCGAGCCTTCATCTGAATATTTATATTCCTAACAATCTCCCCCTAAGGGAGGTCACCCCGGAAATAATAATTCGAATTCTAGCATTCTTTCTTCTGAACTTGTCTTTATAGCTCGTAGTCTTTGATTCTTCAAAGTCTTGTATCTTTGTGTTTTCAGCAGTGATCTTGTGATGACCTTTCTTTGTCTTGGATGATCTTTGAGTATTCTTCGACTTTATCATCCAACATTTGTTTCCAAGTCATCTTTCAGGAGTATGTTTCCATGTGATGTGTAAATCTTTGAGCCGACATGCTCACACTATTTGGTGTCATGATCTTTAGCATCAGAGTTTGCAGAAGCCGTGTTAAAGGTCTTTTAGGTTGATCATGACTTTGTTGAGTTACAATTGTAGTGTAAGCATGTGGTATAGGATTGGCATCTTTTCTTCAATCAGCTACAACCGCATTCAGCTGCAACCTCAATCAGCTACAACCGCAAACAGCTGCAACAGCAATCAGCTACAATCGCCAGAAGTTCCTGCATACGACAGTTAGCAATAAAACGTCCGGTACTTACAGGTTCGGACTTCGAGATTGTTAACAGCATAGTGTGAAAACTCTCTCTAATCCTTACCAAGACCGTTCCTAATCGAAAACCCACAGAGGGCTTTTTAAGATCGAACCGTAGCACATCAACGATTAGGTGAGTCGCTGGAGATCACTCCACGACTGTAGACCGTTTGAAACCGCCGTGACCACTAAGCGTAATCCATAAAGAATTACCGAAGTGACCTGCTTTCAGGGCTGCTTGATGTTGACCCTGGCAGGAATTTCCATTCAATCATTGAGAATTACATTTGTAAATTCCCTCATAAATGTTCTGGCAGATTGCTAAGATCTGCGTAGGACTCTTAAGTGTACAACTGGTGTCCTTAATGTTGAACACCCAGTGTAGAAGTAATTCGTGTCCCTATGAGATCTTATTATGCATCTCGTGGCTCTAGACTCAATAGTGCGCTTTGGTTTAGTGAGCGGAGGCTGGAGAGGACTGCCACCTTTTCAATATCATCTAACTCGGAGTGAGAGAGACGATAGGAATGTATTGAACTCCGTGACAATTGAAACAAGAATCCTTTGAGGGACCTTGAGTGGCTAGGGAGGGTTGTGCAGCGTATCACTGGGTCCATGATACTTTGTCTTCAATGCCAGCAATCAACTATGTGATTCTGACAGCATATGTATTGACCCGGTTTCTGCCTAAGTTGTAAGGAGGGCTGTTTCTTTTCACTCTTTATCTTTACAATTCTTTTTCATTCTTCAACCCCTTCAGTGCTTACCGATACTTCATTACTAGTACCTTGTTGGGTTTGTTCCAGTACTAGCTCCATCTCAGTCGGCACTCTTCCCTTATCCACTTTTCTCCTTTTTCATCATACCTAAGGACTTCTACACTAACTAGTGGATTGTCCCTGGGTAGATCCCTCCGGCTCTGGCGGGATCGTGGGAACTTGAGCCTAACCTAACCATCCTTATAACTCCATACATTCATTAAAATGGTCGGTCTTTGGTGTACTTCCACGATTGCCATAAACCAAATCTTTGAAAAATCTCTCAAAGTGTTCATGATTCTGAAACACATTTTTTCAAACACTTGAGAGTTTTATATTTTTCAAATGCTCCCCCTCAACATGTGCTCGGTTGATTGTTTTATAAATTTGCACATGTTAGGCAGAGCTCGCACTTTTTGAATTGATTGATTTTCCAAGAACATGATCATCGCGAGACACGCTTACATCACTAGTAAACTAGCTTGAAATTATTACCCGTCCAGATCACATTCAAGGAAAGTCGCTCGAAATCGGTACATTCTACTCAGACACGTCCTTTGCGAGACACGCTTACATCACCAGATAAACTGGCTTGAAATTATTACCCGTCCAGGACATGTCCTTTCGACTACTGACTTTAGCTATCGTCAATTCATTGGTGAAGTCTGAGCCTTGCTCACAAGATGCATGCCAAATCCTTTGCTCCCCCTCAATAAGTGCATTGGTATACAAAAGAGTTTAGCACTTACTGGAGAGCTTACTATCACATCCAAAACATTTTGCTCCCCCTCAATATGTGCCTTGGTATACAAAAGAGTTTAGCACATATGGGAGAGCTTACTTTTATATCCAAAACATCACATTTTCATCAGGTTTCATATTTAAATCACATTCTCTCCCCCGATCAAAAATTTCAAACCTTTTGAGATTTGTGATCCCAATTGATTTAAATAATTTAGAAAAACATGGGAGAAAATGTGGTCAGGTTTAACATGTTCTGATGATGAAACCTACTTTGCTCCCCCTTAATCAAAGAGGGAGATTCACTGCTCATTTTGCACAAGATAACTTTTATGACACAAATGATATTGACCTTTTTGCGCAGATGATGTAATCACTCGCTTTTCTGAGTGAGTCAGTGGTCAACATCAATCATCCATCCACCAACAAATCTTCTCAAGTATTGTCGATCCCCTCTTGGCGAGATCCGAGTAAGTACTTCTTTGTTGAAATGATGGTGGTGGAGGTGAAGGTGTTGTTGTTGTTGTTGTTGCCGATGTTGTTGAGGTGAATTTCGAGCCAATCAATAGAGTTTGATCGTCTGATCAAATGGTTAGAATGGGAACTGGTACATTCATTTTGGCTATGGAATCTGCATAAGAATATCAACACAGATATACATACATGCAGATACACTATTCCTAAATAGCTACCCTTCAGCAGCATGCCACATTATAATACCAAGTTCATCTTATAATAAAACCCCAATCAGGAACTACGTCAAACCACTATCTAGCATGAAGAGCAAATAGCAATCATGAACATGGCAATTCACACAGATTTCAATATTTCATTCAGGATCTTAGGAACATGATTCTAACATAATAGCAATCTACCTAAGCGAATCCTGAGAACATATGCACAATATCAACAACAATTAAGCAGCAGAGACAAACAACATTTGAAACTCATTCACTTAGTTCATACAAATGTCATAGGAGTATTCAAGAACATCAAACACAACTGGTTTTCTTACTTCTTTTAGGTTTTGAGTCTTAAGGTGTTTAGGGGATTAAACAAGGATTCCAAAGTAACACAAATGAACCTTCTAGATACATAAAGCTAGGAAACTATAAGCAAATTGCACATAATGTCCTAAACTTTCTAGCAACTAACACACTTGGTCATTTGATATATTTAAGCTAGATCCTCTTCAGCTAATTCCCCATTAACTACAAAACCATTTCTAACAAGTATGATTTAACCAATAAATCCGTTTGATGATATAAAATTTGAATTCACTCTCCCCCTCAATCAATGACCCGTATTCTAGTTGAACCTCAACTAAAATCACGCTTAACCCCACAACTCATCAAACAAGAACTGTCATGAGGTTTTGTAGTCGTTGATTGAGTGACAAATTTTATGCATATTCCAAGTATAAACAAATTTCATGCTACACATAATCACCAAGTGTCTTACAAATAATTTTCAGAAGAATCATAGAATAAAAACTATTTGTATACAAAGAAGACTTCTCTTATTTTACAAGAAATGATGCACTGAAACGTACATCAAATCAGGAAACATGGATATGAAGTAATCCATGCCCAGGTGAACATCACCCAGTTGGAGGAACAGCCGTCTTTTTGGCGACGTGCTTTCCCCAATATGAAGCGCGGGTTGCTATCTAAAGTAATAGCAAGCCATTTAGACATGTTTTAACAATCCATTTTAACTTCTGCTCGAGCTTCATTTAAAGACCCGTGCCATTATTGAATGACATTTCTAAGTCCGTAAATGTTATCGATAAACAGAAGACATGCCTAGGTGAAACTATTTTTGGTATTTTCTATTTTTAAATTTTTATGGTTTTTCTGGTTTTACGTTTCTCTATTTACAATTAGCAAGATTTCTATATAACTATTTACAAGCAGGTATAAAATATGAATAAGTATATATTTACAAGGATACGAGCCAGAAACCATTACTCCTCAGCATTCTGAATCTTCACCGCATTCATCACTTGACATGCTGAAGAGCATTGTGAGCACTTTCAATCAGGGAATGATTCTGGCTTTTCACTCTCCCCTAATTAGTGCTCTCCCCCAATCTGACAACCTCTGACGATCACCCATAATAGGAAGAAGACTTTGGATGAACGCCCGAAATATGAAGAAGTCTTTTGATAACCAAATGCATGCCGTCTTTAATCTTCTAACACTCCCGTCCTAGAATGACTCCGTCAAAAACCTTAGGCAACTTTTCGGTAGTTTAAGTTGAGCCTCAACTGAAATTTAGCTTAACCTCACAACTCATCAAACAAGAACTGTCATGAGATTAGGTTAACATCAAGTTGGACTTAACCTTAAACTACGGAACAACTTGAACATAACTTAACTCCACAACTCATCCAACAAGAACTGTCATGGGATTAAGTTAAATATCAAGTTGTAAGAAAAGAGCTCAACATTCTTGAATGTAGAGAAGACTGTAGACTCGACCTTCTTCAAGATTGCCCAATTGTGGAGGAACAGAATACCAATCATCTTCATCTCACCCAATGCCTTCCAGTAACCTTACATGAAACCCATCAGCCATAGCATACACATAAGATGATAACTCCCAACAGAGAACGTAGAATAGACTGACGACTCGACCTTCTTCAGTCATACGTATAACACCAAAGTAACAAGTTGAACCACTGATCATCTATAGAATGTATCCATCCTTGGATATTAAGCCCTGATCATGTGAACCTGTTGTGCGTCCTTGATGTACACATTCTCTCTCCCCTGATGGTTACGATTAATCAGCCCATGACGTAACAGTGAAACGTAAATACCAAGGTAACAAGTTGAACCACTGATCATCTCTGCGGTTCTCAACACCGGAATATATGATTAAGCCCAATCATGTGAACCTGTTGTGCGTCCTTGGTGTACACATTTCTCTCCCCCATGATGGTTACGATTAATCGGAATCATCATCATGATGTGTACATGTAGCCTGATGACGTGTACTTGAAGCATTGACTAGAAGCCCATTGTTGCTGATTATACCAACCCGTGAGACTCGATTAGCATTCCATGACCATGTTCTTCAACACCTTGATAGAGGAAGAAGATGTGTTGGAGAACCATGGTTTGCACGACTCCTGAACTGACGTATTCAGGAGTCGTATGACCATTTCTCAATCATCACCCAACATGTAGATTAATATTCACCCTTTCCCCCCCTCAAAAATTGCATATGCCTGCCAACTGCAATTTTTGATGATTGAACTAGTGAATATGAATACCATCAACGGTAAGTAGCTCCACTTGACGGTTCTTGAAGACTGACATGTTGTTTATTCACTCTTTCCCCCCCTCAAAAATTGCATATGCCTGTCAACTGCAATTTTTGGTTGAATACGTGAATAAAAGAATACTCCAATATGCGCCGATCCACTTGAAGATTGAATGAGCACGGAAAGAGCATGAATCTTGTTGATGAGAATGGCCATTAATAAGAAGACTCCTCTTCTTTTGAAGATAAAGTGCACTCAAGCGTACACTTTTCTTTTCTTTGAAGAACGAGGCCTGAACTGAGGTATTCAGACGTCATCTGATGACGAACGAGGCCTGCACTGAAGTGTACAGACGTCATTATGATGAAGAGCGAGGCCTGCACTGATGTGTACAGACGTCATTACTCTCTCTCTTTACAACTTCTCTCATCTAACTCGTTACCAACCCCATTATCATTTTTTCGGCTTGAAATCGTGACCACTGATGGAGAAAAACCCAATATGATGAACTTGAGCCTGAAGTAACATAACCCGAACTTGTGACTTAAACTTGTGCTAATGCGAGACAAAGAGCGGTGCAGAGACTTCGTGTAACATCGAATCCCTAAGTACTCTATACTCTTCAACCAACCAACCATCAAGTATAAGACATACATCACCTCTTGGATATCCACAACTTCGTGTGACACTGAGCACTACAACGTGACCCCTTAAAGTGATAGTTATTTTGTAATAGGGAGAAAGAAAAAATAACTAGATATCCAAGTCCTTGTCATTATATACGCCTTCGTGAAATTCAACTTCAATCACAAATAAAGAATACCGGATTAACTTCGTGATCATCTTGTGCTGTTGACTAGCCAAAAAGAGAAGAAACATGCGCTAATTCTTAGAAGTGCCCATGACTCATAGTCAGTCCTATCAAACAAAGCTGTCTGATCCAGCTACTTGGATGTGGAATAGTTGTCGTACTGTGTACAGGATTTTACAGTTCTTGAGATTTATCTGAGAAATAAATTCAAGAACTAACTGCACAACAATAAGCTTCAAACTGCTGTAGACTGAACCACTGAATCCTGAATCGCTACGATCTGACCCGCTGTAACCGAAACTGCTAAGATTCAAACCGCTGGAGACTTAACCGATACGATCTGACCCGCTGTAACCGGAACCGCTAATATTCACATCGCTGGAGACGGAACTTCTAGGAAACTTGCGATAATTCTCCCCCTCAAAAAGGACATGAAATGACCTTTTTGCCAAAGCTGAGAGTCCGTGATGTTTGTGAATTTGTCAGACACAAAACATGGAAAGAGACAAATGAAACTACTGCAACGAAGATGGTGATTAAGACTCTCTTGTAGTAACCCCTTGCTTTCCTCATCATCAATGGTTTAGTAGATTAACAATACATTGAAGCTCGTAATATGCCAAAACCGCTTGATGAAATGCATATGACTTTAAAGTGAGTAAGAGGTTAAAACATGTCTCCAAACAAATCACCTCTTGTCTTTAAGCCTGACTACCTCTTGAGAAGATCTTGAACAACAATCCCATTAGAAGCTTGAGAAACAACAATCACTTGATGAAGCTTGATAAAGAACAAGTCCGCGACTTAAGCTTGCACTAAGTTATGATGTAGAACCTATATTGAGTACAACAACGTAACTCCTTTAAATATAGGTAGTGATATATACCCAACCTTCCATCCTTAATTGTATATATCCACTTCGTGAACATCCAAGTCTAATCACCTTAAATTGCAAATTGTGATTTAGAACCTATATTGAGCACAACAACGTAACTCCTTTAAATATAGGTAGTGATATATACCCAACCTTCCATCCTTTATTGTATATATCCACTTCTTGAACATCCAGGTCTAATCACCTTAGATACGATCGAGCAAGGGTCATCAAACATCGTGCATCCATCCACCCCAAGATGTTTGTGACACTAAGTACACCAACCCGTGAATTAACAAACCAACCAAGTCACCATAATTTCCCAATTCCTGCCGATCTCGAAGTACAAACTTATCCCGAAAAATTGGTCACACCCCTTAAGTTTTATTAAGTCTAAATCCAAGTCCTGCCTACTTGTCCAACATTAATTTCACGGGATTTTACAGCTCTTGAGATTTAAACCGAGAAATCGAATCTTTCGCGGGATTTTCTAAAATCTACAAGAGAAACCGTGAAATCAACACGAATACCAAAGAGTGACGTGCAATACCAATCTTCGAAATTCAAGTCACAAAAGTCAAATCACAACTTGATTAAATCGCAACAAGTCAAGTCACCAATTGTCAATTTGCAACAAGTCAGATTGCAATCAACCAAATCACAATTAGTCAAATTGCAAGTGTCAACTCGCAACGTCATATTGCAACTGGTCAAATCACAATCAGTCAAGTCGCAACAAGTCAAGTAGCAGCTTGTCAATTTGAAATTAACCAAATAGCAATTTGTCAACTATAACTCATATTGCAAAGATTATATCGTAGGCTCACTCAAATCGTAGGCACCAATAGGACAGCGCTGCCAAATCCACAACTCAGTAATCACGTTGACATTCATGTACCCAAGTACCAGCTGTGACGTGTGTAGCCTTATGAACTTTTGTATATCCAAACATACCATTCAATAACCCAAAGACTATACCAAAACACACGACAATGCATATTGGAACACAAATCCATTAAGCATATGTGTTAAATAAATTTTGATCAAACATGCACCAGTTAATTTTTGATCAAATCAAGCAACAAAAATTGATTCATTACGCTTTGAAATATTTTTAGCCCAGTCCACTACATTCTACTCATATGCAGTGAGCCCATTATCCAATCCAACATGATGTACATACCCATTCAATCCAATACGAGTCCAGTCCGAGAGACTTATATTCATCCTAGCCCAAAGAGATTTAAGGTCCGATCCACATATTGTACATTGCCCAAGTCATCGGGTATTAATAGCATCTTAACCCTAATCTAATATTAATCCGCCCCCTCTCCTCTTAACAACCTCTCACCCAAACCCTAATAACAACACATCCGCCCCTTCATCACTAATTTGCTCTAACCTCCAACACCTCAAATCCATCCTCCTTCACACAGCCAAACCCTTATCTCAAAACCATCCGCCCCATTTCACCATCTCATATTAACGAACACCAATGATCTCCCTTAAGATCTTTCAAGCGAGTCAAAGATTTAAGGTAAGTAGTTATTTCTGTTATTCGTTTCTCAAGCGAGTCAAAGGAAGAACATAACACACTTGTTATGATTCATTCCTTGTTATGATTCGGATATTACCAGAGGCCAAGCTTCAAAATAACTCGATCCTTTTGATAGAGTATAAACGAATCTGAGAAAGAAAATAACCTAAGTGTTATATGTCTTAACTCTATTGATTCGGATAGTCACTGAAGTAACTCTTCAAGAATCATGATCGATGATGGATTGGTTTTTCGTGTGAAGTACTTTACCAGTCTCGAAATGGCTCTGTGTAACACGAAATTAAAACTGAGATCTATGGTGAATTATCTCTGATTGTATCTATGATGATATCATTTTCGTGTGTATGTACATGATATTTCAGTTGGAGAACACGAAAGATGGGTCTGAGAGCTTATCAGTCGTAGTATGTAATCTTTTGTTGTTTGGTTGTGCTTTGTGGAGTGGCATTGCAGTTATCATTGTTGTTGTTGTAGTTGTTAGGATTTGTTGATGTTGACTGTGAAATCGTTGTTGTTGTGTCTTTCGGATATGTTGTAGTTTGTGAGAAATGTTGTGCAATGACTTGTTCTTCTTCTTGTTCTATCATATTGTGTTTGCAACTAGTTGATTATAGTGGATTAGACACATGTTTGACATAAGCATAAGCAAAGATAAACCGCATGTATGCAAGAGCACACAAACCGCGTCTGTGCAAACACACAAGCCGTATACAAGTTAGAAACACAAACCGAGTTCGTGATTATACACAAACCGCGTACACCTTATGTACACAAACCGAGTCCGTGACAAACCGAGTTCATGATAGTATGGACAAACCGAGTTCGTGACTGTATGGACAAACCGAGTCCAGGGTTAAACAGACAAACCGAGTCTGTGAGCCAATAGACAAACCGCGTCTGAGACAAATTGCAACTTTGACCGGTCAAAGCTGTCACTTTCGTACTTTCCTTAAAAACCGGATCTGTGTTTTTCTCTTTCATAACAAACCGCATTCAAGAACTTCATCATTTACCAGCAGCTCGTTAACCTCAAAATCAAACAATTTGACCACTGCAGTCAATCCAAACCATCTACCATTCAATCATTTTTCACAGCCACAAAAAAAACAACAAAACTTCACCATTCAGTCGACAACCAGGACTCAAAGACGAGGAATGAACAAGTATTATGACTGGACAAGAGACGATAACACATCAAGCAACAAAAGTTCACCAATACATACCAATCAACCTATTGACCCTTAACGCTACGTGGTGTTAGAATACTTTTTACCATCTAACATATAAGCGCCAAAACTGTTACAGTCCATTCAAGCAGTTAAGGTAAAACATGAAATTTATTGCACAAGAAAGGTGGATCGACCTTAAAATAGTTGAAAGCCCACATGTGAATTAATACAAATCAGATCTCAACACTTGACTGACTTTTGAATACAAAAGTGAATGTTTAAGACCCACGTTGGAGGCCCACAAACCATTTGAAACAAAAATATTCAAGTAATAATAACAGTTGGTCACATGATTCAAATATTTGTTGAATATTTGTTGAACGAACAAAAACATGAAACCTGATTCGAACAGAAAAACAAATGAAACCGACACACAATCAAACCGAACCTAACCATGGCTCTTGATACCAATTGTAGGAAATACCCATCTTGATTGTGTGTATGATTCGGGTGGTCTTGATTCATGAAAGATCAAGAATCCCATGGTGAGTTAGTGAGATGTTAGAGAGAGAGAGGGAGACTCTTGAGAGAAAAACTGGATCTATTAGATTGTAGGTGAAATGTGACAAGAGTTCCAACCCTTCCCAAGTGTGGGAAGGGGTATTTATACTTCTACATATTGGTGCCCCTAGTGGGCTGTGGAGTGAGCTGACAGTGGGGAAAGCCCCGACCCACTCCACAAATATAGATACGACTAATCTAATAAAACTAATAATACTAATAATACTAAGCTTATATAAATAAGCCTACGAGCTATATAAATGCTAATTAGATGCTCGGGGTGACCGAGCCTTCATCTGAATATTTATATTCCTAACAGGTGGAGTGCTCTTAGAAATTTCCTGACAAAATTCTTACTGGAAAAAGATTCATCAAGTGCTTTAAGTGATGTAATGATAGTATTAAACCTAGAAAAAGCACTATCAATGGTCTCATCTTCAGAGATAACAAATTGTTTATATTGTTGAACAAGAAGATCAATTTTGTTATCTTTGACTTGTGAGTTCCCTTGATGAGTGATGATTAGTGATTGCCAAATATCTTTAGCCGTTTTACAAATGAAAACTTTTTCATATTCCTTTTTTGGTAAAGCATTGTAAAGCATCATTTTGGCTTCATTATTTTTGGCAATAAATTTCTTTTGTTCATCACTGTGACGAATAAAAGAGTTACCTATATCCCGACCACCTAAAATATCACTACTTATGGGTTTGTAATCACCCTCTACAATAATATACCACAGATCTATGTCCTTTGACTTCACATATGTCTCAAAGCGATTTTTCCAATATATGAAACAATTTGGTTCAAATAGTGGTGGTCTTTGCATAGATTTCCCTTCTTTAAAGTTTTCAAAATCCATGATCGTTTCAAGTTTTTAAAATACAATATATTTTGAAAATCTTGAGTAACACCGCTCTGATACCAATTGTGGAAAACTAAAAGGGGGGTTGAATATTTTTACCGTTTAAAATTAATTCGCTTTGTTACTTATTGTGATTTCAAAGTAAAGTAAACAATCAAGCACACAAACAAGCAATATAAGTAAGTAAGTAAAGATAAGAAAGATCAAACCACACAACACAGTCGTTTATAGTGGTTCGGCTACAAGGACTCTCTTCCTTGCCCTACTCCACTCCTCGAGCCTCTAACTCGAGAGTTTATCTTCACTAAGAAACAAGCTCCCTTCTAGGCGGAGAAAACCTTTACACGTCGCTTAATCTTTTTCCGGTACTAAGCTAAACACCGAGTTCTTTACAAGGGTACAACCACTCCCGTTGGTTCTTTACAAGGGTTCAACCACTCCCGATCACTCTATGTGTTTTAAGGACTAAAACACTAACCAAACACTACTGTATGAATGATACTAACTATGATGTGTGACTAATACAAGAACACACAGACTCTATGTTAGAAGGAAGATAACACACTGTTACTCCTTATATGTTGAGATCTTCTTTGCTACAAAAGGAAAGATCTATGAGATGTTAGTAAGCTAAGGGTTAGTGATATGCAAATGAATGAGTATGTATTTTAAGCTATATGAGTGATGAATTGGCCAAATGATCAGCTTGCTATTTATAGGCAAAGCTGATGAACAGGCGGCGGATCCGGCGGATCCCTAAATTTGGATCCGTCTGTGTATGCTTTTGGATCCGCCGTGTCAGGCCAGCTAAGAGATCTTCAAATCTTTCCAAATCTTGCCATATCTTTCCATATCTTTGATGAGTGTGTAAATACTCATCATTTTATGCCCATTTTAGACCATAAAAATACTGAAAACAACCAAAAAGACCATATTATACTGCAAATATTCTTGGTTTGTGTTTTTATGTGTTTCAGGTACAAAAGGATTGAAAACGGGGCAAAAACAGACAAAACCGAGCACAAGATTGGAAAAGCGTGAAAAGCCGAGGACGGGGAAGAAATTTACGAGTTTGGACCGGAAAATTGCTCAAGTGGCAAAGTCAACCTTCAAAGAAATTCAATATGGCAGAATTGGCCATTGGACATATTTTCAGAATGTAGCATAAATGGTCCCTCAATTTTCAGAATGTTACACAAATGGTCCCTAAACCTTATCACTAATTCCAAAAACCCCTAAAACTAAAAACAACCCAATCCCATTTAATCCTAAACCCAGCTATTTCCCTTAACCCATTAAACCCCAAGCCCATTAACCACCAAAGCCCAACCCCTACCCCGTCCTATTTTTGTTTAACTAATAATACGGGGTCAAAGAAGAAAACTAAAAAGTCAAAACCATCTCTATCTTCAATACCAACGCGCCAAAACCAGGATACCACCTCCTCTCCTGACAAACCCACTCCCTACCCTGCTTTTCACTTACACACGCCTCCAACCCCCTCCTTAGCTATCAACCTCACACCAACCCTTCACGTGCTCAGAAAAAGCTAAATACCCACTTGCTAGCTTTTCCCGCCAAAATGAAATGGATGAATGAGATTGCTTAAATCTAATCCAACAGGTGGGAATTGCTCAAGAAGGTTCAAAGATGATTTTGGATTGATATTTAAAGGAAAGAAGACACAGAGAAACATTTGTCACTGTTTTTAGACCACATTCGTAGTGTAGAATGTTTATTTGCTTATTTTCAGTTTTAATTTAAGTTCCAAATTGTAATTCAATTTCCTTTAAGCTTAATTGTTCTTCATTGTATTCACATTGTTCCAATTTCCTAAGTTTATGAAATTTCAAGTCTTAAATTATTACTGTTAATTCGAATCCAAGTTGTTAGTTGTTCAAAGCTCTCATTACTGTTTCAATAAGCTCACATGAGCTTATTAAAGCTTTTATTAAAAGTTCATTTGGTCAAAGTCTGTTTTAATTTCAAAATCTCCAAAAAGTCAACACTAGTCAACAAAATAGTCAAAGTGCTTATCTGCTGAATTTAGTGATTATTGGGGATTATTTAGTGCTTCTTAGGTTTCAATATGGTTGGTTGTTCCACTGTGTTCAGAAAGGATAGCTTAATTTAGCTTTGCTTAGTTCAATAGTCAAATCAGTCAAAGTTAAGGTGTGTTTGGCTCAGGGTTAAAAATGGGTCAAAACTTTATTCACTGTTCATTTGCTATCTAGGTTAGTTTATATCTAAGTTAAAATGATGTAGAAAATCAGTTTGTAGTTCAGTTTAAGCTTCTTTTAAGGTTTCTTAGGTCTTTGTGTTTTCACCTTGCATTAAGTTTAAGGCCTGATCATCCCTTGATTCTTATCAAGATTAGTTGATTTGTTCTAGTTTTTGATACTTTTGTGTTCCTTATAGTAGATTAATCTGTTAATCAAGGGTTTGTTGTGTTCCATTTTGGTTTGAAGCAATTAAGACCATAAATCTGGTCTTGTGGTACATCAGCAGCCTGCTCTTGTTTTCCAAGGTAATTTTAAGGCTTTATGTTTATCATTTGTGCTTAAATCTTGTAGTTATAGATAGTTTGTTATGTGTTGTTTGCTTAATTCCAGCTCTTGCCTCATTAGCTTATAGATTGTTAGGTTTTCATTAAGCTAGAAAATTTCCTCAGTAGCACCTTTTCTGCCCTGCACTGATCTGTGTCCCTAGCCCCCTTTTCTCAGCTTATTTTTAAGCTGAGATTCAGCTCTTTAGAATCTGAGACTTGGTATTCTAGTTGCCTGCTAGCTTATCTATGCCTGTTTTAAGTTTCACCTGTTGTGCTTATTGATTTAGCACTCTTGAATAGGCTCAATTTACCCTAGTAGGACTGCTATTGCCTTGTGCAATCAGCAGCCACAACTTGTGCTTATTGAGTGGGTTAAGCTTGTTCATTGTTCCTTATAAGCTCATTCTTAGAATAGTTGTCAATTCAGATTAAGGTTATCAAAATTTAGCTTGTTTCCCTTTTTGCCCTCTGATCAGTCCTTTTGGGCTTATTTGAGAGCTTATTCTAGCTTTTCACACATTGTTGTAGTTAGGTAAAATGCTTATTTTCATGTCTTTAATTAGTTGGTAAAAGAAAAAAAAAATAGTTTTTCCAAAAAGAAGTCCAGGGATTCGAACCCTGGACCTCTTGCTCAGACACACAACACACCACATGTTAACCAACTGCCCTAGGGTCTTTAGTTGGTTTATCTTTTCACCATTATCCTTTTAAATCAGTTTCCATTCTTTTGCTTATTTTTCTATTTGGCTTATTTACTGCTTATCCGAATAAGCAGTTGGTCCCAAATCATTTTTCTTAGGTTCTGCTGATCATTTAGGAATTTCCTGTATTTTTCCACATTTTTCCAATTTGGTTTAGTATTTTTAATTCACTTTTCTTTTTGATTTAGTTTTTAATTCGTAATAAATTAAATATTAGTCAAAAAAATGTAATTTTTTTTATAAAATTTTCTTTTATTAATTAGAACTTAGGAAAAATAGATTCGTTCCCGTAGAGTTAGTATTTCATCATTTTGACATTTTTAGGTTCGTTCTTAGTTCCCGTTTTCTAATAATCGCGTTTTCAGCTTTCTTTTACGTTTTTAATTACAAGCATTTTAGATTATCGTTTTTCTTGTTTTTTAAATCGTTTTTAATTTATGTTCATCAATTTTAGTTTAGAAACCCAAAATCCCTTTATTTTCCTCATTCAAACACGTTTCACGATTCGAGAACACGAATTCCATTCACGCCTTCGTTGGGGATAACGACCCGGGAATACAGCTTCCATTGTATTCCTTGGAAATAAAATACATGTTGATTCCATCGGATCAATCTTCAAATGTCAACTCTTTGGCTTGAAGATCTAAACAAAATATCACAAAATCTTACCAAGATTGTGTAGATGATACATGCCATGATGTCATCCTAATATTTAACTAATAAAGTTTTCATTTTAAGAAATAAACATGTAAACTTGTATATGTCATTTCTAGAAAACTTTGTAATGTAAAATGTGTTTGTAAAATGCTTATCACTATAAATGTAAAAGACTTAATCTTATTTATGCTTTGCTTAAAGATAAACTTTGTAATTGTCATTAACAAAACTAAGCAAAGATCGTAAAATATAAATAACGTTTTTAGGACGATATTTGTATTAACAGGAATGAAATGGGTTGAATAGAGATAGTGCACAAGAGGGTCTTAAATTGGTTTTTACGTCAAGTTAGGGTTTTAAATGCATGAGATTGATTAATTTGCATGGGTGTGTTAATAAGATGCATAAAATTTATAAACATAAGAATTGGTCATATGATTAAATAATCTACATTTTAGACCCTGAACTTTACAATAATGACAATTTAAACCCTAAACTATTATAAGTTGTCTTATTAAACCCTAAACTATAATATTGGTCATATTAAGTGTTTAAGTTACTCAATTGTCATTTATAACCTTAAAAGTTACTAAATTAGGAAACTTACTAATTATGGAAACTTACTAAATCGGGAAACTTACTAAATATGGAAATCTTCTTAATATGGCAAGCTATTAAATATGGAAAGTTACTAAAAATAGAAAGTTACTAAAAATGAAAAGTTTTTAAAAATGGAAGGAAACCATAAATGTGAAACCTAAATAACTATAAGCAGTAAACTTGTAAAATGAGCTTATAAGTAATACGTGATCATTAATTTGTATAGGTTCTGTGAAGAAGGAGTGATTCCTGTTTTGGTGTGCTTTCCTATTTTGTTGGTTGCTTTGCATAAGGTACAAATATTCTACCCTTTCTCAGTAAGGGTGTCTTTTCTCATGACTCTTGATCCTTGACTTGATTCGTTTGTTTTGCTATGATATGAGCCTTTGTTATGATCCCTTTTGATATGAGCTTTACTATGATCCCATTTATGTGATCCTTTGTTATGATTCAGTTGATATGAGCCATTGCTATGATTCCCTTTGATATGATTCTATGCCTTGATATGATTTGATCTGTTAGTTGCCCGAGCTAACTAGCTATGGAGGTACCATGACCATGTCATTGAGGCACCAATGGCATGACACTTTCTGTGGAGGTGTGATTGATCCACGGCGTCCCTATTTGATATGATATGATTTGATATGATATGAGATCTCTTGGCCATTTTGATATATGTATATACTTGTCTAGTACATGGTACATATATGATTTGTTTTGTGGGGGGCGTATGGATGCATCCTAGGTATATGTGATTTGATATGATTTGTTATGATTATGATATGATTGGTGACTGGCTTGTGTGTGCCCTACACCCCACTCACTATTTGGTACTTAGAGGCCTCCCCTCTTCGTACACTTATGATTTGATATGATATGTATATGTGATTATGTGGTCTATTCGAGTGTCTCGTTTAGACAGGCTCGTGGCTATCCTATGTGATTCTTTGGTCTATTCGAGTGTCTCGTTTAGACGCGTTCATTGTCGTTCTTATTTGACTCTTTGATTCTTTATGATTATCTGACTCATGATATCTATGCTTTTGATTCGTATGATTCATCTTCGTTTACTTATGCTTATTTCCTACCAGTTTTGTATATATATATATATATATATATATATATCTGTTCACTCGGCCTTTTAAGCTCAGCCGCGTTTTCTTTTCCATGCGGCAGGTAATAAGCGGGATGCTGGGCAAGAGTGATGAGAGTAGGAGTTAAAAGACCTACCTTGTTTAGATTCCCCATTGTTTTGGAATTATGATTAGACATATGTTTGGATATTTCATTTCGTTTCATTTGATATTCGTTTAGACTTGTTGAGAGTTTGTAATTTGTAAGTCATGATATTCTTGACTTTACTTTATTTATGAAGTCTTCCGCTTGCGTTTATTTTGTATGTTCTGATAGACCCCATAATGTGGCATCTTGACCAAGGTCGGGTTGGGGTGTTACAGTGATAGGATGTCTAGAATAAAATCTTGGGATGATATTGTTAATAAACTATTAGCTAGACTTTCAAAATGGAAGATGAAGACTCTTTCTATAGGAGGAAGGTTAACTCTCCTTAAATCGGTTTTGGGATCGACACCAATCTATCACATGTCTATGTTTAAAGTTCCTATGCAAGTGTTAAAGAAAATGGAGGCTATTCGAAGTCGGGTTTTCAACGAGATGGATGGTAAGGAAAAGAAATTAACGTTGGTTAACTGGAAAAATGTATTAGCGTCCAAAGATAAAGGAGGGCTTAGAGTGTCTAGTTTTTATGCATTGAATCGGGCTCTTTTGTTTAAGTGGGTTTGGCGGTTTAGAAATGACAATAATTCGTTGTGGGCAAAGGATATTATGGTTGTACATGGTAGTAACGGCTTAATTGGAACGTTGAAGAAATCGTCTCAGTCTTCGACTTGGTTGGATATTGTTCGGGTTATAGAGCAGCTCAATTCTAATTTCTAAAGGTATACATCTGATCGATTTTATTAAGAAAAAGATTGGAAATGGGGAGAACTCTCTGTTTTGGGAGGAGTTATGGAAGGGAGACATGACTTTTAAAGTGTTATATCCTCGAGTGTATGCTCTTGAAAAGTCTAAGAATATTACTATTGCTGAAAAGTTTGCTCATGATAGTATGTATAGTTCTTTTCATCGTAATCCAAGGGGTGGGGTGGAGATCCAACAGTACGCATCTCTTTTGTCAAATGTGGAAGGAGTTTTTATTTCAGATATGAGAGATAGATGGGTTTGGTCATTGTCGGGTTCGGGTGATTTTTCAGTGGCTTTGGCGAGAAGATTAATAGACGATAATATGTTATGAGGGTCTCGTCTAAAACTAAATGGATAAAGGCGGTTCCGATTAAAGTTAATATCCATGCGTGGAAGATTAAGATGGATTGTTTGCCTACTAGGTTCAACTTGTCACGAAGAGGAATGGACATCCAATCGATCGTTTGTCCGTGCTGCGATATGGCGGGTAAAACTTCAAACCACTTATTTTTCTCATGTTCCATGGTGAGGGATATTTATAGAAAGACTACCATATGGTGGGATTTTAAGCTTGGGGTGGTAACTTCATTTGAGGAATGGATGGCTTGGATGTCCAGTATTCATTTTCATGGGACGCGTAAGGAGATCTTGGAAGGAGTTTCTTACATCATTTGGTGGATCGTTTGGAAGTTTCGTAATACATTGATTTTTAGTAAGAGTAGTCCTACTAAAGCAATGTTATTTGATGAGGTTATGGAGAGATCTTTTTATTGGTGTAGATTTAGATGTAAGCTTAGTGTAAGTTGGATAGATTGGTTAAAAAACCCGTCTCATGTTATTTTGTAATGTTTCTTTCTAGCGTCTTGCTAACTTTCTTTTAATAAAATTCACCGTTCAAAAAAAAAAAAAAAAAAAAAAGGTACATCATTAACTAACCACAGTCTTGTAAGAATTGGTCTAGGCGGCCGATTAATCGGCGCCTAGACACTAAGCGGGGATTAACCGTCCGGATTTAGATTAATCGGCCTTATTAATCGGATTTGTCAAAAATCGGTCGACATACTGATTAATCGGATAAAAATCGGCTGAATCAAGCATAAATCGGCCAAATCGGAGAAAAATCGGGTAAATCAGCCAACTCGGTTAATGCGGGCCAACTTTTTCTAAAAATTAAAATTGAAGTTTTTATTTCAATATACCTCCCGTTTCTCACAAAACCAGTCGTTGCAACCATTCAAACGTACCTCGAGCAGTGATTTAACACAAAAAGTGAAGGTATGCTCATTTTTCTTATTTCAATTCAATGTTTATGACACTAATTGAATTAGGAAATTGATACTGTATATGAAAACTAATTGAATCATTTGAACTATAAATCTTAAAGTATTTTGAAGCATTTCGTTTATGTTATATATATGATTTCAGCATTTTATAATTTCATATATGAAAAATCCAATCCGATTAATTGCCGCCTAACTCATTAATCGCTAGGCGGTACATGGCCGCCCAACTAGCGTCTATAATTTTTACAACCTTGATGACTAGCCACATTAAATAAACTTGCTATCATCAATGAGGTATATTAGTCTTTTTCTTATCGATTCTATTACGCACTATCATATGCCAACTAAATATGATTAATAATGATAATGAATCAATACATTACATCATTTATTCCATTCATTTCATTTCATTTGAGTGTGGTGAGCAAGCTAACACTTTAACTGTAGGAATGTCGAAGACATGATCTTTCCAATGTTTAGTTCTGCATTCAAGTGTTGCATCACTCTTATCAATTTGGTCGGTATCTTTTCAACAATTGTAATTCAACATGTCTTTAATATGATAGCATTGCATTTTTATTTCGTCAATAAAATATTTATAGGCGGGATGCCGGGATCATGGTTATAAATATATTCACCAACTTGTCATTTGTTTAATACAAACTTTTGATCGAGATAGATCATATTTCAATTATTTTTATCTCTAGAGTTGTCATTTGGCTTAACGCATAATTCACTAGAACTGCCTTTTTTAGCTTTATTGAAGCTTAAATTTATTTTTTGAGTGAGGATTGGTTATTTGTGATCATCGCCTACTACTGCTGTCACTTTAGTACTGCACTTAGCACTGCATTTTCAAATGCTTTTATCATCGTGCACCACTTTAACCTCACAAACTAGGGAGGAGCAAAAACCAAAAAAAATAAGAGAATTTGATCGGAATTGAGAAGAACCGGACCGGATTCAGACCTGATGTTTTCAGTTCTGGTTCTTAAGTTTGAGAATTTTCGGTTCTTTGGTCAATTCAATTCGTGTCCACCAGTTCTCAGTTCCGTAACTGAATACCCAATAATTATAAAAACATGAAATTTTCTTTACTTCCCATACTTAAAACATTTCTTGGAATACATTCTTTTCTAAAACTAAAAGCAAGTCAATGACACTTCTTGGTTGGATCTAACAAAACCGCAACTCTGTTTCGGACTGGTTCAAGGTTCTTTTTCTCATCCCTATTAAAGACGATGTCATTGTGAAAGATATGAAAGAAAAATTAGACAAACTAACTGGAAGAGATAAAAGGAAACAAACGGTGAAACCATAAACAATTTTGGTTATTTGGTGGGACAGAGTTTGAAGTTATCTTATTTCGTTTTTCAGATTGTTATTTTGTCATTGTTTTGTTAAAATTTGAACAATTGTTTATTTGAGTTTGTGCTTTAATTGTTAACATTATTAGTTTAAACGTAAATGGTTGCAAACCGCTTAAAAAATTCAATTTTTTGTGCTTCCTATTAGCTTTAATTCGTTAGTGCATGAGGTATTTTATTATATTTTTTAGAAAAATCGGTTCCTAGCCGGGTAGAACCGAAGAACTGGAACCGGAATTGTTGGGTCGAAATTTAACCAGAATGTCTCTCACAAGTATTTGAACATAAAATAGCTTGAGTCAATTACTGAGCAAGTTCACGCTCTCATTGATTAGACAGAAAATATGTCACACTCTGACTACTATCAGAGAATATCATTTACAACTCAAACAACATCAAGCTTCAGGAATTTTGAAAACCAACTGAAGAAACACTTTACCTCACTAATGCGGAGTCAATGGGGAAAGTATCTGAGTAACATCAGGGGCACTGAGATCTGACAAATGTCTCTTTGTCTCTGAACACCTTTCTCATAAAACAACGAAAGTCCCGCTGACAGTAAAAGAAGCAAGAAGTCTCGCTGATGGTAGAATCAGCGAGCAACTCCATCAGAGTTCAAAACAGAGAGCAGTTCATGAAGACACGTTGATAATGAAGTCAGCAAGCAGCTCCAGCATATGTTTAAGTCTTAGACATTGTCAAGTTTACTTGAAGACGTACTCTCTAGCTGATGCGGGTTAGCCAGTATGTACAAGGATATCTAGCAGAAGTACACAGGGATCATCAGGGGTGGCAATACCCTAATGACCTCTCAACTCTCTGATCAGACCAATAGAGCATAGCTCTTGTCCTCTGATATTTAGGCGGAACTTTTCACTAGCGGGAAAACCCTTGGGAAGATAAATCATTGCTCCTTCCCAAGACACTAAAGTAGCTCACGGGTATACTCAACTGTCAACTCCGGTAAACCAAAAGGACATTCTAGCTAAGATTGGGAGGTACCGTTGAGCCAACGGTGGCGCAAAACCCACCAGCCCAAAACGTAGAACGGCGCACCACTACCCAACTTGCGCCATTCGTTGTTGCGCCAAAATTGACAGCCGGCGCCATACTATTTTTTTTTCCTTTTTTGTCCAAAAATTCGAACGTTTGTAGAAAAAAGTGGACCAAACGTGTTTGTGTTTGTATTTGTGTTGAGTAGTTTTTTTTTTTTTTTTTTTTCTTTCTTGTTGCAGGTGACGCAAGGAGGAAGAAGATGGAATTTAATATATATATATATATATATATATATATATATATATATATATATATATATATATATATATATATATATATATATATATATATATATATATATTAATTTTAAACCTTGTTGTTATATAAAATTATAGTTTTTGCTCTTGTTAGTGTTTTTTTGCACCATTAGTCCTTATTTTGTTTACACCGTTAATCCTTATTTAATTATGTAATGTGTTTTATATTAATGAAATTAAATTTTGGTTAATCTTATGTGTTTTAATTTTAATTTTATATATCTCTAATAAATTATGTAGGGGAAAAAAAGGCCAACGGCACCACATTTTCTGGTGCGAACGGTAACAGCACAAAATGTGATGCCAAAGGTTTTCTGGTGCCATTCTGTGTTTTGCTGACGTGGCACCACTTTTGGAGAACGGCACGAGGAGAACGGCTCCACGATACCCACCGCTCTAAGAGTCTAGTCACGTGCCTATCTAGTATAAGTTGGCAAAGTTGCTATTCCCGCGTGAAGCAACAGTAATTCTTCCGCTATAAATATTTGTTACAACAATGAGAAAGGTAAGATAGTGTAAAGAGATATTCCACAAAAAGGATAATACAAAGTATTATAGTGATTGAATCCTCATAACTTAGAATTTAAACTTAGCTTGAATCTTTGTGAATTTAATTTGTCACTCAACGGGAATAGTATTCCGCGACTATCCCCTTGAAAAGCGATCCAAGTGTTGTTAGTTTGTCGTGGTGGGTTCTTGGGTAATCTTGTAATTTTTGTTCTTAATGTAATCATAAACTTACTATGATTTATTTGTTAATTCATGGTTTAGTTCCTACTTTTTACAAATTTCGATTTTTGGACCGGTTTCGGACTCGTGCTAATCCCTACCATAAACTATGTAATAAAAAGAAACAAGGAAGTCTTTGTGCTTCTACAACTCATGACCTTTAGACCAAGGGTAATGGAGGCACGCACCACTCGCGGTGGGTACCTTACACACGTCGTCCCTCATAATTGTTGTCCTACCACCGCGCGTCAAAGTAAGATGTTTGTGTTGGTTCGGTAGTGCAAACCACCTAACGAAATGCATCTTTTATTTTGTTTGTGAGTGTTTGTGGGGTATTGTATTAAGTGTGGTATTTTTATGTGTTTGGTTAGATGGTCACTACTACAGCTGTTAGTTGGTGGGTTAAATGATGTGCTGAAAAGCTGATGTGACGCTGAGGTGGAGGTGGTGGAAAGGTGACTATTAAACTCAACCTTATAGTGGTGATTACTTATGAAACCGATCCACATCAGCATGAGTACAATTTGGTCACCTATTATTTACTATGACTGCTTAATTTCACCCTCAACTTACAATATTTTTTCTCCCTCTATTTCGCAAGTCCCAAACCTAAAAAGTGTTTAGTGTGAGGTTTTTGAACTGTTGGACTAGAATAGAACCTAAACACACTAGTTTGCAAGTGATGTTTTTGATCATTACATAGTGTCAGTGAAAATCTTCCAAGATAAGGTTGCAAGTGGGCTAGTGACTCAAAAGGTCAAAAAGTGGTTGAAAAAGGCGAAATTATCGAAATTGACATAATCAGCACGTTTTATCGCATTTCAGAAAAAAAACTGCGTTTTATCGCAATTCAGCTTTGTTATCGCAATTCAGGTCTGGAAATCTTATCGCAATTCAAAACGCGATAAAAATATCGCAATTCAAATCGCGATAACTATCGCAATTGCCCTTTTTCAGACTTATCGCAGTTGGGCTATTGGTAGAGTCATCCGAGAACTTTGGCCAATTGCGATATCGGACAAAACGTCAATTGCGATATCGGACAAAACGTAATTTTCAGAATTGTCATTTTCAGTCCCTGTCTTTTCCAGCAGCCTTAGTAAACTTTCAGAATTGGCAGTTTTGGCCCTTGTACTTCTGTGAAACGATTTCAAAGTTAAATAACTTTTAAGGATTTGATTCGAACGTAATTTCGTCAACTCAAAAGTGAACTCGGTATTTTAACTCTTGTATAAGAGTGTAAAATACTTCGACAAACGGATATCTACTCTCTTGTATAAGAGTGTTAGATTTTATATAAATTGCCAATTTATATAAATTGGATATATTTCTATCTAAATTGACATTTTGCCATAATTTATATAAATTTTGGTCAAATTGAAATTTCTATAGAAATTATCATTTTATCTAAATTGTAATTTACATAACCTTTGTCGAAATTGTAAACTTTTGACTTTGTCTTAATTATACTCTAATCAGATTTTGTAACTTTAGTTAAATTTGTTTCGTTTATATAAACTGCAACTTCAACGATCACCAATAACACAACAAGACTTCGCAACAACATCCAAGCTTAACCTTCAACAACATCATCTCCTATTTCGTTGCAAAGATCCTGAATCAACTTTATCGCACATCACAAGAAAATGGAATCAAGTTCTCAAGCGGGACAGATGTCTCCAGTTGTGCAAAACGTCACGAAGGAACGTTGTTTAATGCACTTTCAAGGAGTTAAGAGTCAATGTGTGACAATCTCTAAAGCAAGGTCACCAATGTTAAAACCATATTTATTCAATCGAATTTCTGGAAAACTCTTTGGATCTGGAATGGATTTTTCAACCTTCGGATCTGAAATGAATTTTGAAAAGTTCAGAGAGAAACTCTTGCACAACATATCTCAAATAGAGAATCAAATTGTACAAGGAGGTGACTGCATAGTAGCCTATCAAGCTCTCCAGACGTAGCTTAAATGGTTTCTTGACTTTAATTCCAGAAATGATCCAGATTATGAATCAACAAGAGAAATATGGAGTGAATGCGTCAGCAGACACCTGGACATGGAAACGTTTAGACTTCAGTTGTTTGGTCATATGAGCACACTGGAACGGGTGCTTACTTCAAGATCACTTCATCTGAAAGAGATGCTGAATGAGAAGAAAGTGATAGAACGGGAAAGGGAGCAAACTGTAAGAGAAATGCTATTAAAGGAAATTGTGGGAAATGAGAAAGAGGCAAACAAAGAGGAACACACGGTCAATGTGGGAACAACATCTGATGCTAACTTGGTCTTCACGGAAACAGACACATCTTCAGAACAACATGTTGAAAGCAGCACTCCAAGGAATGATTCGGATGCTGATAGTACACACAGGAATGAAGCTGTTTGGGATACTGAAGCTGACCATATCAGATCCTCATCTGACATAGCAATATTGGCTACGGTACAACATTCACACGATAATGATAATGTTGTTTTGTTCGATAATGTGTTTGCTTATGACAAGACACATCCTGCGCATCTTGAGTCCATCAGTGACACATATGTGGTGAATCGGTTTGATAGTAATATCACTCCTACAACTCCAGATATGGATCCTAATGGAGGTGAGCCTGCCCAGGATGGATCTTCTCATGATCAAGATCATGCCATATTTGCTTCTTTAATCCATAATTTCAAACATGAACTTGAAAAGTGCAAAGAGGACAATCGCAAAACTAAGCAAACAAACATCTTATTGTCCAAAGAGCTTGAAAAATTAACAAAAAGCAAAGAAACTGAAATCTCAAACCTTAAATCTCAAGGTCAGAAATTTGTGGATAGAAATATGGGCCCCGCTAACAGAAAGGTCCAAGAGCTTTTAAAAGAGAATGTTGAATTAAAAATGAGGTACTCAATGCTTCAGGAAAACACTTCAAATCTTAAGATTGTTAATACAAAACTTGAAAAAGAAAATCAAGAGTTTTCGAAACAAGCAACCAATCTTGAAGTAAAACTTCGAAAAACAGACCAAAGTGCTCAAACTCTTCAAATGATGATTCCTAAAGCTGAGAAAGTTCATAAGGGAAAATCAGGAATTTGGTTTTGAAAATACAGATTAGGTTGAACATAAATTTTTTCCGAATGATGCTCTGTTCATGTCTGAAGAAGATGAAAAATTGGCAGAGGAAAAACGCTTAAAAGCCAAAAAAGGAAAAAGCCCACTCTCGTACCAAGGCTTTGTGTATGGTTGTATACAATTTTCAGAAATACCAAAACCACCTTTGAAAAGAAAAGACACAAATGTGAAAAGATTTTTCAAAGAAGTTCAACTTGCTACTTATGATGCTAATTTATGGCAAAATAAAGCAAGGAAACAGTTTTGTAATCTTAAAAATCACATTGAGCACACGTTAAAGGTCATTTGGTCGAAACAACAATACACCGATCGTGACTACAGTCGTCTCATGTTATCAGACTCTTGGCTAAAAGGTGAAGTCTGTAAGTTACTAAAAGATGAGATTGAACCTCTTGTAAAAAATATCAACTTAAGTTTTGAATACTTTGAAAAATTTCTTGTCACTGAAATGAGAGAAGATTTAAAGTACATCCATTCTCTTGAAGATGAATTTGATGCAAAATGCTTAAATCTTGATATTCAAAAAGAATTTTTCACAAATCAAATTGAGTCATTCAAATCGGTGTCTGTCAGCCTTGAGCATGAGAATGTGGATTCTGAACATACATATTTTTTGAAATCTGAAAATCTTTGTTTCAAAAGAAAAATCACTGAACTTTCAAAAGAAGTAGCTGAAGTCAAAGAAGAATTGTCAAAAAGAATTGCTTCTTCTGAAAACTCTTCGACATTAGTGCTTAAAGAAAAGGAAAAGATTTTTGAAGAAAATTGTGATGATGTCAATATCAAGTTTGATTTGGATGAACTTGATACAAAAAATATTGAATTGGAACATACTGTGGCATCATTACAAAAAGAAAATGAGCATTTGAAACAGACTTACAAAAACCTGTTTGATTCAATCAAACGTTCACGTGTTCTGAATCAAAAATCAAACACGAAACTAAAGGAGTCTGAAGTATTGAAGCCTCATGTTACAAAAGTTTCCTATCCAAATCCTCTGTTTGATTCTAATTCTTCAGATTTTGAAACAGAAAATGCAAATCATGTGCTTCAAACAAAAGTACTTGAGCTTGAAACGCTTTTAGCTCAACGTACAAACGATCTTGAGGATGCCAAAACTGATCTTTTCAACAAAACAAACAAATTCGAAACATATTTTGAAAGACTTGAAAAAGAAAATATTGTTTTCGAACGGAAATTGGCACATACAACGGATGATTCAAAAGCCGAAAAAGATCATTTTTTGAAACAAATTGCTTCTTTGGATTCTAAATTAGCATCCCAAGATCTTTTTCAAAAAGAATACAATGATTTGCGAATGTCATATAATGCCTTAAAAGCAAAGTTTGATGCTCTCAATCGATCAAAAGGCAAATCTCTTGTTTCAAACAAGTTTCCCAAAGAGGGTAGTGTTTCAAAGAAGGTTTACACGGGTGAATCTTCAAAACCATTTTTGAAAAAGGTTTCTCAATTTACAACCTATTCTTTGCAAAAAGGAAGGAAGTTTTCGAAGAAACCAAGAGTTTATGAAACACTTACTCCTCAAACGCTTTCAAGGTCAAATCATTCTCATGAAGAGAATACTGGTTTTCAAACTCCACACTCTCGATTTACACGGGTAAAGCAGGTGTGGAGACCAAAGCAAAGTCATTCAAATTCTTTGAAATATTCAAACTCTGATATGCTTCCGCTCCAACACAAGAATGACTCTGCTTCAAGTTTTAAAACTCCAAAAGAAACAACGAGTTTCTCAAACCAATTTCAAAAGAAAAAGAGTTTTAAATCACCGTTGATTCCACGAGTGTTATTTCCAAATGAAACACCGGTTTTTAGTCCTCGTTGGAATTCAACTTCTTTGAATCAGATTGACACAACTTAAAAATGGATTGCAAAACATGCTAAACCCATTGGTGTAGTGCTCAAATGGGTTCCAAAATTTGTTGTCTAATCTGGTCAAAATGGCTTTCGTATACTTCAGTACGAAACCCGAGCTTAACCCAATGGCTTCTGAACACATCAGTTCAGGACCCGATCTTCAAAGAAAGGAAAGTGCTTAATCAATAAATTTCGAGCACTTATCCTAAAAATCAATGGCTTGTAAGTATTTCAGCTTACAACCCGGGCTTCAACGTTTTGGCTTATGCACACATAACAGTGTATAACCCGTTTTTCAAAGAAAGGACCCTGTTGTACAATTTATTGCAACAATCCTAAAAAGAAAAGAAGTTTTCATGCAAAGTTTTTCAAACCAAACTTCTTAATCTTAAGCAAAATTTTATTCAAATATTCTTCAAAAGGTTTTTCAAATCTTTTCAAAAATTTTGCTTAAGATTTTTCAAAATTGTTACTCCCCACTTGCTTCACAGTTTACAAAAATGTCACAACCAATGCAAGTTCTGAGGGGGAGTATTTCAGAAACAAATTTTGTTCCAAAAAGTTCATGCATATCAGTTTCTCCCTATTAGCTTTCAAAAAACAATGATTTTAATCAAACGGTATCAAAAATACCATCGAAATGCTATTTTTGAGGGGGAGAAATGTGATTAAAATGTGATCATGGTTCGAACCTCAAAGGAGCTCATCAGAAAGACTCAGTTCAACACTCGAATTGACGAATCTAACTGTCAGTTATCGAAAAGACTTGTCCGGGACGGGTAATAATTTCAAGCTGGTTTATCAGTGATGTAAGCGTGTCTCGCAAAGGACTTGTCTGAGTAGAATGTACCAATTCGAGAGATGATCTTTGAATATGACCGGGACGGGTAATAATTTCAAGCTAGTCCAACTAGTGATGTAAGCGTGTCTCGCGAAGGTCATGTTCATTGAAAATTGATCATTTCAAATGTGCGAACTCTACCCAACATGTGCTATTTATTTCAAAAATGCATGAGCATATGTGAAGGGGGAGTATTTCAGAAAATGCAAAACTCTTGAAGTGTTAACCAAAATGTGTTTTATACATAAACGCTTTGAGAGATTTTCACAAAAGGTTTTATGGCAAGTGATCAACAAATCTAGGATAATCATGGTGTAATAAGGTGATTATGGTTAGGTAATGTCTAATGATCCGCCAGAACCGGAGGGATCTACCCAAGGACAATTCCAATAGTCTAGAATTAGAAGTCCTTAGGTATGATTGAAAAAAGGAGCAAAATGAGAAAGGAGAAAGAAGGGGTTGAAGAATGAAAAAGAAAAGTTTTTGTAAGGGTGAAAAGAAATAGCCCTCCATGAAAACTTAGGTCAGAAACCGGGTCAATACATATGCTATTGGTACTCACTAAGGTGATACTGATATTGAAGACAAGACGTCATGGACCCAGTGACGCGGTGCACAAACCCCTCCCAGCCACTCAGATATCTCTTAAAAGATATTTGTTTCATTTCTCACGGAGATCAATGCATAATCTATCGACCTCTCACTCCGAGATGAGTTGATATTGAAAAGGTGGCACTCTGCTCCATGCCTCCGACGACTAAAACCAAAACGCACATTATTGAGTCTAGAGCCATGAGATTCATCAAAGATCTCTTAGGAACACTTCCAATAAAATACACTTGTGTTCACCAAAAAGGGCACAATTTGTATGAGTCAAAATGAGATCTGAACCTGCAAGCGATGGACGATTTATTGCTAACTGTTTTATGCAGGTACTGAAGAAAGTCCATCGATCATCGTATGTCTCAACATCTACATTGGAAGAAACGACGCTGTAAATACATGAAGATGTTGATCAAGGCAAAGAACAATCCATAAGACGATATGATGAAGATCACAATGCATGAAGGAACAAAGAATCACAAAGTTCAAGACCCAGAAGTCTAAAGATCTAATCACATAGTGCATCTTTTGAATGACCATCCCTTAGGGGGAGATTGTTAGCTTTAATTTTAGTGATTAAAGTGATGGTCATTCAATTAGTTAGAACTTTGTGTTAAGTGGGCTTATGTTATATATTGTGTTATATGTAAATGTCTAGCCCATTGGTCAAAAGCACTCAAGGCCCACACAAAAGCCTTTAGGGCAAAAAGGCTGTGATATATATTCATCACATTGCCTCATTTGTAAGAGTGGTTCAACTGTGAATGTGTGTGCTAAATAAGAAAAAGCTTTAACCTCCATATTCTCTCTATCTATATACGATCCACATATACACTTTGTCCCATCTCATCTCTTGTGCATTAACGACCATATATAAGTGTGATAAAGAGTGATTATCGACTACAACAAGATTGTTAGAAATGAAGCTGGGCGATATTTACGTGAATTGGAAGTAGACAACTAGATTGCATATAGTGCAAGGACTATTAATGTAATATTAGCAAAGTTGTCATGTTTGGCATTTAAATACCCCACAAGTCTTCACTTGTGGAGTGTGGCTGTGAATCATCAACATAGAAATAATATCCAAAGTGAAAACACTCCACCTTCTCTCTAACATTCCTCTCTCTAAACTAAACATGAATCTCTTCTATTTTGATCAACCTCGTCCACCGGAAGGTGTTAAAAGTCGATTCTTGATCTTTACAATTGGTATCATGAGCTAACCGGGGGCGAATCGTGGTGTGTTTGAGGTAAACAATGTGATTTTTTGGTGTGTTCTTGATCGTTACTGTTCATCAGTAGCAGTTTTGATGTTTTTGTGTTCGATCTTTGTTCTTTAAATATTAAAAAGTTGCGTTTTTGTTCTTAAAAAACGTGGCTGTTTTGTGTTTATATTGGATTCGTACACACAAATAAAGGTTCAAGGATGTGGTTGTTTGTGATCTAACGAGGTAGTTTATGAAGGGTTGCTATTCTTTCAATCGTATCTAGTGTTTCTGTGTTGAATTTTTGGATGTTCTAAGTTTTTTTTAGATCGAAAATAATTCACATGGAAAGATTTTGATCTTTGTGAGGGGAATAGTACTTGTTTGTGAATTATTGATGTTAGTTGACAAGTTGGTAAGTTGATAGAAAGTTGGCAGTGGAGTGCATGGTCTAGAAGCTAAAAGTCAAAAAGTTGGTGAAAGTTGGTATAAAAAGTCAGATTATCGGAATTGAGCCTTCTCAGCGTTTTATCGCATTTCAGCAACTTTATCTGAATTGGAGTCTGCAAGGCATTATCGCATTTGCAACTCAGATAATTATCGCAATTGACAACTCAGATATTTATCGCAATTCCAACTCAGATAATTATCGCAGTTCAGACTTATCGCAGTTCAGATTTATCGCATTTTAGACTTCAGCTTAGTCCGACAACTTTGTACCAATTGCGATATCGGACATAAAGGGAACTGCGATATCGGACAACCTTTAGCACAAAGAAAAAAAAAAGAGTTTTTTGGCGGGAAAAGTTGAGTAAAAATTAATTTTTACAGGAGACTTAACGGACAATTTTTACGCGAGATTCAAATTCTGGTACAAGAGTGAAAATTTTGGCCCAAAATTCGAATTTTTCGGGGAATTTTTGGCGTAAAAATTTCTTAAACTCAAATTTTCCCAGCATCATTAGAATGTCATTTTATGGCATATTTCACACCAAAATCACAAATAATATTTTTGGCCTACACCTTCAACATCACCACGTATAGCCGAAAAGATCCTGATCAAGAATCGCAATCAAATGACAATGTGGGTTTCTCCATCAGCAGTCACTACAAAAAGCCGTTGCTTTGATACAAGAGGTTTGAGAAGAGATTGATCTAAAGAGAATTGTAGAGAGAATAATTATCGACATCCACTCATGGGGTATTGATTTGTATGTTGCTTCTAGTTGATATGTCTATGTACACATATGGAGGATGAGTCCGAAAAATCGTCATCATCCTGGAGGGAGAAATGTGTACATCGGGGCTGTTTATGAAGAACTGGAAGCATTCTAAGTGAGCTGAAGATGTCGATATGATGCTCCCCAAACAAACCTGTGAAGAAGTTACAAGTCATCAGTCTATAATCCATTTTCCGCTGCGCAAGAGACTGAAGACAATTTGGCAAGATTTCAGAGAAACTTCTTCTACAAGCATCAAAGCTATATCAAACGGGTTGTCAATTTGGGAGGGAGCATGTAAAAGAAAATGCCTCACTAATTTGGAGGGAGTAATAACCCAATTAGAGAATTATAGTGATCCTGCAAGTAAAGCAAGCTGAGAAAGATTCGAGAAGATCAAGAGCTGTGAAGACATCCTCAAAAGAAAGGAAACTGCTCTACTTCAGCATTGTATTCATCGTTTTATGTACTTGTTAGGAATCATTGTAACCAATTCACGTATATCTCCAGCTGGAGGGAGATTGTTAGAAATGAAGTTGAGCGATATTTACGTGAATTGGAAGTAGACAACTAGATTGCATATAGTGCAAGGACTATTAATGTAATATTAGCAAAGTTGTCATGTTTGGCATTTAAATACCCCACAAGTCTTCACTTGTGGAGTGTGGCTGTGAATCATCAACATAGAAATAATATCCAAAGTGAAAACACTCCACATTCTCTCTAACATTTCTCTCTCTAAACTAAACATGAATCTCTTCTATTTTGATCAACCTCATCCACCGGAAGGTGTTAAAAGTCGATTCTTGATCATTACACTAGTTTTGTTTGATATTTTGGTGTTCTCGTACAATTATAATATGGTGGGATTTGACCATGTTTTCAAGGTTTCCTTGACACAACTTGTCCTTATAATTTCTTAGCCATAACATTCTGTACTTTTCTCTTTTATTTTCTCATTCTTCTTTTTATTTTCTCATAAATGATACTTTTTAATGCAATATTAATATGTAAATTAAATTTATTTATATATAATTATATTTTTTCACTCTACTTCCTTTTTTCTCATATATAACCTAAATTTTTCAAACAAATCCCAAATCCTATTACGATATATAAAGCAAACGCACCCTTAATATTGTTTTATCACTCTTTTATATACAAAATTTCAATTTAATTAAAATAAAAACACATCCACGCACAATTACACCTTCTCTCACGCACACAACACACATGTAAGTACAACCTCCCACCCAAACATAAATTCCAACCACCTAAAGCTGTAAATGAACTGAACGTTCAGTGAACAATTCATGAATCATTCGATGAAAAGTTTGTTTATTTATTTAATGAACAAAGTCAACAAACATGAACAATATTTTACGTTCATTAATGTTAAATGAACAAATATGAACAAAAGTCTTGTCCATGCACTTATTAACGTTCGTTTATGATCATTTATTTATTTTTATCATCGTATATCATATATTTTAATTGTATACTTTTAAAACTATTTTGTTTAAACAAATTAACACGTATAAACCAAAATATTATGCATAATTTCATAAAGTTTATGTTTTTTTTTTATGTTCATTTATGTTTAATCGTTTATGTTTGTTTAGGGTTCGTTTAATTTCTTAATGAATGAACATAAACGAACATGAACAACTTATTTTCTTAATAAACGAACATGAATAAGAAAATTCATCCGTTTAAGCTTTCGTGTTCTTTTATTTGTCCGGTTAAAATTAAACGAACGAAAATGAACAAAGCTCCGTTCATGTTCGTCCGATTCATTTACAGCCCTACAACCACCACTTATGATAAAGGGGAGGCATGGTGATATCCACGAGTAAAGAAACCCTTTAGATTAGCGTCACACATAGTAAAAAACGGATTTTTCTAACTTGTGCCATGATAGTACAAGTTTTGAATCATTAAATGAACTAATAATACCATGTTTACATGTTACTTGATGTCAATATTTTCTAAATTTATGATATTACCAAGTTTATCATTGTTTTACATAAAAGGGTTTTGCTAAACACTGCCCACTGGGCAATGCTTAAAACGCATTAAACAATCTGTTCTTTCCATATTTAAAGTAATTATGCATTTAATACACAATAAATGAACATAAAAATTAACTTAAATACATGTCATTTTTTATTTAAAAAAGTCTAAGTTTCTTTTTATATTTATATTAAACATTGCCCAATGGGCATTGTTTAGCAAAATCCTACATAAAAATAACGCTATTTAAAAAAATAAATGTGTTCATTTAATCCTTTAAAATTTGTGCTACCATAACACAAGTCAGTAAAACCAAAGGCAAGGCACTACGTACACCCGACTTCACTAAAAAATACCAATAAAAATGAAGAGGAGGTCAAATGTGATCGAATTCCCTAGAAATTGTTTACGTTGTGTTTAGAGCAAATTGATAATATGCATCTTTTATCCTCAAAAAGATTCGGAAGAAACAAGTAGTAAAAACAACTAGCATATCTTTTTACCTTATTTGGGTTAAACCAAGTCAAATCAAAAACCAAATAAACCAAAATATCTTACTACCAAGTACCAACTTACACTTTACCTATATAAATACATGTTCACAGCACTACATTGGTCACATTATTATTCATCCAATCATAATGTCACCAACCATTACCACCATGACACCACCACTCAACACCACCACAGTCCTCCGCCGCACCACCCTCAACCGCACATTCGCCGTCATATACTCCACCGCAATCCTCACCCTAATCCACCACCACCTCACCACTCTCCTCCACTCCACCACCTTAACAACCACCCTCACCACCACCACATTCCTCATCTCCGACCTCATCTTATCTTTCATGTGGGTCACCACCACCTCATTCCGGCTTCGACCCACGTCGCGGAATGTCCATGTCAGCAATCTGGCACGTGTCCTAGGAAAAAAAGATTACCCTAAAGTTGATATATTTATATGTACGGCTGATCCGTACAAGGAGCCACCTATGAATGTGGTGAATACTGCTTTGTCTTTGTTGGCATATGATTATCCTAGTGAGAAAGTGTCGGTTTATGTGTCGGATGACGGAGGATCTAACTTGACACTTTTTGCTTTTTTCGAAGCTGCAAAGTTTGCGAAAGTATGGGTGCCTTTTTGTAGGGAGAATGAGGTTGATGATAGGTGTCCTGAAGCGTTTTTTAGGTTGAATGGGGTTAGTAGTTTTAATGACGGCGCTAAGATTAAGGTATGATTAGTTATAGCAAATTTGAAAAGTATTTACTAGGTATCTTTGGACTAGTAAGTTCGAGTATTTTTTAGTACTTTTGTGAGCTTAGATAAGCTATGAACACAAGTTGATGAGCTCATAATTAGGCTCTATAAGTGAGCTTATTGGCTTATCCAATTTCAAATAAGTTCAGAAAATAATATAATCCAAACACCCCTAGGTAAGCTGTTTTTGTTTAATTAAGCAAAAACCGTTTAAGCATAAAGTACGTTATGTACTTGATTGTGTACCAATCCATACTAACTAGAATATCGTACTAATTCGTTAACTGTGTGGTTTCCCATTTTATAACATTGTGACTGGATACTTCTATTTTGTCGTCAATCAAGTAAAACTAGTATAATTTTACTTAGCTAACTTCAAAGGATTAGGATTCACTCACAAGTAGAGGGCTTTCTTTTACAATGTACATGCTTGTAGAATTCGTAACCGGTACATGTAGGTTGTGAAAGTTTTATGTTCTCGAGTATTACTTAAGGAAAGAAAGTAAAGAAAATGAACTGAAACAAAAAATGTTGTGTTTTTGGGTGTCACTTAATGAGGAAAAAAAAAGAAAAATGACTGATAAACAATGGTGATTTAGTTGATTTTGAAGTAAAATGTTTTCTTCCAAAATTGAACTGAAAACGCTTAGTTTATGTTTTTTTATATTTTTTTAATCAAAAAATTCGAAACATAGTCCGGTTATACTGAGCCTCAGTTAATCGAGCTTAATTACAAGTCATCATTTTAAAATCATTAGACGATAAAAAAGCTTAGACAAGTGGATAAAATAAAATTGCATCCATGATCCATTATCTGTCATTTTCCAAATATAATAGTAACTTTTCTCGACAAACAAATCTAGCTAAACTTCGGTCGTGTGATAAGTGTATTTTATTCCAATTTAAAATAGATATAGTATGTAATGTTAACGAATTGATGGATCTCATTTTTTAAACGGTGTTGTTAGGTGACCTTTTAGTAGTTAGTGGCGCCCCCTAAATCACTTTTATTCACTTTGTGATAAAAAATACAGTTTTTTTAATATTACAATTACTCGTTTTATGTCTGTTAATACTTTTGACTTATAACAATTTATATTTTTTATTTCGTACTTTTAGTTTTGTAGTTTTATAATAAAATATAAAAATAAGTTCACCAATATCCCATTAGGAGTATTTATAACAAACTTTTTTTGAAAAAATCACTCATTTCTTTTCAATTATTGAAATCTTTAATCATTTATGTAACAGTTCATTTGATTATGCGTTTTATTTAATAGCAAGTAGTTATATACTCCCTCCGTCTCAATTTATTTGTCAGGAGAGAGAAAACACAAAGTTTAATAAAAGTGGGGCCATTTTAATGTTCAACCACTAAAATGGAATATTCCTCCGCTAGATTCTCTAGTTTTTACTAAATAAGGAAAGTGGACAATTAATTTGAGACATCCATAAAAGGAAATATGGACAATTAAATTGAGACGGAGGGAGTAGTTATATAACGCCAAAAGACCAACGAATCTTGTCATTACTTTTGAAACAAAATTTCCGTATCAGTCCCTAAAATTACAATTTGTTGTAGAGGTGCCCATGTACATTAAAAACTAGCATTTACGTCCCTGAATAGTGAATATGAAAGTTAACTACATTTGTAAATTTGTCTCACTTTTCCTGTTTCTCATTTTCCGAAAATCGTTGATCTAAAATTACAGGCAATGTACGAGAAAATGAAAATAAGGGTCGAAAGTGTAGTTGATAGAGGAAGCATAAGCTCGGAGTTTATAGAAAATGAAGTCCAACAAAAAGCTTTTGACAAATGGGACAGCGAGTTTACTCGTCACGATCATCCGGCTGTCATTCAGGTCGATTTTCGATAGTACTTTTCGCTACAACATTTTGTATAGAGCATCTCCAAAGTTTGTTTTGCAAAATTGATGGTATTTATCAATACAGGTTTTGTTAGAAAGTGGTCAAGAAAAAGACATAAAAGGACATCCAATGCCTACTCTTATTTATGTTTCAAGAGAAAAAAGCAAAGCCTACACGCACAATAATAAGGCTGGTGCCCTTAATACATTGGTAACCATTTTGAGTAATGTTTTGTAAATCAGGTCTGGTTTCTTATGATAGACACATTCTTATTTTGAAGTTTTGGTTTTGTAGCTTCGGGTATCGGCTGTATTGACAAATGCACCTATAGTCCTAACACAAGATTGTGACATGTACTCAAACGATCCAAAGACACTTCAACAAATGCTATGCTTTTATGCGGATCCATCAATCTGTCATGATTTAGGGTACATCCAATTCCCGCAACGGTTTCATGGAATAAATAAAGCTGATATCTATGCTAGTGAGTATAAGCGTCTCTATGCGATTAATCCAGGGGGAATGGATGGCCTATCAGGCCCGTGTTATGTTGGTAGTGGCTGCTTTTTTGTTCGTCGAGTCTTCTTTGGCAGTCCATCATCGCCTGAATTGCCAGAGGCCCGTGAACTATGGCCCGATCATGTAGTAAAAAAGCGAATCACAAACCAAGAAGTTCTTGACTTGGCCCATGAAGTTGCTAGCGCGAGTTATGAAAATAAATCCACCTGGGGTTCTACGGTAAGCCCAAGCAGGCCCGTAAGATTTCCTGTTGAGTATTATCAGCCCATTGAAAATACTTCCCTCAATTGATGAAAACTTTATTTTTTACATTTGTTTTAGATGGGTTTTAGATACGGGTCGTTATCTGAAGATTTCTTCACAGGCCTTCACCAACATTGTAGAGGTTGGAAGTCATTATTCTTCCATCCCAAAAGGCCTGCATTTTTAGGTGATCTACCAATATCCCTATTTGACGCACTCAACCAGAATCGAAGGTGGTGCATTGGACTACTAGAAGTTGTATTTTCAGATTATAACCCGTTAACTTTCGGAAGTCGCTTTATGGGGCCTCTCATGGGCCTTGCTTATGCCCACAACGCATTTTGGCCCATTTGGTCAATTCCAATTTTCACATACTCTTTTGTCCCTCAGCTAGCTCTTATCAATGGTGTATCCGTCTTCCCAGAGGTAGGCATATCCTAAGCTAACATTTTGTATTTTCCATTTGTCACAAATTTTTTAATGATTTGTTATGATTTAATGCAGGTAACCAATACTCGGTTTCTTTTGTACATTTTTCTGTTTTTTGTGGCCTATATACAAGACTGCCTAGATTTTATGTTGGCCGAAGGTACGTTCCAACAATGGTGGAACGATCAAAGAATGTGGTTAATACGAGGTCTCTCATCATACTTATTCGGGTCCATAGAATTTTCCATCAAACGCTTGGGGATTGCATCAAAGGGGTTTCATGTGACAAGCAAAGTTGTCGATACTGACCTAAGCAAAAGATACGACAATGGGGTTTTCGAGTTTGGTGTCCCCTCACCAATGTTCCTGCCTTTAGCCACGGTTGGAGTTGTAAATTTTGTTGCATTTGCCTTTGGGATTTTGAAGTATTTGAATGGTGAAAATATGAATGGGCTTTATGGGCAAATGGGCTTAGCTTGTTTCGGGGTAGTGAATTCTTGGCCCATTTATGAAGCCATGGTATGGAGGAACGACAAAGGAAGAATGCCTAGAGTTATAAGTGTGATTTCGACATTGCTAGCACTAACATTCTGTGTATTTGGTTTGATTGTGCCAAATGTGTAACATGTATTAAATACTTGTATCATCAATTATTTGCGGTACAATTAACACGCGTACTTTATACATTAGTCGGGTAGTTCAGTTACCTTGTCCTCGAGCTCGTGTTTAGGTATTTCTGATAAGCCAATACATATCAAAGTTGCATATATTTATTGTTAATTGGTTTTGCATTTGGAAGGTTTCATTTGGCATTGGACAAGAATTGGATTCAATATATAGTTCATACCAAAAGACATGTGAAGATAAAGATTGATTAGGTATGTTATGAATCTGATTATTGTGATTCAAGTACAAATAAAATAGTTAAACGGTGTTCGATACTTATTTTTAATTATTTTTTTTTCTAAATCTATTTTTTAACAATAAAAAATAATCAAATCTTAATTAATAAGGATGCTAATCAAGTAATCATGCTACATAGTAGATACCTTGAAGCACTATGTTGCAAGTAATTTTAGTAGAGGTTTCAAGTTCAAATGTTACATACGTTAATTTTAGAGTCCGTTTTCGGCGCATATACCTCCATCACAAGTGTTCTTGTAGGAATGGTAAAGGAAGGACTTTTGTGAAAATACGTTATGGGTTAATCCCAACTTCCCCTCGGCTCATAGGAAACAAATGAATATGGCCCCAAAGTGTGGTTTTGGGGAAGGATTGCATCTTATCACACTTAAACTTATTTTTCGCCCAAGAGATACTGATTTATATCGGTTAGCGTCCAAAAGTTGTTGGGCGATTACGTAAGTCCCTTCAATAACCACATTCTAAATCTTCAATTTTAACATTGACAACTGCACGTATCTAGCGAAGAAAGATTATCGTGCTTCCTTCATCCTAGTAACCATAATCAATGCTGTCCCAACTAGAACCAAACTTGATTGTTGTTATATCACATAGAACTGTAGACATTGTTTTTAGTTCTGTTTTCTCACATTTAAATATGAGATATGTTTAAGTATTTTCTTGTGGGTAAAACAATTCTTCAAAATGTCCTTCGGTCTTGATGTTGTCAAGCCCTCCGGAAATCTGCTAAGAAAGTGAACGCGTTAGTCTCACCCCGGGTGTGACCGCAGGACCAAACTCCGGCGTGAGAGTAAGTGTCGGAAGGTGAGATAACAGATATATTAATGAGTTAAGTACTGTGTGTAAAGATTGATTACCCTTACTGTAGAAATTACTCCTTTATATAGGAGACCTATTTTTGTCTCCATCGGATGCGTCCAAGCGTGATGGTGACCCTTTTGAGCGGCAACTGGAACTTTGCCCTGTTTGGGTCTTTCCTCTGGTCTGTCATGGCTTCTGTAACTCTGTCACATACTACTAATACTGAGGTTGACTTTCTGATCTGGAGTTAGCCGTTGGGCCGAATGGCCGGCAAAGGCCGAATGGCATTGGCGGTCCGTCCGGTTCCAACCGTCCGGACACATGAGTCTTCAGCTTGGCTTAGTCTGGAGTGTCATTTGTCCGAGCGGCCTGTGTGGGTCCGTTCGGTTTGTGCCGTTCGGCCATATACGCCGACATGTCCCCCCCCCCAGTATCATAGTATCGTGTAACGATGGTGTGATACTTTTTGTAAAATCCTGTCTTCCGTCTTTCCGTCATGACTAAACCGTTGGAGCTCGTTTACTGTTGCGCGTGTATAAAATGCCAAAAACCATTATTACGCACGCTTATAGGTGCGCCGTCGCTTTTACCGTGTCATTAGGATTGGGACACGTGGCGATGTGTCTCATCGTGTGCCTCAGAAGTTGACACGTCCACATCTGACAAGATGCGACGTTTCGTAACCCCACCTTTTTGCCTATAAATAGGCTCATTCTCTTCATTTTTACCACTGTGAAATTCTGAATTACTCTGACACATTTCCTTTTCGTCTCTTCGATCCGAGTGGTTTTTTACGAATCGTCCATTACACAATCCTTTCGTTTAGCAAGGTACGTTTCACATTAGCGTTAATTTGTTGTTTGTATTGTTCGGCTATACCTTCTCCTTCGGCCATGTCGCGCCGTTCGGTTTCATCTCATGAGGAGGATCTTACGGAATCCGAGGGGTTTATTCCTAAATTTGACATTCGTAAGTATACTTCTCAAATGGATGGGGCGGCCATTTCCTTAGTGGTGATGGAGTTTGGTGTTCCGTTAGATCTAAATCCGAGGCTTCCTCCGGCGAATATGACCATGGATCAACTGCCTTCGGATGCTATAGGCTTGTACTTGGAATATTTTGTTGAGGGAGGCATTAGCGTGCCGTTTTCTACCTTCTTGCTGGATGTCCTTCGGTATTATAAAGTTCATATCTCCCAGCTTGTTCCTCTGGGTTTACACCGCGTCTCTCTTTTCGAGGTTTACAGCTGGAGCTTACATATCACACCCACCACTCCTCTCTTTCGTGTGTTTTACAAGTTAAACAAGCAGGGACTTTGGTTCTCCTTCGAAAAACGAGGTGGTAAGGATAAGAAAGTGTGTTTTAATGAAATTCTGACTGGCTTGAAGGGGTGGAAGCACCAGTTCTTTCTAATAGATAGGCGAGCTATCCCTTTCGCCATGCCTTGGAGGCATCCTGATTCGGATATTTCTGACCCTTTTCCGCAACGTGGGTTTAATATGGCGGACGTTAGGAGATTGTCAGAGCATGTGATTGATCTAATCCAGATTCCGCGGGATTGATCTAATCCAGATTCCGCGGGGTTTTCTGTATGCTCTTGGGTTGTCTCACCATTGGGAGCACCCTGGTTTCCGAGCGACGCTTACGGATGCCGAAGGGAAGGGTATAGCCCTTGCTTATGTGTTTTATTTATATATGCTTACATGTATGCTTGTTTGCTGCCGAATGATACGCGTTCTTAACTTTTTGTTTTACAGCTTTGACGATGTCCGAATATCTTATTAAGCCTGAGCGCCGAAGGGGAGCATCAATGATCAAAGGAGATCCGTATCGTGAAGATGAAACTCGTCCTTCGCATGTGACGGAACCCGCACCATCCAATGCGGCTATTCCGGACAAGACGGCTGAGATGAAGGCAGTCGAAGTTCCTAGCGAGAAAGTGTTAGAAGCCAAGAGGAAAAAACAAGAAGCTGCTGCTCGTCTTGGTCTCAAGTCGAAAGGAGTAGGGGCCGGAGGGAGTAAGGGAGCCCTCAGTTCGGGCAAACGCCCTGCTGGGGAGGGTGTTTCTTCCCGGACAGCTAAGAAAGCAAAAACAAATGTTGACACCCCCATTATTGAGCTGGATTCTTCTGAACACATACCGGGTCCTCAGCCTCTCCGCTCGGTCCATCCGGATGGATCGATGAGACCGCCCGATGGTGAGGAAGGTGCAAGTAGTCAATTTGGAGCTGGTGATGATGGTAAGTCTTTTCCTCCCCCCTTTTTTTATTTGTTAATTTACTTGGGTGTATTTTTCTTATATGCGCCTATCGGTTGTTGTGTGTTCCTCAGGGAGTCCTTTGAAATCTTACGGACGCGGTAAAGACAAGAAGCATATGGAAGGCCTAGACGAGATGGGTACGGATGAGCTAACTTCCGGTGAGATCTTTGTGCCCGGATGGTCAGAAACCCAGGCCGTTTTGAACCGGATACCCCCGAAAGGGCTAACACGGACGCAACGAAGTGCACCCACGATTCAGTGAGTCGCTGGAGATCACCCCACGACTGTAGACCGTTTTGGAACAGACACTAAGCATAACCCACAAGGAGTTACCGAAGTGACCTGCTGTCAGGGTTGTTTGATGTTACCCTGGCAGGATTTCCATTCTATCACTGAGAATCACAATTGTGAATTCTCTCAAGAATGTTCTTGGCAGATTGCTAGGATCTGCGAAGGACACTTTCCTAATTTACAACCGATGCCCATGATGTAGAACACCAGTGTAATTCTAAGTGTACCTAAGAGATCATTGATGAATCTTATGGCTCTAGACTCAATTAGTGCACATTTGTTTGGTCGTCGGAGGCGTGGAGCAGATTGCCTCCTTTTCAATATCAACACTCTCGTAATGAGAGGTCGATAGGTTATGAAGGGTTCTCCGTGTGAATGAAACAAATGTCTTTAGAGAGACACTTGAGTGGCTTAGAAGGTTTAGTGCAGTGCGTCACTGGGTCCATGACGTCTTTTGTCTTCAATACCGGTGATGCTCAGTCAACCAGTAGATTATGTATTGAACCCGGTGTCTGCCCTAAGGTTGAAGAAATGGAGGGCTATTTCTTTTCACCCTTTTCTTTGCTTTTCTTTTTAATTCTTCAACCCCTTCTTTCTCCTTTCATTCATTTTCTCCTTTTATGTATCATACCTAGGACTTTCTAGTTCTAAACTATGGGCTTTGTCCTTGGGTATATCCCTCCGGCTCTGGCGGATCATAGGACGGTTTTCCTAAACCTTAGTCACCTTATTATTCCATGACTATCCTATGTTGATGCCATTTACCAAAACCTTTGAAAAATCTCTCAAGGTGTCGATGATTGTTAAAACATTTTAGTGACATCTTGAGAGTTTTGTGTTTTTCAGAAGGACTCCCCCTTAACATGTGCTCATAAGTAATTAATTTGAAATTTGCACATGTCGGGACGAGTGGGCACTTTTGAATTGATTGATTTTCAATGAATATGATCATCGCGAGACACGCTTACATCACTAGTAAACTAGCTTGAAATTATTACCCGTCCAGATCACATTCAAGGAAATTCGCTCGAAATCGGTACATTCTACTCAGACACGTCCGTTGCGAGACACGTTTACATCACCAGATGAACTGGCTTGAAATTATTACCCGTCCGGGACATGTCCTTTCGACTACTGACTTTTCCTACCGTCAATTCGAGGGTCAATTCTGAGTCGAGCACTTATGAGATTCCAGCAATGAGACACCATATTTTGATCATATTTTTACTTCTCCCCCTCAAAAATAGCATACTCATGATGTTTTTGAAAAACTTTTATGATTAAAATATGTTGTTTTTGAGTTTTAGGGAAGAATTTCAAGAACTTTTGTGTTTCAGAACAAAGATTATATTTGCAAATACTCCCCCTTGATGAGGGAATACTTGTTCTTATGAGCAGAATGTTTGAAAAACTTAGAAAACATTCCGGTTTAATTCTGCTCATAAGAAAGAAGCTTTCGCTCCTTTGATCAGGATTGAGGCACTGAAGCGTACCTCAGGGTCCTTTCTTTAGGGTCCGGGTTGTGCACTGTTATGTGTACACAAGTCGTAATGTTACAGGCATATGGTAAGAATGATGAAATAAGAATTGATGAATTATGAACTCATGTGCTTACATCAACCTCCTTTGCTAAACTTTGTGAATTCTGGGTCCGTCCTTTGATATAGTCTGATAGGAAAAAGTTGGTCGACGGTCTTCCCAAATTTAGATATGCCAAAGATCACTTGTGTCCTGCTTGCGAACAAGGAAAGATTCATCGTGCCCACTTTCCTCCAAAAGCAGATCACAGCACAGATCATGTCCTACAACTGCTTCATATGGATTTGTGTGGTCCTATGCGTGTTCAAACCATCAACGGGAAACAGTACATCTTGGTAATAGTGGATGATTACTCGAGGTGGACTTGGGTCTACTTTCTTCGTACCAAAGACCAAGCACCTTCGATGATCATTACTTTTCTCACAAAGATTCAAGTTCAGGTTCGTAACACCGTCAGAATTATCCGAACAGACAATGGTACTGAATTCAAGAATCAAACTCTTCGGGAGTTCACTGAGAGAAATGGGATTGTTCATCAAACGTCAATTGCTCGCACCCCTGAACAAAATGGAGTAGTCAAAAGACGCAACCGTACGTTAGTGGAGGCAGCAAGAACTATGTTGATTAATGCCCAATTACTAGACTACCTATGGGCTGAAGCTGTCTCAACTGCTTGTTATACCCAAAACCGATGCATGATCACCAAACGCCATGACAAAACACCATATGAGCTTATTCACGATCGTAAACCTAATATCAACTACTTTCATGTCTTTGGAGCTCTCTGCTATCCAAAGAATGATCGTGATGATTTGGGGAAACTGAAAGCCAAAGCAGACATAGGAGTATTTGTTGGCTATTGTGAGAATTCGAAAGGATTTAGAATTTGGAACCGCCGTACTCGGGAAATTCAAGAGACGATCCATGCTAATTTTGATGAGCTCACAGAAATGGCTTCTGAGCAAAACAGCTTAGAACCCGCACACAACCGTCTAAATTTTCCTGAATCTTCAGCTGAACCATTACCGTTTAACAGAAAGGATATAGAAGACTTGTTTGCTCCTCTGTTCGATGATTCTCTAGTTAATCGTGCCTCTGCTGTATCCACTAATTCCGCTGCTCAAACCGTCAACAATCAAGCACCTGATACACCTGCAACCACTTCCACAGTAGTTGCTGACGACGCACCTCAACCAGAACCATCATCGTCAGTAGATCAAACACCCTCAACTTCTACACCTTCAGCTGAAGATTCCCCCCACCACAATTCTGATGAAGTACCCACACCATCAGGTTATGACGGAGATGCATTCTTTAATCCATTTGCACCTGCACCAACCATTCCTGATATTGCAGAATCTTCTTCACGCAATTTGGAACCGTCAAACCTGCACCACAGTTATCAACACTATCCATCCACTCATAAATGGACAAAGGATCATCCCTTAGTAAACATCATTGGTAATCCAGAAAAACCAGTCATGACAAGACAAAGACTCAATACAGACGGTGAAACCTGCAGTTATGCACTCACCGTTTGTCAAGCCGAAGCTAAAAACATCAAGGAAGCCCTCACTTATGACAACTGGATTGAATCCATGCAAGAAGAGTTGGAACAATTCAAGCGGTTAGAAGTTTGGGAACTGGTAGAGAGACCAGATGGGGTTTATGTCGTTGGATTGAAGTGGATCTGGAAAAACATGTTAGATGCAGATGGTAATGTGATTCGTAACAAGTCCCGCCTGGTCGCCAAAGGATTCAGTCAACAAGAGGGAATCGACTTCGAAGAATCGTTTGCTCCAGTCGCAAGGCTTGAGGCTGTTCGCATATTCCTGGCTTACACGGCTCACAAGAACATTACTGTCTACCAAATGGATGTGAAGACTGCATTTCTCAACGGCCAACTCCGGGAAGAGGTGTACGTTTCTCAACCAGATGGCTTCGTGGACCAAGAACATCCGAATAACGTATATCGGCTAAAGAAATCCCTTTACGGTCTTAAACAAGCCCCAAGGGCATGGTACGACAAGTTATCTGCTTTCTTGCTTGCAAACCATTTTACTAAAGGAACTGTGGACCCGACTTTGTTTATTCAAAAATACGGGGAGGACATTCTCATCGTACAAATTTATGTCGATGATATAATTTTTGGATCAACACAGAAAAAATATTCAAATGCTTTTGCAAAACTAATGAAAAATAACTTTGAGATGTCCATGATGGGTGAGCTGAAGTTCTTCTTAGGACTGCAAGTTCATCAATCACCCCGTGGTATATTCCTTAGTCAGTCCAAGTGTAGTATATTCACTTACAAACAAACACACGATTTGGGACAAGATGATGGATCGAATAGTAGAAGTAGAAGAAGGTAGAGAGAGAAGTGGAACCTAGAGAGAGAAACAAGTGTATATTAGCTTGATAAGCAAATGAGGTCCAACCCTCTCCTTTGGTGGAGAGGGCTTTATATAGTTCTTACATAGGTTGCCCCTAGTGGGCTGTGGAGCGAGCTGACAGTGGGTAAAGACCCAACCCACTCCACAATATTAATAATAACTAAATTACTAATAATATTACTAATTATCCTACGAGCTATGATGTGCTACTAAGTACTCGGGGTGACCGAGTCTTCAGCTGAATATTCATATTCCTAACAATCTCCCCCTAAGGGAGGTCACCCCGGAAGTGATGTTCTGAATTCTAGCACTTCATTCTTGGATCTTGACTTCATAGCTCGTAACCATTGATTCTTCAATTTCTATGATCTTTGTGCATACAACAGTGAACTTCAGATGACTGTTCTTCTGTCTTGGATGATCTTTGGTGATTCTTTGAAGTCATCATCCAACTTGTGTTTCCAAGTCATCTTTCAGTAGTATGTCTCCATGTGATGAACTATTCATTGAGTTGACATGCTCACACTATTTGGCGTCATGATCTTTCAGCATCAGAGTTTGCAGAAGCGATGTTGAAGGTCTTTTAGGTTATCATGACTTTGTGAATATGATGTAGTGTGAGCATGTGGTGATGGATTGGCATCTTGATCAGCAACCAGCTACAGCCTCTATCAGCTGCATCAGCAATCAGCTACAATTGCCAGGTGTTCCTGCATACGACAGTTAGCAATAAAACGTCCGGTACTTACAGGTTTGGACTTCGAGATTGTTATCAGCATAGTGTGAAAACTCTCTCTAATCCTTACCAAGACCGTTCCTAAATCGGAAACCCACAGAGGGTTTTAAAGATTTACCGTAGCAAATCAACGATTAGGTGAGTTGCTGGAGATCACTCCACGACTGTAGACCGTTTGAAACCGCCGCGACTACTAAGCGTAATCCACAAGGAATTACCGAAGTGACCTGCTTTCAGGGCTGCTTGATGTTGACCCTGGCAGGAATTTCCATTCATTCATTGAGAATTGCATTTGCAAATTCCCTCATAAATGTTCTGGCAGATTGCTAAGATCTGCGTAGGACTCATAAGTTTACAACTGGTGTCCTTAATGTTGAACAACCAGTGTAGAAATAATTCGTGTTCCTATGAGATCTTATTATGCATCTCGTGGCTCTAGACTCTATTGTGCGTTTTGATTTGGGGATCGGAGGCTGGAGAGGACTGCCACCTTTTCAATATCATCTAACTCGGAGTGAGAGAGACGATAGAAATGTATTAAACTCCGTAACAATTGAAAAAAGAGTCCTTTGAGGGACCTTGAGTGGCTAGGGAGGGTTGTGCAGCGTATCACTGGGTCCATGATACTTTGTCTTCAATGTCAGCAATCAACCAAGTGATTCTGACAGCATATGAATTGACCCGGTTTCTGCCTACAGTGTAAGGAGGGCTTCTTTCTTTTCACCCTTTATCTTTACATTTCTTTTTCATTCTTCAACCCCTTCAGTGCTTACCGAGACTTCATTACTAGTACCTTGTTGGGTTTGTTCCAGTACTAGCTCCATCTCAGTCGGCACTCTTCCCTTAATCACACTTTTCTCTTTTTTTAATCATACCTAAGGACTTCTACACTAACTAGTGGATTGTCCCTGGGTAGATCCCTCCGGCTCTGGCGGGATCGTGGGAACTTGTACCTAACCTTACCATCCTTATAACTCCAATACAATAAATAAAATGGTCGGTCTTTGGTGTTCTTCCACAATTGCCATAAACCAAATCTTTGAAAAATCTCTCAAAGTGTTCATGATTAAGAAACACATTTTACTAACACTTTGAGAGTTTTGAATTTTTCAAATGCTCCCCCTCAACATGTGCTCGAGTGATTGTTTTATAAATTTGCACATGTTAGGTAGAGCTCGCACTTTTTGAATTGATCAACTTTCAGTGAACATGACCGATTCGAGACACGCTTACATCACTAGTTAGACTAGCTTGAAATTATTACCCGGCCTGGTCAAGTCCACAGAAAGTTTCTCGAAACGGTACACTCTACTCAGACACATCCTTTTCGAGACACGCTTACATCACTAGTTAGACTAGCTTGAAATTATTACCCGGCCAGGATATGTCCTTTCGATTCATGACAGTATATGTTTCGTCAATTCATTTGTTGAAGTCTGAGTCACGATCTCATGCGATGCCAAATCCTTGTTGTTTCAACAAGCCATTTGCTCCCCCTCAATATGTGCATTGGTATACAAAAGAGTTTAGCACATATGGGAGAGCTTACTTTTATGTCCAAAACATCACATTTTATCAGATTTCATATTTAAATCACATTCTCTCCCCCGATCAAAAATTTCAAACCATTTGAGATTTGTGATCCCAATTGATTTAAATAAGTTAGAAAATTTGGGAGAAAATGTGTCCGATTTAATGTTTTCTGATAATGGAGCATACTATACTCCCCCTCAAACCAAGAGAGAGTGTCACTGCTGATGTTGTACAAAGTTGGCAAGGTGTCAGAAATTTGAACAAGTACTCTCCCCCTCAATTAATGACCCGTTTTCTGTTTAAAGAGCTGTAGTCATTCAATTGAGCGTCGAGTATTTGTGAAAATTTAATTCAATTTACCACCTTGTGAGACATCAAAACTCTCTTGAAGAATCATAGATTGAAAGAGGGTTTTGGTGCAAAGAAGACTTCTCTTCTTCTTCAAGAAATGATGCACTGAAACGTACATCAAGTCGGGGAAACATGGATATAAAGTAATCCATGCCCAGGTGAACATCACCTGGTTGGAGGAACAGCTGTCCTTTTGGTGACATGCTTTCCCCAGTGTATAACGCGGGTTGCAGTATGAAGTAACTACAAGCCATTTAGACATGTTTTAACCAGTTAGTATAACTTCTGCTCGAGCTTCATTTAAAGACCCGTGTCATTATTGAATGACATTTCTAGGTCCGTAAATGTTATCGATAAATAGAAGACATGCATAGAAGAACTATTTTTGGTATTTTTGTGATTTTCTGATTTTTATGGTTTTTTTATAGGTTTTATATTTTTCTCTTTTCTTTTTGTTTTAAGATATATACAACTATATACAAGGATATATGAAGTCAATCCATTACTCCTCCCTCTCTTCTTGAAGACTCTTGAGGGTTTCAGGTGTCAAGCTCTTCATTCCAAGACGTGGGAGAATAAACTGAAACCTTTCTCTCGGGAGAGCCTTGGTGAAGATGTCTGCTAATTGAAACTCTGTCCTCACAAAATACAGCTCCACAATTCCCTTTTCAACCTGTTCCCTGATGAAGTGATGCCTGATGTCGATGTATTTTGACCTGGAGTGCTGGACATTGTTACAACAAAGAGCGATGGCGCTTTGTTGTCACAATACAGGGGAAGTTTTTTGTATGAGAGTCCATAGTCTGAAAGTTGTGATCGCATCCATAGGATTTGTGCACAGCAACCAGACATAGCAATGTACTCAGCTTCAGTAGATGATATGGAAGTACTCATCTGCTTCTTAGAAGACCAACTGACCAACTTTTCCCCTAAAAACTGAGCTCCTCCTGAAGTGCTTCAACGGGTGTCTTGACACCCCGCATGATCAGCATCAGCATAAGCCGTTAACTCCATGGTCGTGTCCTTAGGATACCAGAGACCCATATGGACTGTTCCTTGAAGATATCTGAAAACCCTTTTCACTGCTTCTAGATGCTTTTTGGTAGGCTTGGATTGATACCGAGCACACATGCATACATCAAACAGAAGATCTGGCCTGCTAGCAGTGATGTACATTAAGGATCCAATCATGCTTCTGTACTTTGTTTGATCAACTGGAATTCCTGAAGGATCTTCATCTAGCTTTGATCTATCTATCATGGGAGTGTCAACTGGCTCACTTGAATCGAATCCAAACTTTTTCAAGATCTCATAAGCATATTTGGACTGATTGATGAAAATACCTCCGGGACTTTGAGATACTTGTAATCCTAGGAAGAATGACATTTGTCCCATCGTCGACATTTGAAATTTGGAACTCATCTCCATTGAAAATCTATCACATTCACTAGGATCAGATGAAGCAAAAATGATATCATCTACATAAATTTGAACAAGTAGTAGATGTTTTCTTGATTTCCTGGTGAATAGTGTGGGATCAACAACTCCCTTGGAGAACCCTTTTGCTAGAAGGAACTTGGACAATGTATCATACCATGCCCTAGGCGCCTGCTTCAACCCGTAAAGAGCCTTCTTCAAGCGGTAAACATGAGTAGGATGTTCAGCATCCACAAATCCTTCGGGTTGGCTTACATAAACTTCTTCCTTTAAGTCACCATTCAAGAAGGCCGTTTTGACATCCATTTGGTAGACTATCATATTCCGACTAGCAGCATTGGCAAGGAAGATTCTTATGGCTTCAATTCTAGCAACCGGAGCAAACGATTCTTCAAAGTCTATGCCCTCTTCTTGTCTGTACCCTTTTGCAACTAACCGTGCCTTGTTCTTTAACACATCAACATGCTCATCTAATTTCACTTTGAAGATCCACTTGAGAGCAATAATCATAGCGCACTCTGGAGGAGGCACCAGTTCCCATACTTCAAGTCGATCAAACTCATGGATTTCGTCTTGCATGGCCTCGAACCAGCAGTCTTTGGTCATTGCTTCTTTGGCATCTTTTGGTTCGACTTTGGAGAGTACGGAATTGAAGAAACACCACAGTGCATCAGTGGCCAGTTGTTTACGTGTGGATACAGGACGAGCGGGATTGCCAATGATGTTGTCAATTGGATGATCGTTGGTCCATTTTCTGAGATGATCATGAGGTTGAGGGTTTTGAACTGATGTTGCCGTGCTGTGTTCTTCGAAAGAGGATGTGTGGGTTGAAGATTCAGGAGCAAATATATTCTCAAAAGGAACATCATCTATAGGAGCAAACGGATTAACTTCCAAAGAATGGTCATCTGCAGATTCTTGTTGCACCGGAGAGGATTGAGTATTTGATGATGAGGGTGATTGACTGGCAGCTGGTGCATTGAAACTGATTGAGACAGATTGCTCACTCAGCTCGTCGAACGTGACATGGATGGATTCCATGATTTGTCGGGTTCTCTTGTTGTAGATTCTGTACCCCTTGCGATCTGGTGCGTAACCAACAAAAATACCTACGTCTGCTTTAGCTCTTAACTTTCCCAAGTCTTGACTATCATTAGTCGGATAGCAAAGTGCGCCAAACACACGAAGAAAGGAAAGATCTGGTTTCTTGTTATGAATTAACTCATAGGGAGTCTTGTCATGAATAGGATGAATCAGAGATCGGTTTTGGGTGTAGCATGCTGTTGCAATAGCCTCTGCCCAGAGAAACATCGGTGCCTTTGAAAATATAAGCATGGTTCTCGCAGCTTCCACCAGAGTACGGTTCCTTCGTTCAACAACACCGTTCTGCTGAGGAGTGCGAGGGATACTTTTCTGATGCGTGATGCCCATATTTTCATAGAAATTTCTGAGTTGATGATTAACAAACTCAGTTCCATTGTCAGTGCGGATGATTCTGACAGTTTTGTCGAGCCTTACTTGCAGCTGTTTTATCAATTTGATGATAACCTCTGGAGTTTCATCCTTCGTTCTAAAAAACTTAACCCATGTAAACCGTGAGTAATCATCTACTATCAAAAGAACATATTTCTTTCCATTTATGGTTTGTACTCTCATTGGGCCGCACAGATCCATGTGAAGGGTGTGAAGAACTTCTAAGTTGGTGTTGACTGTTTTGGGTTTGTGGGTTTGTTTCTTGCTTTTGCCCAGTTGACATGCGAAGCAGAGATGATCTTTCTCAAATTTTAGTCTGGGCATGCCTCGTACAAGATCTTTGCGGGAAAGATTATTTATGGTACCGAAGTTTAGATGGTTCAGACGACGATGCCACAGCCATGATTTTGTCTTGGAGGCTTTAGAAAGTAAGCAAATGGGAGAGGATCTCAACATTTCTTCAATTGATATGGTGTATAGATTTGTGCCCCGACTGCCTTCTAGAAGGTCTACACCATCCAATTCCCTGACGAAACATGTGTGTTTTCTGAAAGCCACTTCTAGATCTGAATCACAAAATTGACCCACAGAAAACAGATTGTGCCCTAATCCTTCCACATAATATACCCGTGAGATTACACTGTCACCGAACACATAATCTCCATAACCCATAATCGCACCAAAGTGGTCATTCCCAAATCTAATTGTCCCGATAAACTTTTTTTACGAAGTTCTTGAGCCGTGAGCGATCCCCAGTCATATGTTTTGAGCAGCCTGAATCCAAATACCAAAGGACGATTTGTACGACCTGCATTTGAAGACAGACAAATATGGATAACTGAAATATGTGGATCCCCACGTGAAACTGGGGTCCGTTTGGTTAGCATTCACAAATTTAGGAGCAACAGTGTTTGCTAATACTGAAGTCTCTACAGTGGGAACAATCCTAGAGTCAGCAGATTGACTATTTGGAAGGCATTGTGTTCCTAGAGACAAAATTCGACCTGTCGGCCTCCATTCTTTAACTTTCACAAACCTATGATCATTCAACTTAGGCAAAGGACATTTATTTCCTAAACTGAATTTTCTTCCAGTGGGTCTCCATTGATACCCAACAGTAGCAAAAGTTTTTCCTGTTGCCTTCCAAACTTTCTTACATCTTTCAGTCTTCCTAACATACTTAACTTGGGGTGGTGCATGAGATATCAGAAATGTCACAACACAATCATCATGATTAGCAGAAATTAAGCATTTGTCACATGTTTTACAGACCGCATTAGAATTCGAATTAATTACAGTACTTTTGATACTAGAATCAACACGATTCAATCTAGTCATTACAAACTTATTGTTCCTAGGTTGGGCTTCTACACTCTTCTTGTGATCACTATTAGCTGGCGCAGTCCTATCTTTCCTTGCATTGCCTCTAGGCTTTGACTCGCAAGCTTGGGTGTCACATTTCACTCCTGTAGAAGTAATGATAGGAACATTAGTTTGTTTCACTGTCACATGCTTTCCAGATTTTGATGTGCTGGGTTATGATATTCTTGATGGCAAATCAAAGGTTACATGCTTGTTTTTAATAGTGGATGATGATGCACCTAATCTATCTCTTAGGTTGCTAGACTTGGGACCCGTGCCAATGGCATATTCTAACTGTTCTTGGATCCTTTTTTTGAGGACGCAGGCATAACCTACTGCCTTATCACGTGGTTTTTCTATTCTGTCCTCTTCCACAACCTCACGAAGAGTATCAAGTCCATCCCTAAGGTGACAGAGATACATTTGATGAACATGTCTGTTGTTTCTCATGGGAAATGGAATAGGCCCCACATCAACCTCGTACATTTTACAAGCAGAGACCTTTGATGCAACACAATTACAAGAGGTGCATGGCATTTTTCCTTTCACCTGAGTCTTAAGATTCTCAATTTCATTTAACAAAGAAGTTATCTTTTCATTATGACTATTTCTAGTAACTTTAATTGAGTCATATAACTCTTTGTAATGCTGTTTAATCTTAGAATTTTCTTCTCGAAAACATTCATTTTCATAATGTAACTTATTGATGGTGTCTTGATATTGAAAATTCTGATAATCTGAAGATGAAGGTTTATTGGTGCCATACACATCACATTTGTTGGATTTCAATTGGGCAATTTGGGCCCTCAACAGTCGAATCATGTTTGTGTGAGCTTGAATTTTTTCATCACGTTTGCTTAATTCAAAATATGTATCAAACTCAGGAGCATCCAAGGATGTCTTGACATTTGATATTTTGCATTTTTCTTCTAAGTGTTGATGTTTGAGTTGCAAATTCAGATAATCAACCTCTAATTTTGAAAAACGTTTAACCATGTTATCATGGTCATCATTTTGAATTTTTTCAAGCAATTTCAAATTCTCCCCCTCAAGCTCAACAACACGATTCTGGGTAACATCTAAAGCAATAGCATACTCATGAATTTGACAGGCAGTTAATGTAGCATCAGTAGCAGTGTAAAATATGTCCTGAGCTATACAACTAGCAATCAAGCTCTCATTGAAGATGAGAATATTCTTTCTGTCAGTTTCATGACTCTTAATATCTATCGCCTTCTGTGCTACCTCATTTTCCATATCTTTAAACATTGCTTTCATGTCATTAACTTCAGTTTTAAGAACTTTTTCCAATTCTTCAAAATGTTCTTTGAGAAGTTTAAAGAATGGTATGACCTCAGTTAAGTAACACCTTTTTGTTTGTTCGAAACCCCTTTCCCCCTCTGTAATTCCTGTTGGTGTGATTCTCATCTTACATGTTTTATCAAAATCAGCAAATAGTTGACAAAGTACATATATGCTAATTAATGTCTTACATTCAGTAGGAAGAGTTAAAGGAACTAAGTGTCTAGGTGTATTGGGAGGATACACCGTCGCAGCAGCAATTTTCCTACGGGATGGGGTTTTGGCTTTAAGCTCATCAACTTTCCTTTTTTCCATATCAATCTTCCAAAAAATTTGTTCAGGCGTTAGCTTCTTTTGAGGTGCAAACACAGTCAATCAATTCTCCTTATAATAGTCATGGGGTTTGACTATTACTCGCTTGGCTATGCGCATGGGATCCTTCATTTTCTCATTCACTCTTTCTCTTTTCCATACATCAATTTCATCATTCTCTTCTGGAGATGAGACATCAGGTGGGGCATGACCAGGCACAATCATTAAGTTGGCATCATATAAGGCAGGTTGGGCTTTCTTAGCAATCCTAAGATAATCTAACTTGGGTTCACCTACCTTACTTTCACTATGCTTGTCACGCAACTTTCTGTGCTTATGAATCATTTGGGCAGTCTGTCTGGTTTGGTCTTGTGTGTACAACTTATCTTCAAGCTTATTCTTTAATGTTTTAAGTCTGGTGAAATCATTTAAGAGTTGTGTTTCCTTTTCTTTGAAATCTTGTTTTATTGTATTTAAGTGTTGTTGGACCTCCTGTTTCTGTTTAATAGTCTGATCCAACTGATTTTTCAAAGAATTTAACTCTTGTTTTAATGTTTCTTCCCTTACATTACGCTCTGAGATAAGAGTATGCATTTGACTTTCCATTTTCTGCTCACGTTCAGTTAGTTCAAACTTAGCACGCTGTTCGTACATGTTCACTTGATCTTTATATATGTTTAATCTAGTGGTGAGGGAGTCATTAGGGACAAGCACAGTGTTTTCATGCCACTCACAAGCATTATCTAAGGCACTAGCATTATCTAAGGCATTCAGATTATCTACAACACAAGCACTATTAACAACTGAAGATTCACCAGTTTGTACATCAGACATGTTGTCATGAGTCACATATTGTTCATATGGAATAATATTACTATTACCCAGATCAACAATATCTGATTCAATCACATCTGTCTGTTGTACTTCGTTGGGAATCTGCAGTTCATTATCCACATTATAAGTGTCATATAATTTTAGTACCTCAGATATCACAGATGCATTGGAGGTACCAGCCTGTTGAGGTGATGAGACCATAGAGGACAAGTTAGCCATGAAGATTGTTTGAGCTGTTGGTTCATCATCCACATCCGAATCAAATGCATCACAATCTTCAGCCTTGAAGATGTTGGGATCATTAAGCGCCAGATCCTGAACCGGTTGATCGTCCACATCAGCATCAAAAGTATTGCCTTCATCACCAGCCAGAAACAACAGTTCTTCTTCATCCAACACTGCTCCACTTTCTTGAGCTTGCATCAACAGCATTTTGTCCTTGAAGTAGTCAGCATTCTGAGGACGTTTTGGTTGATTGCAATTTCTAGCAATGTGTCCCAGTCCACCACAGTTATAACACTTGGGCTGTCTCCCCTGCCCTTGATTTGCATTACCCATTCTGAACTGCCCAATACCTCGAACCATATTCCTTTGATTCTGATTTTGTCTCCCCTGCACATTCTGAACCACAATCTTTCCATCCTCTACCATAGCTAAATTGCGAGGGTTTGATGAGGTTCTGAGTTGGTTGTTAGTCTGAGGGAGTGTTGCTTTGAATTGGTGAACAAGTAAGGACACTTGGTTGGTGAGGTTAGCAATCAATCTGTCGGTGTGAGAGTGCCCTGAATCCAGTTGTGTGCTCAAAGTTGATGGTGATGAATAGGGATGACGATAAGCTTGATCAGATGGTGATTGGTTGAGTGGTTGAGTATTAGCAACAAGAGCAAGTGGATCATTTGGTGAAGTTGGATTGAGTTTTTCTCTCAACAGACGATCATATGTGGCATGTTTCTCATGTTGCTGCAGATAGGCATTCAATTGTTCATAATTAGTATCTCTCAATCCCTTGTTGAGTTTCACAGCAGTGATAAATCTGTCCCATTCAGGAGTCATGTTGTTCACGAACTTGGAGTTAAGTTGGATGTTTGGCATTGTCATTTTGATCATTCTCATATCATTTACCAACTTGTGGAATCTCACATAGTAGTCCGTGATGTTCTCTCCTGAGTTCATTTTGAAGTGTTCAAACTCATCATACAATTGTGACTCCCGATCTTCCTTAGTGAGTTCTGACCCAGCCAATAGCATCTTAACATTGTCCCATACTGCTTTTGCTTCCGTGTTGATGTTGATGAGTTTGTAAATATCTTTGGGAAGACCTTGAATGACAATGTTTGAGGCTCTAATATCGGCATCGTACCTCTTCTTTTCCTCTTTATTAAGATCATTGTAGTTTCGAGGTCTGTCGATTCCCAAAGTCACAGTTCCATCTTCACCAGTTGTAACAACGTCTCTGGTGGTGCCCATCTGATATGGTCCTTCGTCAATTGACTTGAGGATGTTAACTCCATTTTCTTTGCCCAAACAGTAGAGCCGTATTCTTTGTGCCTACGACTCATAGTCCGTCCTATCAAGCATAGGCGGACGGGTATCGGACCCTGCTGCTTGAATATCATCTGATGCGGTGCTTGTTATGGTGGCCATTATGAATACGGGATTTTACTGATCTTGTGATTTAACCGAGAAATCGAATCTTTCGCGGGAATTTCTAAAATCACCAAGACACAAACCGTAAACTAAGAGTAATCAGACAAATCGCAACTTTTGGAAACAGGACAAGTCGCTATTAACAATGACAAACCGCAACTTTTGGAAACAGGACAAATCGCAACCTTGATTGACACAAGTCGCCACACACAAAACGCAACTTTCGGAAACTGGACAAGTCGCTAGATACAAAACGCTAACTTTTGGAAACTGGACAAGTCGCTATCTTGACAGACACAAGTCGCTACACACAAAACGCAACTTTCGGAAACTGGACAAGTCGCTACTGTGACACAAGTCGCCAGACACAAAACGCTAACTTTTGGAAACTGGACAAGTCGCTACTGTGACACAAGTCGCCAGACACAAAACGCTAACTTTTGGAAACTGGACAAGTCGCTATCTTGGTCAAAACGCTACCCACAAAACGCCAGACACGTCGCTTTCGTAGCGATTTGTCATTTTTACCAAAACCGGTAATAGTCCAAAACGCAACTTCGAGGAACCACAAATCGCTACTTTCACTTACCCACCAATACACAAAACGCTACTAAGAACGTTTTACCGAGAGACAAAACGCTACGAAGAACAACTTAGTACAAACCTTCGAATCTTCCAACAACTGCCACACAACGCCTCAAACTACGATTCCAAGCACCAAACACTACTCCTATGTTATCCCTAAGCTAGAAAGTACAAGATCTAACACCTTATATCAACAAAACAAAGCACAAAATGGATTTTAGAGAAACTAAATATTCAAACCAAAAATGCCCCAAAACTCCACAAATCCGTGAATATACCCTTATGTGAACCTAACCATGGCTCTTGATACCAATTGTAGTATATTCACTTACAAACAAACACATGATTTGGGACAAGATGATGGATCGAATAGTAGAAGAAGAAGAAGGTAGAGAGAGAAGTGGAACCTAGAGAGAGAAACAAGTGTATATTAGCTTGATAAGCAAATGAGGTCCAACCCTCTCCTTTGGTGGAGAGGGCTTTATATAGTTCTTACATAGGGTACCCCTAGTGGGCTGTGGAGCGAGCTGACAGTGGGTAAAGACCCGACCCACTCCACAATATTAATAATAACTAAACTACTAATAATATTACTAATTATCCTACGAGCTATGATGTGCCACTAAGTACTCGGGGTGACCGAGTCTTCAGCTGAATATTCATATTCCTAACACCAAGTATGCTCAGGAAATCCTGAAAAAGCATGGTATGACTAGCTGTGACACCTATAATACACCAATGTCCTCCTCATCCCCGAAGCTAGATGCTGACATAAATAGGACACCCATTGATCCTACAAAATATCGTAGCATCATTGGGTCAATCATGTATCTCACAGCTAGCAGACCGGATGTTGTATTTGCCACGTATCTATGCTCCCGATATCAGTCAAGACCAACTGAGCGGCATTTTTCAGCCGTTAAAAGAATCCTTAGATACATAAAGGGAACCATTAATTTGGGGATCTGGTATCCAAAGGATTCTGGCTTTGAACTTGTAGCTTTTTCAGACGCTGACCATGCAGGGTGTTTAGACACGCGAAAAAGTACATCTGGAGGAGTACAGTTTTTAGGTGACAAGCTCGTCTCTTGGCAGTCAAAGAAACAAGATTGCACATCACTGTCATCAACAGAATCTGAATATGTAGCCATGTCTTCCTGCTGTTCTCAAGTCATTTGGATGCGATCACAACTGATGGACTACGGATACGTACTCAACAAGATTCCTATGTATTGCGACTCCAAGAGTGCCATTGCCATTTCATGTAACTCCGTGCAGCATTCCAAGTCCAAGCATATTGATCTCCGATACCATTTCATCAAGGAGCACGTGGAGAAGGGTACTGTTGAACTGTATTTTGTGGGTACTGAACACCAATTGGCGGATCTGTTCACAAAAGCCTTGCCTCATGCAAGATTTGTGGATCTGGTTCACCGGATTGGTATGAGATGCTTGACTCCGAGTGATTTGGAAAATTTTCTCAAAAACAATTAAATGAGTCAAACATCTTCCCTATCTATGTAAATATTTCTTCTTAAAAAAAAATGCAAGTACAATCCTTATCAACACTTTGTTCATTTTTATTAACCGTCATTAATTATTTTCAAACAAGTATTGAGGGGGAGACATAAAATTTTCCAAAATTTTCAAATTTGTACTTGCATGCTTTCTGAAATTTGTTGCTTCACAAAGTTGTTTTGGTGATAATCTCAAATGATGGAAAAGTTTTGTGATATTTTTGCTTAGTTTGTGCCAAATGTGTTAAGTAAAAATACTTAAGTGGATAGGACCTTAATTGCAAAAACATAAGGTTTAGGGACTATTGGTGTTAAAGTGACAAAAGATTAAATTCTAATAAAAGAAGATAATATCACCGCAGTTAATACACTTCAACCACTTCACTGACAAAATCACATCCACAGTAAATACTATCACCAAACCGATCAATGGCCCACATTCAATCTGCAAATCGATTTGAGATTAATCAAAAGTGTGAGTGTTTTAATGATTATTACATGATCTTAAGCAATGGTTTTAAAGGATTTTACAATCCAACGGTTGAATCTCTCAAAAATAAATGTTTTAGATCTAGGGCTTGCGTAAAATTGGGGAAACTCAATTTTAAGTGTTTGTGATATGTTTATTGGTACGATGATGCTTAAAATATGATTATAATCCATGTATACATGCTTAATTAAACCCAGAAACTTGCAATTTGAATGTTCTTGATTTAGGGTTTTAGCGTATGAATTGGGGAAAATCATGTGCAAGTGTTGTAATGTAATTAATGTGTTCTAGTGTTGTTGTTATGCCTCGAACTGAATACTTGTTGCCTTAGATTGAACCCAGAAACATCAGATATGCTCAATTGAATTTAAGGGTTTATGAAGAACACGAGTGACACATTCAGTTTGATTCTTAGGATTTTATGGTTAAAAGTTGTTATAACTTGGTCTGAATGCTTAGAAACATCATAGGATTTCAATGAAACATGCTGATAACATAAATCTCAAGTGAATGTCAAATGCGAAAAAAATCTGCTGAGTCATACGTCTACAAAGGATATCGAAATTTCTTGTATGAGAAGTTTTCGAAATTGAAAAGTTTTTTTGCAATTGGAAATTTTTTCGCAGTTTGAAAATTTTTTCGCAATTGGAAATTTTTTTCGCAATTGGAAAAGTTTTTCGCAATTGGAGAAGTTTTTCGCAATTGGAGAAGTTTTTCGCAATTGTAAAACATTTTTCGCAATTGTCAAAATTTTTCGCAATTGTCAAAGTTTTTCCAAAATCATGTTTCAACTTGTGTTATAAATTTGAAATATCTTGCTAAGTTAAGGATCTCATGTGAATCATTAAGTTTTAACTAATGCTAACCCACATGTATCTTGCAAATTGGTGTTAAATGATGTTTCAGATTTTTCACAATGTCTGCACCAGTACAACAACCACTACCCATGATCTCTAAGGAAGAACTGTTTCCTCAAGGTTACAAGGCTAAGTATGGAAACAACAATGCAAGAGTAGTCTTTGACAACATCAAATGTGCTGAGCCAAGTTGCCGAATAGCCATTGAAATTCTCAGGAGACATGAATGCAACAGCATCTTGGAGAATTCAGATAATGTCCCAGAATTGTACATTCATCAAATGTGGAATACCATTGACCTCGATGACTACAACAGATATTTCACATGTACTCTGGACAGAAAACAAGTCAAAGTCACACCAATACACCTTCGAAAAGCCTTATCCCTACCAGATCCACCTGAAACATCAAACCAATTTTGGCCTGTACCATCTGAACAAGATATCCTCGAGTTTCTTCTCAACATTGGTTATGATGAGAATCTCGATCTTCCACTCACAACAATTTCAAGCATCAATGCTAAATCAATTCCACAACCGTGGAGAGCCATTTACTACATTTTGGTTCGCTCGGTTTTAGGAAGAGATAGCGGGCATGAGCACCCAAGACTTTCACATGTTCAACTCTTCTGGGGAATTGTTAACAAGAAAAATCTGGACTATGCGGCACTCATATGGGAAGATCTTGTGTTTCAGATAAGAGGCCGTAAGAAACCTGTAACAAGAATTCCATTCGTCCGATACACAAAGATGCTGATCAGCTATCTCATTGACAAGAACTCCGACATCTCTCCTCGACCTGAAGACAGGGAACTTCATGTGATAAGGATGGATAAGCCTCTCAAGTCAGTCTATTTTCCTAAAGATAGTACTCACAAGCAAGGGTCAAGACTGCCGGAAGAATTGTTGACCGAGGAAATCAAGGATACTCAAGCCTACAGAGACTATGACTATGCATACGACCAAGGCCAGGTCGGGTTCACTAAGCATCGTGAAGGAACGGTTTCTACCAAAACTCGTTCTAAAAGCCGTAGAATTGGGAGTGCCTCTAGTGCTTCAAAACAACCACAGAAACATCCAAGAACACTCAAAATAAGAGTGCCAACTCAACCAAAACCCAGAGTGGAAGAAGTTGGGATACATGAGGAAAAGGAAACTGACTTAGATGAATCAGAATCAGAGGAAGAAGTTACAGTTAAAATGACAGATGCTGAAATTGAACTTCAAAATCAACTCGATTTTCTTAATGCAAAGAAGGCCAGTATGAAGTCAACAAAGGAAGATGATTCCAGAAGGGCAAAATTGACAATTGAGAAAATAAGGGAGTATGAAGAAAAGAAAGGAGCTGGAGCATCAGGAACTGTTCAAGAAGCCGACTTGATCCACTCTGATCCGGTTAATCAACCCGGAGGGTCTGGAGCAGCTACATCCATAGTTCAGCATGATACGGTTATTCAAATCGAGATGGCTGAATCTGTTATTTCTCAACCACCAAGTTCGGTTAATCAACCCGACTTGGAAGCTCAAACGTCAGAAAAGGAGAAAGATCAAGGGAGTAACATAGTTTTAACCGATAAAGAAATTTCAGATTCCATGTTTAACAATGACCAGGAGGGGGAACAACACTATAATGATGATATGGACTGGAATGTAGAAGAAGAACGGGAAATATTTGGAGAGAAAACTAATGATGATGCAAAGAAACTTGAGGCTGAGCATGAAGCAGCATTAAAGAAAAAGGAAGAAGACGAAAAAGCAAATAAAGAAGCCGATAGCTACATTCGCTCACCATCAGTCCCTCCATCTGAACTTGCTATGGTAGTTAATGTACCTCAACAAGAGCAGACATCTAATCTTGTTCAGCCTTATCCCATATCATCACCAAAACCTACAACACCTCCTGAGTCACCTCCCAAGAATCCATCACCACCATCCTCATCTCCTAAGGACTCTGCTCCTCCCAATTCACAATCATCTATCCCTTCACTTACTCCATCACCAACAAGATCTCCATCACCAAAAGCCAAAGCAACAGTTTCTGAACAAATCAAATCAGCCATAAAAGGTAAGTATGTGAGAAGAATTGCTCAAGTGACTAGAATAGAGGTTGTCTCACCTGCTGCAAAGAAACTCAAGAAAGCAGTTAAACTCGCCCAAGCCAAGAAAGTTAACCAAACGAGTGCACAACTGGCTGAGATGCAAACCTTAGTCAAGAATTTGTCTCAACAAATGGGAGAGATGCAGCAGACAAAGCTAAAAATGGATGAGTTTCTAGCTTATGATGTAGGCGATAAAGTTAAAGCCAACACGAGACATTACGTCAAGAAGTTTCTGCTAGATATTCAGGAAAACATTGAAGCTTACATCGACACAAAAGTAGATGAGAAGGTCAAAGATCTAGCACTCCAACAGAAACATCTTCTTGAATATTCAGTTGCAGAACTTCAAGACGCCCTCTTCACCAAATTGCTTGCACAATCCACCCTCAGCTACACTGAAATGCCAATCCTGGATGCTATTCGTGCCAACATGGAATCATGTAAGACTGCAGCTGATAAAGGCAAGCGTCAACATGATGATGATAACCAAGATCCAGACACCACTACAAAGAAACAAAAGACTGGTAGTGGATCTGGGATTCACATTACAGAACCAACCGGAACAACTACAACATCCTCTCAACCTCCAAAGAATCCAGAATCTGGTCCGACAGCAACAGAGCATCATTATGAGCACTTCTCCACTGAAAACGTAGATTTTCAACCACAAGAGGATCAGCCACAATCACCACCACCATCACCACCAAAATCAAAACCTTCAAGCAGCAAGAAAACCTCCAAAGAACCAGCTGTTGTCACATGGCTTGATGATGATGAAGATGTGAATGGCAATGAATGGTTTGATCAACTTGCCAGTGCTCAGATCCAAGACGATGAAGCTTCTAAAGTTGAAGACAGTACGTTTGAATTTACACACAAAATCAAACATACTCTAAATGTGAAGAAAATGACAAAGAGAGAACTTCGTAGGATCAAAAATGATGCCTTCATTCTTCTTAAAGACAAATCTGCAAATGCGGCTGAGCTGGAGTATCACCTTGAAAACATTGCTCGTGCAATGTCAAGTGAGTTTGACTGGACGAATCCAGACATACTCAGGGTGGGTGGCCGTGACAACAAAAACCGTCCGTACATCACAGACTAGACCAAGCCACTACCTGTGATCAGAAAACCTCATGGAACTTCAGAAATTCCCTTCCAGTTCTTTTTCAACAAAGATCTTGAACTACTCATGCATGAAGCATCAAGCAAAATGAAGTATGCAACTTCAATTACCTTCACTCCTGCAGCAAATTACCAAAATCCTGCCATTGAGGAAGCTGCAATTCACCAGAAGATCTTCATCAAACAACAAGTGATCTATGATCGTGATGCTGAATTAGGAATCCATCACTGGTATGATAAAAGGAAGAACTGGTACAAGTATAAACTTAGCCAAAAGTCTCGAGAACAAGTCTCCAGTGACCTCAGGATCATGGCAGTAATTAGTGTTTCAGGATCAAAGAAGTATGATTACACATTCTTATCTGAGATCACCGTCAGACGACATGACAACCAGCTCTACTCGTTCTCAGAAGCAAATTTTCCTGACTTGAGTCTCAATGATATTGAAGACTTGTACCTCATCAAAATACAAGGAAAACTGCAACATCTTTCTACCGATCTTCAGTATGCTTTTAGTGCGGCTATCTGCCACTTCATCCGAAGAACGATAATCAAAGAACGAGTAGAAGATCTTCAGTTAGGAGTGGAAAGTTATCAGCAGAAGTTGAATCTCGTTGAGCCCATAATGTTCTTGGAAAACAACCGCGATGCTCAATATACCATGAAGAAATACCCAGTCTTTGGGTTCGTCTACAGAAGTGCAACACGTACAAACCATTTCATGTCATTTCACGAGATTCATAAATTCTGTGACGATACGCTGAAAAACGTTAGAGATGGGTTAGTTCTTCGAGTTCGAGATCATGAGTTGAAAAAGTCGACAAGGTGGACACATAATGAGCTCAAACAAGTGATGCAGTTCATCTTGAAGATCGAAAGAAGGTTGTACCGGAGGGATCATATTAGGAGACTAGAGAGTTATGTTGGCGGTCGTCCACCATTTCCTATTAGACTATTTCAAAGGACGGACCCAGAATTCACAAAGTTTAGCAAAGGAGGTTGATGTAAGCACATGAGTTCATAATTCATCAATTCTTATTTCATCATTCTTACCATATGCCTGTAACATTACCGGGCCTGTCTCGTTGACATTAATTTCCTGCATGTTGGCCATGAGCATCACTGCAACATTTGCCTCCAAGTCTTCCATATCATCATCAGAATAAGCGTTGGCCATAAAGCTTTGCTCTTTCTGAGTCAACATTCCTGCAGCCTTTTCATCTTTGAGAGCCATTAGAAGAGCTTCTTTATGAAATGCACTACCCTGAGTCCTAGGCTTAGGGCAAGCATTTGCCATATGACCACTGCCTCCACAATTGTAACAAGTGATTGACGTGTTTGCAATTCCTCTTCTGTTAGTGCCAACATTCTGAATTCCCCTTTGTGCGTTTCCCATATTATTTCCACTGCCCCCAGCTGTGTTGAACCTCTGACCTCCTGAGTTAAACCTTGTACCATAATTACCCATGTTTCCAGACCCAAATTTACTAGAAGACCGATTCTGAATCTCAACTCTACCATCATTTACGACTGCTTGGTTCCTGGTGTTGGATGAAGAACGAAGACGATTGTTTGACTTGTTGGAGAACTTGTTGAATGCTCTTGCAATTAATGCAAATCCTTCATTGAGAGAGTTAAACACATCATCTTCTTCATCATAATCAGCATTGGAATAGAACATGGAGTCGGTATTGTTGTATGGAACTAGTTGGTTATCAGAATTCTGAGATGGTGCTTCATAAGGAACAATCTGATTGTTTGGTTGTGGTTGGAAACTTGGTTGAGATGGTGGTGGAACAAATTCTTGACTTGAGGGTGGAAAGTGTGACTGAGCTATCAGAGCAAGAGAGTTTGGAGTTGGTGCTGATGAGTAACCTCCTCTTGCTGCAATGTCCTTGTCTACCTCAGTTTGATGTTGCTTGAGATAATCATACAAAAGCCCATAAGAAACTTGATAAATCTTTTTGGCTTGCCTCACGAATGTCACATACTTCTGCCAGTCTGGTCCAAGACATCCTAAGAATTTGGAGTTGATAGCAATCTTTGGTAGAGGTATGTTATGACGTTCCAGATCATTGACAACATTGGTGAAGCGGTGATAGTATGATTCTAAGGATTCCCCTGGTTCCATCATGAAGTTATTGTATTCCATGTAGAGTTTGGATTCCAAATCCTCTTGGTTCAATTATGTGCCTTCCATAAGAAGATGTACATGCTCCCACATGTCCTTGGCTGTTTTCTGAGCATCAATACTCCTAAAGATTGGGTTAGGAATTCCTTGGAGTATGTAAGCCATGGCCATCTCATTGGCTTCTTGCTGAAGAGTTTGTTCAGTGGAATATTGAGATACTGGAATGGGAGTTGTAGTGTCTTCCCGTGGAGGTATAGCAGTTGGATCTCCCGGAACCAATGTTGAAGGAAGGGGATAAGGTCCTTCCATTATGACCTTTTTGAGATATTAACCATGAGGTTTCCTTAGTTCAACAAATCGAAGAAACCAGCTAGACCATTGCACATAGTTTCCAGGAGTCAGCATTGGTGGAGTTTCAAACGATCCTGCTTCATGCCTGGATTGCTGACTACTGATAGCTTCACACATTTTTGTAAACCAATGAGGTTCTCTTGATGAAGGTTGGTAATTTTGCATCTGCATTTGAGTTTGTGGAAGGATTTGTTGCTGAGGTACTGATTGTTGAGGGAAAAACTGATGTTGTTGCACAAAAGCATGTTGTTGTGGATATTGAGGATGAAATTGTTGTTGTTGCTGATGATATTGTTACTGTGGATATTGCTGTAGCTGGTAGTAGTAATTGAAATGTGGTGGTTGAGACATTCTTGTATTTTTGTTGATCGTTAAGATAATTAAGATGTGTGTTATGAGTTATGAGGTTTGGTTTTGGTTAATTGAGGTTTTTGTCCAATTTCGAAGAAATGTTACTGTTCACTCCAATTGCGAAAAACACTGTTCACACTGCCAATTGCGAAAAATTCTACGAATTGCGAAAGAAACGTCCAATTGCGAAAGAAACTTCCAATTGCGAAAGAAAATTGAAAATTGCGATAAACTATCTAATTTGCGAAAGAACTTAGCAATTGCGAAAAAATTATCTGAATTGCGATATGAAAAGGCAATTTCGATAAATTAATCAGAATTGCGAAAGATTATCAAAATTACAATTTCGATCACTTTCTCAATCTCTCATACAAGAGGTGAGAATTAAAGCCAAGTCGAAGTATTTTCACTAACTTCTACAAGCTAGAAAATACTGAGTACCAATTCCGAAGATTCTTGTGATTTGCGAGAAACACTGTCAATTGCGAGAAACCCTCTTTTCGCCAATTCCGAAAAACCCTCTTTTCACCAATTCCGAAAAACCCTCTTTTCACCGACTTTTTTCGAATTTCGTCTAGAACTTTCCACGATGATGATTAGTCGATAACAATGGTTTTTAACGATTAAAGCTACGTAAATACGAAGATTTTTGCAACTTTTAAGGTGAAAAACTAAGATTTTTGTGAAGATCTACAACTAACAATGATTAGAACACTTGTTTTTTAACGCAACTTCGAACAAAAAAAACTCAATGAAAAACCAAACGTAAATGACAAGCTAAACTTAATAACGATGTAATCTACTCTTAAACACACACGTTAACTATCCTTAGGCGAATGATACCACTTGTAGGTCCTCTTAATTAACGTAACACAAGCTAATCTATACTAGATAAACGACGACTACTACTTAACTATAAGCTACGAAATGAAACAAATAACTATAAGAGAATTACGAGAGATTAGATAACAATAGAGAAGAGATTAAGAAGAAAGAAGATTGGATGATTAACATTCATACAAAAGAGTAGCAAGGCTTACGCATAGAGAATGAATAACCAACAAATGAAATGTCACCCCATGCCTTCTATTTATAGGCTTACAATTAGGGCGACATGAGCTAATACAATTCTAGAAGGTTTCACTTAAATGGCCGTTCCATGGATCACTAATGGACCGCGCCTTTATCTTAAACATATGATCCATAATTAAGCAACATTCTATCGCAAATGAACAAGACTTGAAATATGAATAAAACGTGTTCCTAACAATTGTCATTGTAGAGAGTGATAAGGGGTACTTCTTTTCAACCAACATGTAAAACTGAATTCCTTTCATTGCCACAGTATGAATTCCACAAGAGTCATACAGCTTCCAAAATAATACTTCTTTTCCAAACTGAGCTCTCCAGACTTCATCTTTACAGTGTGGTTCAAACATAACTTTCAAATCTCCCCATAAAACTCTATCCATGATGTCAGTTGGCCTTATAGATCCATATTTAGCCTTAACCAACTTCCACAGAGTTTCTAAATCCTCTCTATCAAATCTTTTTAGCATATGACTAAAAGTGATAAACTTCTGAGACTTTCCATCAGCTCTCACTATCTCCCAATATGCTTTCTGGCCCTCTTTGTGAATTCTCCAATCAACAATGCTAGGGGGCTTTGTAGCTAAAGGTTCAACATCTATAGGTATTTTTTCATCATCTGATTTGACTACCATATATTGTTTTAGCTCAGCTGTACATTTTTCTGCATCCACTTTCTGCTTTTTACTGCTCTCTTGCTCTATCTCTGCTCTTACTCTCTTAGAACTTCCTCCTACCACCTCTGTTTCCATGAGCACAAATGTGTTCACTCTTTTGAAAACCTTATCAAATACTTCTTGAATCTTTTCAAAGCTCATATTCTTCAACTGACCAGGCTTCCATTGATCCATGTTCTTTAGATAGCTACACATTACACTCCTTTTCTGAGCTTTGGTTGGTGATTTGTTCCTTTTAGCTTCTACCCTCTTCTTAGCAAATAAATTTTTCCTCTATTCTATGAACTCCATAAGCAGCTTAGCTTTCTCTTCCTCAGATAATTGTTCCTGCTCTTCTTTTTGCAGTTTCTGAGCCAAAAGAAAATAAACATCACACTTGGCCTCTATATCATCCCATTGGTCCATTAGTGCAATTTTCTTAGCATCTTTTTCAGCTGCAACTCTTGCTTTCTCTTTCAACACTCTGTCTTCTTCATCATACTCTTCTTGTAACTTTTAGCAGCTTCTTCATCAGCCAAAAGTTGTTCTTTCCATGACAGAGGTTTTTTCACAGGTTCTTCTATCAAAATTCCTTTCCCTTTGCCCTGTGGATGTGATAGAACAGTTGTTGTTATTGTTGTAGAAGCTGGTTCTCTAATAACAACCCCTTTAGTTGGTGGCTTTGCACTCTTCAAACCAGCCAGAGCTTGAGCCAAAGTGAGGTCATCTTCAGTAATTGTAGCACTAGCAGTAGTATCTTTAAGCCCAACTATTAGGAATATGAATATTCAGCTGAAGACTCGGTCACCCCGAGTACTTAGTAGCACATCATAGCTCGTAGGATAATTAGTAATATTATTAGTAGTTTAGTTATTATTAATATTGTGGAGTGGGTCGGGTATTTACCCACTGTCAGCTCACTCCACAGCCTACTAGGGGCACCCTATGTAAGAACTATATAAAGCCCTCTCCACCAAAGGAGAGGGTTGGACCTCATTTGCTTATCAAGCTAATATACACTTGTTTCTCTCTCTAGGTTCCACTTCTCTCTCTACCTTCTTCTTCTTCTACTATTCGATCCATCATCTTGTCCCAAATCGTGTGTTTGTTTGTAAGTGAATATACTACAATTGGTATCAAGAGCCATGGTTAGGTTCACATAAGGGTATATTCACGGATTTGTGGAGTTTTGGGGCATTTTTGGTTCGAATATTTAGTTTCTCTAAAATCCATTTTGTGCTTTGTTTTGTTGATATAAGGTGTTAGATCTTGTACTTTCTAGCATAGAGATAACATAGGAGTAGTGTTTGGTGCTTGGAATCATAGTTTGAGGCGTTGTGTGGCAGTTTTTGGAAGATTCGAAGGTTTTTACTAAGTTGTTCTTCGTAGCGTTTTGTCTCTCGGTAAAACGTTCTTAGTAGCGTTTTGTGTATTGGTGGGTAAGTGAAAGTAGCGATTTGTGGTTCCTCGAAGTTGCGTTTTGGACTAATACCGGTTTTGGTAAAAACGACAAATCGCTACGAAAGCGACGTGTCTGGCGTTTCGACCAAGATAGCGACTTGTCCAGTTTCCAAAAGTTAGCGTTTTGTGTCTGGCGACTTGTGTCACAGTAGCGACTTGTCCAGTTTCCAAAAGTTAGCGTTTTGTATCTGGCGACTTGTGTCACAATAGCGACTTGTCCAGTTTCTGAAAGTTACGTTTTGTGTGTAGCGACTTTTGTCTGTCAAGATAGCGACTTGTCCAGTTTCCAAAAGTTAGCGTTTTGTGTCTAGCGACTTGTCCAGTTTCCGAAAGTTGCGTTTTGTGTGTGGCGACTTGTGTCAATCAAGGTTGCGATTTGTCCTGTTTCCAAAAGTTGCGGTTTGTCATTGTGAATAGCGACTTGTCCTGTTTCCAAAAGTTGCGATTTGTCTGATTACTCTTAGTTTACGGTTTGTGTCTTGGTGATTTTAGAAATTCACGCGAAAGATTCGATTTCTCGGTTAAATCACAAGATCAGTAAAATCCCGTATTCATAATGGCCACCATAACAAGCACCGCATCAGATGATATTCAAGCAGCAGGGTCCGATACCCGTCCGCCTATGCTTGATAGGACGGACTATGAGTCGTGGGCACAAAGAATACGGCTCTACTGTTTGGGCAAAGAAAATGGAGTTAACATCCTCAAGTCAATTGACGAAGGACCATATCAGATGGGCACCACCAGAGACGTTGTTACAACTGGTGAAGATGGAACTGTGACTTTGGGAATCGACAGACCTCGAAACTACAATGATCTTAATGAAGAGGAAAAGAAGAGGTACGATGCTGATATTAGAGCCTCAAACATTGTCATTCAAGGTATTCCCAAAGATATTTACAAACTCATCAACTTCAACACGGAAGCAAAAGCAGTATGGGACAATGTTAAGATGCTATTGGCTGGGTCAGAACTCACTAAGGAAGATTGGGAGTCACAATTGTATGATGAGTTTGAACACTTCAAAATGAACTCAGGAGAGAACATCACGGACTACTATGTGAGATTCCACAAGTTGGTAAATGATATGAGAATGATCAAAATGACAATGCCAAACATCCAACTTAACTCCAAGTTCGTGAACAACATGACTCCTGAATGGGACAGATTTGTCACTGCTGTGAAACTCAACAAGGGATTGAAAGATACAAATTATGAACAATTGTATGCCTATCTGCAGCAACATGAGAAACATGCCACATATGATCGTCTGTTGAGAGAAAAACTCAATCCAACTACACCAAATGATCCACTTGCTCTTGTTGCTAATACTCAACCACTCAACCAATCACCATCTGATCAAGCTTATCGTCATCCCTATTCATCACCATCAACTTTGAGCACACAACTGGATTCAGGGCACTCTCACACCGACAGATTGATTGATAACCTCACCAACCAAGTGTCCTTACTTGTTCACCAATTCAAAGCAACACTCCCTCAGACTAACAACCAACTCAGAACCTCATCAAACCCTCGCAATTTAGCTATGGTAGAGGATGGAAAGATTGTGGTTCAGAATGTGCAGGGGAGACAAAATCAGAATCAAAGGAATATGGGTCGAGGTATTGGGCAGTTCAGAATGGGTAATGCAAATCAAGGGCAGGGGAGACAGCCCAAGTGTTATAACTGTGGTGGACTGGGACACATTGCCAGAAATTGCAATCAACCAAAACGTCCTCAGAATGCTGACTACTTCAAGGATAAAATGCTGTTGATGCAAGCTCAAGAAAGTGGAGCAGTGTTGGATGAAGAAGAACTGTTGTTTCTGGCTGGTGATGAAGGCAATACTTTTGATGCTGATGTGGACAATCAACCGGTTCAGGATCTGGCGCTTAATGATCCCAACATCTTCAAGGCTGAAGATTGTGATGCATTTGATTCGGATGTGGATGATGAACCAACAGCTCAAACAATCTTCATGGCTAACTTGTCCTCTATGGTCTCATCACCTCAACAGGCTGGTACCTCCAATGCATCTGTGATATCTGAGGTACTAAAATTATATGACACTTATAATGTGGATAATGAACTGCAGATTCCCAACGAAGTACAACAGACAGATGTGATTGAATCAGATATTGTTGATCTGGGTAATAGTAATATTATTCCATATGAACAATATGTGACTCATGACAACATGTCTGATGTACAAACTGGTGAATCTTCAGTTGTTAATAGTGCTTGTGTTGTATATAATCTGAATGCCTTAGATAATGCTAGTGCCTTAGATAATGCTTGTGAGTGGCATGAAAACAATGTGCTTGTCCCTAATGACTCCCTCACCACTAGACTTAACATATATAAAGATCAAGTGAACATGTACGATCAGTGTGCTAAGTTTGAACTAACTGAACGTGAGCAGAAAATGGAAAGTCAAATGCATACTCTTATCTCAGAGCGTAATGTAAGGGAAGAAACATTGAAACAAGAGTTAAATTCTTTGAAAAATCAGTTGGATCAGACTGTTAAACAGAAACAGGAGGTCCAACAACACTTAAATACAATAAAACAAGATTTCAAAGAAAAGGAAACACAACTCTTAAATGATTTCACCAGACTTAAAACATTAAAGAATAAGCTTGAAGATAAGTTGTACACACAAGACCAAACCAGACAGACTACCCAAATGCTTCATAAGCACAGAAAGTTGCGTGACAAGCATAGTGAAAGTAAGGTAGGTGAACCCAAGTTAGATTATCTTAGGATTGCTAAGAAAGCCCAACCTGCCTTATATGATGCCAACTTAATGATTGTGCCTGGTCATGCCCCACCTGATGTCTCATCTCCAGAAGAGAATGATGAAATTGATGTATGGAAAAGAGAAAGAGTGAATGAGAAAATGAAGGATCCCATGCGCATAGCCAAGCGAGTAATAGTCAAACCCCATGACTATTATAAGGAGAATTGCTTGACTGTGTTTGCACCTCAAAAGAAGCTAACGCCTGAACAAATTTTTTGGAAGATTGATATGGAAAAAAGGAAAGTTGATGAGCTTAAAGCAAAAACCCCATCCCTTAGGAAAATTGTTGTTGCGACGGTGTATCCTCCCAATACACCTAGACACTTAGTTCCTTTAACTATTCCTACTGAATGTAAGACATTAATTAGCATATATGTACTTTGTCAACTATTTGCTGATTTTGATAAAACATGTAAGAAGAGAATCACACCAACAGGAATTACAGAGGGGGAAAGGGGTTTCGAACAAACAAAAAGGTGTTACTTAACTGAGGTCATACCTTTCTTTAAACTTCTCAAAGAACATTTTGAAGAATTGGAAAAAGTTCTTAAAACTGAAGTTAATGACATGAAAGCAATGTTTAAAGATATGGAAAATGATGTAGCACAAAAGGCGATAGATATTAAGAGTCATGAAATTGAGAGAAAGAATATTCTCATCTTCAATGAGAACTTGATTGCTAGTTGTATTGCTCAGGACATATTTTACACTGCTACTGATGCTACATTAACTGCCTGTCAAATTCATGAGTATGCTATTGCTTTATATGTTACCCAGAATCGTGTTGTTGAGCTTGAGGGGGAGAATTTGAAATTGCTTGAAAAAATTCAAAATGATGACCATGATAACATGGTTAAACGTTTTTCAAAATTAGAGGTTGATTATCTGAATTTGCAACTCAAACATCAACACTTAGAAGAAAAATGCAAAATATCAAATGTCAAGACATCCTTGGATGCTCCTAAGTTTGATACATATTTTGAATTAAGCAAACGTGATGAAAAAATTCAAGCTCACACAAACACGATTCGACTGTTGAGGGCCCAAATTGCCCAATTGAAATCCAACAAATGTGATGTGTATGGCACCAATAAACCTTCGTCTTCAGATTCTCAGAATTTTCAATATCAAGACACCATCAATAAGTTACATTATGAAAATGAGTGTTTTCGAGAAGAAAATTCTAAGATTAAACAGCATTACAAAGAGTTATATGACTCAATTAAAGTTACTAGAAATAGTCATAATGAAAAGATAACTTCTTTGTTAAATGAAATTGAGAATCTTAAGACTCAGGTGAAAGGAAAAATGCCATGCACCTCTTGTAATTGTTTTGCATCAAAGGTCTCTGCTTGTAAAATGTACGAGGTTGATGTGGGGCCTATTCCATTTCCCATGAGAAACAACAGACCTGTTCATCAAATGTATCTCTGTCACCTTAGGGATGGACTTGATACTCTTCGTGAGGTTGTGGAAGAGGACAGAATAGAAAAACCACGTGATAAGGCAGTAGGTTATGCCTGCGTCCTCACAAAAAGGATCCAGGAACAGTTAGAATATGCCATTGGAACGGGTCCCAAGTCTAGCAACCTAAGAGATAGATTAGGTGCATCATCATCCACTATTAAAAACAAGCATGTAACCTTTGATTTGCCATCAAGAATATCAGAACCCAGCACATCAAAATCTGGAAAGCATGTGACAGTGAAACAAACTAATGTTCCTATCATTACTTCTACAGGAGTGAAATGTGACACCCAAGCTTGTGAGTCAAAGCCTAGAGGCAATGCAAGGAAAGATAGGACTGCGCCAGCTAATAGTGATCACAAGAAGAGTGTAGAAGCCCAAACTAGGAACAATAAGTTTGTAATGACTAGATTGAATCGTGTTGATTCTAGTATCAAAAGTACTGTAATTAATTCAAATTCTAATGCGGTCTATAAAACATGTGACAAATGCTTAATTTCTACTAATCATGATGATTGTGTTGTGACATTTCTGATATCTCATGCACCACCCCAAGTTAAGTATGTTAGGAAGACTGAAAGATGTAAGAAAGTTTGGAAGGCAACAGGAAAAACTTTTGCTACTGTTGGGTATCAATGGAGACCCACTGGAAGAAAATTCAGTTTAGGAAATAAATGTCCATTGCCTAAGTTGAATGATCATAGGTTTGTGAAAGTTAAAGAATGGAGGCCGACAGGTCGAATTTTGTCTCTAGGAACACAATGCCTTCCAAATAGTCCATCTGCTGACTCTAGGATTGTTCCCACTGTAGAGACTTCATGTATTAGCAAACACTGTTGCTCCTAAATTTGTGAATGCTAACCAAACGGACCCCAGTTTCACGTGGGGATCCACATATTTCAGTTATCCATATTTGTCTGTCTTCAAATGCAGGTCGTACAAATCGTCCTTTGGTATTTGGATTCAGGCTGCTCAAAACATATGACTGGGGATCGCTCACGGCTCAAGAACTTCGTGAAAAAGTTTATCGGGACAGTTAGATTCGGGAACGACCACTTTGGTGCGATTATGGGTTATGGAGATTATGTGTTCGGTGACAGTGTAATCTCACGGTATATTATGTGGAAGGATTAGGGCACAATCTGTTTTCTGTGGGTCAATTTTGTGATTCAGATCTAGAAGTGGCTTTCAGAAAACACACATGTTTCGTCAGGGAATTGGATGGTGTAGACCTTCTAAAAGGCAGTCGGGGCACAAATCTATACACCATATCAATTGAAGAAATGTTGAGATCCTCTCCATTTGCTTACTTTCTAAAGCCTCCAAGACAAAATCATGGCTGTGGCATCGTCGTCTGAACCATCTAAACTTCGGTACCATAAATAATCTTTCCCGCAAAGATCTTGTACGAGGCATGCCCAGACTAAAATTTGAGAAAGATCATCTCTGCTCCGCATGTCAACTGGGCAAAAGCAAGAAACAAACCCACAAACCCAAAACCGTCAACACCAACTTAGAAGTTCTTCACACCCTTCACATGGATCTGTGCGGCCCAATGAGAGTACAAACCATAAATGGAAAGAAATATGTTCTTGTGATAGTAGATGATTACTCACGGTTTACATGGGTTAAGTTTTTGAGAACGAAGGATGAAACTCCAGAGGTTATCATCAAATTGATAAAACAGCTGCAAGTAAGGCTCGACAAAACTGTCAGAATCATCCGCACTGACAATGGAACTGAGTTTGTTAATCATCAACTCAGAAATTTCTATGAAAATATGGGCATCACGCATCAGAAAAGTATCCCTCGCACTCCTCAGCAGAACGGTGTTGTTGAACGAAGGAACCGTACTCTGGTGGAAGCTGCGAGAACCATGCTTATATTTTCAAAGGCACCGATGTTTCTCTGGGCAGAGGCTATTGCAACAGCATGCTACACCCAAAACCGATCTCTGATTCATCCTATTCATGACAAGACTCCCTATGAGCTAATTCATAACAAGAAACCAGATCTTTCCTTTCTTCGTGTGTTTGGCGCACTTTGCTATCCGACTAATGATAGTCAAGACTTGGGAAAGTTAAGAGCTAAAGCAGACGTAGTATTTTTGTTGGTTACGCACCAGATCGCAAGGGGTACAGAATCTACAACAAGAGAACCCGACAAATCATGGAATCCATCCATGTCACGTTCGATGAGCTGAGTGAGCAACCTGCTTCAGGACAAACCAGTTCTGGACCCGATCTTAAACTTTTGACTCCTGGACCAATCAGTTCAGGGCTTGTACAGAATCCCACGCCTGCAGAGTCTTATGTACCACCAACTAGTGAGGAGTTGAAGAAGTTGTTTGATCCTATGTTTGACGAATATTTTGAGCCAACTAATGAAACGAACTCAAATGCTGCAGTTGTTCTTCCTAATGCTGATGCTCAAGTTCCGCAAGACTCTGAAGGCCCATCAGCATCTGTCTCAATCAGCTTCAATGCACCAGCTGCCAGTCAATCACCCTCATCATCTAATACTCAATCCTCTCCGGTGCTTCAAGAATCTGCAGATGACCATTCTTTGGAAGTTAATCCGTTTGCTCCTATAGATGATGTTCCTTTTGAGAATATCTTTGCTCCTGAAACTTCAACCCACACATCCTCTTTCGAAGAACACAGCACGGCAACATCAGTTCAAAACCCTCAACCTCATGATCATCTCAGAAAATGGACCAACGATCATCCAATTGACAACATCATTGGCAATCCTGCTCGTCCTGTATCCACACGTAAACAACTGGCCACTGATGCACTGTGGTGTTTCTTCAATTCCGTACTCTCCAAAGTCGAACCAAAAGATGCCAAAGAAGCAATGACCAAAGACTGCTGGTTCGAGGCCATGCAAGACGAAATCCATGAGTTTGATCGACTTGAAGTATGGGAACTGGTGCCTCCTCCAGAGTGCGCTATGATTATTGCTCTCAAGTGGATCTTCAAGGTGAAATTAGATGAGCATGGTGATGTGTTAAAGAACAAGGCACGGTTAGTTGCAAAAGGGTACAGACAAGAAGAGGGCATAGACTTTGAAGAATCGTTTGCTCCGGTGGCTAGAATTGAAGCCATAAGAATCTTCCTTGCCAATGCTGCTAGTCTGAATATGATAGTCTACCAGATGGATGTCAAAACGGCCTTCTTGAATGGTGACTTAAAGGAAGAAGTTTATGTAAGCCAACCCGAAGGATTTGTGGATGCTGAACATCCTACTCATGTTTACCGCTTGAAGAAGGCTCTTTACGGGTTGAAGCAGGCGCCTAGGGCATGGTATGATACATTGTCCAAGTTCCTTCTAGCAAAAGGGTTCTCCAAGGGAGTTGTTGATCCCACACTATTCACCAGGAAGTCAAGAAAACATCTACTACTTGTTCAAATTTATGTAGATGATATCATTTTTGCTTCATCTGATCCTAGTGAATGTGATAGATTTTCAATGGAGATGAGTTCCAAATTTCAAATGTCGATGATGGGACAAATGTCATTCTTCCTAGGATTACAAGTATCTCAAAGTCCCGGAGGTATTTTCATCAATCAGTCCAAATATGCTTATGAGATCTTGAAAAAGTTTGGATTCGATTCAAGTGAGCCAGTTGACACTCCCATGATAGATAGATCAAAGCTAGATGAAGATCCTTCAGGAATTCCAGTTGATCAAACAAAGTACAGAAGCATGATTGGATCCTTAATGTACATCACTGCTAGTAGGCCAGATCTTCTGTTTGCTGTATGCATGTGTGCTCGGTATCAATCCAAGCCTACCAAAAAGCATCTAGAAGCAGTGAAAAGGGTTTTCAGATATCTTCAAGGAACAGTCCATATGGGTCTCTGGTATCCTAAGGACACGGCCATGGAGTTAACGGCTTATGCTGATGCTGATCATGCAGGGTGTCAAGACACCCGTCGAAGCACTTCAGGAGGAGCTCAGTTTTTAGGGGAAAAGTTGGTCAGTTGGTCTTCTAAGAAGCAGATGAGTACTTCCATATCATCTACTGAAGCTGAGTACATTGCTATGTCTGGTTGCTGTGCACAAATCCTATGGATGCGATCACAACTTTCAGACTATGGACTCTCATACAACAAAATTCCCCTGTATTGTGACAACAAAAGCGCCATCGCTCTTTGTTGTAACAATGTCCAGCACTCCAGGTCAAAACACATCGACATCAGGCATCACTTCATCAGGGAACAGGTTGAAAAGGGAATTGTGGAGCTGTATTTTGTGAGGACAGAGTTTCAGTTAGCAGACATCTTCACCAAGGCTCTCCCGAGAGAAAGGTTTCAGTTTATTCTCCCACGTCTTGGAATGAAGAGCTTGACACCTGAAACCCTCAAGAGTCTTCAAGAAGAGAGGGAGGAGTAATGGATTGACTTCATATATCCTTGTATATAGTTGTATATATCTTAAAACAAAAAGAAAAGAGAAAAATATAAAACCTATAAAAACCATAAAAATCAGAAAATCACAAAAATACCAAAAATAGTTCTTCTAGGCATGTCTTCTGTTTATCGATAACATTTACGGACCTAGAAATATCATTCAATAATGACACGGTCTTTAAATGAAGCTCGAGCAGAAGTTATACTAACTGGTTAAAACATGTCTAAATGGCTTGTAGTTACTTCATACTGCAACCCGCGTTATACACTGGGGAAAGCATGTCACCAAAAGGACAGCTGTTCCTCCAACCAGGTGATGTTCACCTGGGCATGGATTACTTTATATCCATGTTTCCCCGACTTGATGTACGTTTCAGTGCATCATTTCTTGAAGAAGAAGAGAAGTCTTCTTTGCACCAAAACCCTCTTTCAATCTATGATTCTTCAAGAGAGTTTTGATGTCTCACAAGGTGGTAAATTGAATTAAATTTTCACAAATACTCGACGCTCAATTGAATGACTACAGCTCTTTAAATAGAAAAGGGTCATTAATTGAGGGGGAGAGTACTTGTTCAAATTTCTGACACCTTGCCAACTTTGTACAACATCAGCAGTGACACTCTCTCTTGGTTTGAGGGGGAGTATAGTATGCTCCATTATCAGAAAACATTAAATCGGACACATGTTAAATCGGACACATTTTCTCCCAATTTTCTAACTTATTTAAATCAATTGGGATCACAAATCTCAATGGTTTGAAATTTTTGATCGGGGGAGAGAATGTGATTTAAATATGAAATCTGATAAAATGTGATGTTTTGGACCTAAAAGTAAGCTCTCCCATATGTGCTAAACTCTTTTGTATACCAACGCACATATTGAGGGGGAGAAATGGCTTGTTGAAACAACAAGGATTTGGCATCGCATGAGATCGTGACTCAGACTTCAACAAATGAATTGACGAAACATATACTGTCATGAATCGAAAGGACATATCCTGGTCGGGTAATAATTTCAAGCTAGTCTAACTAGTGATGTAAGCGTATCTCGAAAAGGATGTGTTTGAGTAGAGTGTACCGTTTCGAGAAACTTTCTGTGGACTTGACCAGGCCGGGTAATAATTTCAAGCTAGTCTAACTAGTGATGTAAGTGTGTCTCGAATCGGTCATGTTCACTGAAAGTTGATCAATTCAAAAAGTGCGAGCTCTACCTAACATGTGCAAATTTATAAAACAATCACTCGAGCACATGTTGAGGGGGAGCATTTGAAAAATTCAAAACTCTCAAAGTGTTAGTAAAAAGTGTTTCTTAATCATGAACACTTTGAGAGATTTTTCAAAGATTTGGTTTATGGCAATTGTGGAAGAACACCAAAGACCGACCATTTTATTTATTGTATTGGAGTTATAAGGATGGTAAGGTTAGGTACAAGTTCCCACGATCCCGCCAGAGCCGGAGGGATCTACCCAGGGACAATCCACTAGTTAGTGTAGAAGTCCTTAGGTATGATTAAAAAAGAGAAAAGTGTGATTAAGGGAAGAGTGCCGACTGAGATGGAGCTAGTACTGGAACAAACCCAACAAGGTGCTAGTAATGAAGTCTCGGTAAGCACTGAAGGGGTTGAAGAATGAAAAAGAAATGTAAAGATAAAGGGTGAAAAGAAAGAAGCCCTCCTTACACTTTAGGCAGAAACCGGGTCAATTCATATGCTGTCAGAATCACTTGGTTGATTGTGACATTGAAGACAAAGTATCATGGACCCAGTGATACGCTGCACAACCCTCCCTAGCCACTAAGGTCCCTCAAAGGACTCTTGTTTCAATTGTCACGGAGTTCAATACATTTCTATCGTCTCTCTCACTCCGAGTTAGATGATATTGAAAAGTGGCAGTCCTCTCCAGCCTCCGATCACCAAATCAAAACGCACAATAGAGTCTAGAGCCACGAGATGCATAATAAGATCTCATAGGAACACGAATTATTTCTACACTGGTTGTTCAACATTAAGGACACCAGTTGTAAACTTATGAGTCCTACGCAGATCTTAGCAATCTGCCAGAACATTTATGAGGGAATTTGCAAATGCAATTCTCAATGAATGAATGGAAATTCCTGCCAGGGTCAACATCAAGCAGCCCTGAAAGCAGGTCACTTCGGTAATTCCTTGTGGATTACGCTTAGTGGTCGCGGCGGTTTCAAATGGTCTACAGTCGTGGAGTGATCTCCAGCGACTCACCTAATCGTTGATTTGCTATGGTAAATCTTTAAAACCCTTTGTGGGTTTCCGATTTAGGAACGGTCTTGGTAAGGATTAGAGAGAGTTTTCACACTATGCTGATAACAATCTCGAAGTCCAAACCTGTAAGTACCGGACGTTTTATTGCTAACTGTCGTATGCAGGAACACCTGGCAGTTGTAGCTGATTGCTGATGCAGCTGATAGAGGCTGTAGCTGGTTGCTGATCAAGATGCCAATCCATCACCACATGCTCGCACTACATCATATTCACAAAGTCATGATAACCTAAAAGACCTTCAACATCGCTTCTGCAAACTCTGATGCTGAAAGATCATGACGCCAAATAGTGTGAGCATGTCAAATCTATGAATAGTTCATCACATGGAGACATACTACTGAAAGATGACTTGGAAACACAAGTTGGATGATGACTTCAAAGAATCACCAAAGATCATCCAAGACAGAAGAACAGTCATCTGAAGTTCGCTGTTGTATGCAAAAAGATCATAGAAATTGAAGAATCAATGGTTACGAGCTATGAAGTCAAGATCCAAGAATGAAGTGCTAGAATTCAGAACATCACTTCCGGGGTGACCTCCCTTAGGGGGAGATTGTTAGGAATATGAATATTCAGCTGAAGACTCGGTCACCCCGAGTACTTAGTAGCACATCATAGCTCGTAGGATAATTAGTAATATTATTAGTAGTTTAGTTATTATTAATATTGTGGAGTGGGTCGGGTTTTTACCCACTGTCAGCTCACTCCACAGCCCACTAGGCGCACCCTATGTAAGAACTATATAAAGCCCTCTCCACCAAAGGAGAGGGTTGGACCTCATTTGCTTATCAAGCTAATATACACTTGTTTCTCTCTCTAGGTTCCACTTCTCTTTCTACCTTCTTCTTCTTCTACTATTCGATCCATCATCTTGTCCCAAATCGTGTGTTTTTTTGTAAGTGAATATACTACACCAGCAACACTAACATTTTCACCACTAGCAGTACTAACCTTAGCAGCATCAACAATCACCTCAGCAGTTTTAACCAACTCAACTTGTTCTTCCACAACAGCTTCAGCAGTATTAATACCTTCAACAATAAATTCAACACCCTCATTCATCACCACATCATCATTATCCTCCCCTACATCCATACCAGTATTCCTCCCCTGTTTGGAGGCATCCTCCCTCAAACTTTGTTCATTGTCATTAGAGGACTCTACCCTGGCAACAACATCAACCTTAAACAATCTTTTTAGCCAAGAGGTCCTTGACTTCTTTTTCCCTTCAAGCTTCTTCACCCTATTCTTCAACCTAGTAATTTTAGTTTGTTGAGAAGATGTGATCTTCTTCAAGTCAGAAACCTCCTTTTGCAAATTTGTACAAAGATCCATCAATTCCTTAAGTTGAATTCTACCCTCATCACTTTGGATTGTTGGGAATTAAACCAACAGTTGGTATGGTTCATTGAAAGTTAGTACGGTTGAAGATTTATTGAAGTATACATCAGCAGTTGGTACTGCTGATACATTGAAGTTCTTACTGCTTATATGATAAAGACAGATCGTGCATGGATAAATATAGAAAAGATATGGTATATATCTTATTTAGGTTTTGTGATACGGTTAGATGTTTTACTTGTATAGGACTCTATACATTATAAAAAGAGATCCTCAGTTAGGGTTTTGAGATATCCCTTCTTACGAATTATCAAGAGCTTCACGTTCATATTGTAATCGTTCGATATATATATTGAAGTGATTGTTTGGTTGATATTGTTTGTATTTTTATTTGTTCTTATTGTTTTATTCAATCAATCACCAAACACAAAACATCTTCTAGATACTTGGTAGTAAATTCCGCGTGCTATCAAGTATATACTCAAAGTATCCCTAACACAACGTGTGTGTTTAGATCCAGTCAAGTGGTATCAGAGACAGGTTTCTGATACTTTGAGTTTAGAAGATCCAGAAGAACACTTTTCTCTTACAACAAGGAAGATGCCTTTCTCAGACTCTGAGGTACATATACTTGAAAAATGTTCAAACTCTTGTCGTGCTTTAAAAGATTATGAAAATGTTAAGAAACAGTATGATGATCTTAGAGTAGAATTTAATCAAGTAAGTTTTAGTCTGTCAAATCATAAAAGAGGACTAGCTGTTTTGGAAGAACAAATTGTGTTTTATAAACAGAATGAGTCAAACTTCTCTGATGAGATAGGTGTTTTAAAGAGGGATTTGCAAATAAAAGATAATAAAATGAGTGGACTTGTATATGAACTAGAGAAGCTTAAAAAGGAAAAAGAAAACATCCAGTTAAGTGTAGAAACTCTTGAACATACTTCAAATGGAGTTAAGAAGATAGTAGAGAGTCAAATACTTAACAAAGCTAAATCTGGTTTAGGTTATAAGTCAGTTGCACCCCCTTTTAGAGGAATGTTTGCTCCACTAGGAATTAATTTAGCTCATACAGGTTTAGAAGAGTTTAAGGATATGGATTTTCCTGGATATGGTGTTAAGGTTAGTGAGAATCCTGTTAAATTTGTTAAGGCAGAAGATTCTTTTGTGAGTGCTAGTGATAAATCTCTTTCTGAGGGCAAGGTGTCCTCTGGTAGATGTTCAGATGGTCCAACCATAGAGGATTGGATATCTGATGATGATGAGGATAATGAAGTTAAGTCTAAAACCAATAAGGTTGCGTCTAAGGATAGGTCTGAGTCCAAGATTGATGTGAAACATGTTCCTAAAATGGTAAAGAATGAGAATATAAAACCAGTTAGGAATAATGTAAGATATGCTGAGATGTATAGGTCTAAAAGTAGATCTTCAGTTCCTAGGGGTAATCAAAGGAACTGGAATGGTTTTAAAACTCAACAACTTGGAGATGAATTTGTGATGCAGAATAAAGTGTGCTTTGTATGTGGCAAATTTGATCATTTTGCTGCTTATTGTGACTCTAACCCATGGAAGAAGAGAGATTTTGGGAATTCAAGGGTGAATAGGAATAAAAATGCTAGGGTAACTCAAAACAGTCCAACAAGAGATATTAACCCTAATGTGAATAAAAAATTGTCACCCAAAGCAGTTTTGTTAAGATCTGGAGTCAAAGCAGTTTCAACTGTTAAGTCAGCAGTTCCAACTGCTAGTTCAAACAAATGGTTTAAGAACAAACAAACTGTTACAAGTGCAAAACAACTTTCAAATCATGCACAAACAGTTAAAAGGCATTTTTATAAGAAAACAGCAATGACCAATCAGAAATGGGTGTCTAAAGCTAAACCAGCAGTCTCAAGTGCTAGGCCAGAAGTTCCAACTGCTAGGTCAGCAGTTCATACTGCTAGAAATATTAATGCTGTTAAGGGTAAATGGGGCAATGCTGTGAAGGCCTCAGCACGATGGGTTTGAAGACCTATCAAATCTATTGGTACTTCAATTGTTTTAAAAAGAATAAATTATGTTGATGTTAGAGGCAAACCTAGGTCTGTGATGGCTTGAGTTCCCCAAGGAAATTAATTCCTTGTGTATATGCAATGTTAGTCATATGCTTATTTTGTTATGAGGCAAGTGCTTTGCACTTTGTTTCTTTGTTTTTGGACTAACACTTGCAGGTATGGATGATTAGCACCAAGGAATTACAAGTGCTTTCTGTTTTGGACTGAATGGTGATTTGGAATGTCAAGTGTGAGATCTTGTCACACAACAAATGGTAATTGATTCACCATGTCTAACCAACATAAGAATCAACTAGTCCAGATCAAACGGTTTCTGGTAAAGACTACTCAAATCCGTTTATGGTTGACAGTTTACCAAAAACTGGTTGGTTATCAACTCACCAAATCTAAGTGTGAAGAGTTGGCTAGTCTATAGCAAACAGCTATTGGTAAAGACATGTCAAATCCGTTCATAGCTGATAGTTTGCTAAAAACTATAAGTGGACAAAAATGTTTTCGAATCCATATTAAACTTACAATTTGATTTTATCTCTGAAAACTTTTTGCTAACAGTTAGTACTGCTGGGATTAACAGTTTGGACTGCTGGCTTCACCAGTTCGTACTGATTGTTCAAACTTAGTTCCTACTGAGTTTATGCTCTGTGATACACCTCTTATAGAAGGTAATACATCTGGAAGTGTTGAGAGCAGTTTGAAACTAAACAAATGAATTGATGGTAACTTGTACAAATGGTCTTATTGGATGCTGAGCTTGGATGTCATATGTTCTAGTTCATCTGATGGTGAAGATTCTTCCAAACAGGGGAGGAATAAAGTTTGTTCTAGTTGCTGTTAAAGATGATTATGAAATTTAGGGGAGGAATTAAGAGTCAGAGATGAATTATAAAGAAGTGCATAAAAAGTTTATTCATTACAGAGGTGGATTCATTACATAAGCCAAACCAACAAAACCAACCAACTCCTAACACCACAAACCGATCAACTACCAACACACAAACCTAAACAAATCTAACACATAATCACTACTCAAGCTTCCTTTTGCCTTTGTCCTTGAAGTCTGACATGGATTTGTGAACTCCTTTGCTATTGATTGAGTTCCACACTTTCAAACTAGGAAGTCCCAAAACTTGTTTCTCAGGTCTTGGAAGTGGTTGATGTTTTTCCGGTACTTGATGTTTTTCTGGCACTTGAACCTTACTCATTTTTGCCACATCTTTCTCTATCTCTCTTGTCAATACAATTGATAGTGGAAGTGCTTGTTGATCATCATCATCAGAGGATATTGAAAGGTCATTGTCAGAAGATACTTCTTGAGCTTTTGGAGATGGGTTTTTGATAGTCAGATTAGTGTAGTTCGGTGGAAAGTAAGATCTCCATCCATCACTTTCTGAATCTGAAGAAGAATCTGATGAAATCTCAACAATGTTTGGATTGGATGAACTCATTGGGTTTGATAGTTGTGATTTGAAGGTTGATGTGAAGAATGATGGGTTAGTCTTTTTATAGAACCAATGGAGTTATTAAAGTATTTAAATGCTGGGTTGGTATAAGGAAGTAAATTCTTTGGGTTGGTACTTAGAATTAATTCCTTATAAGAATAAATTTAATTTTGGCAATTTTTGAAGAGTTGACCAAAAAGTGTACGATATGTGAAGAAAATTCCCAAGTGTTTCGAGATTAAAGATAAGTGTTTGAAAGAATCTACCCCATCAACATAAGCAGAAGTTTAATTCAAGAAACTTGTTGATTTGCATAGAAATCATAAGTTTAGGGGAGGATTGTTGGGAATTAAACCAACAGTTGGTACGGTTCATTGAAAGTTAGTACGGTTGAAGATTTATTGAAGTATACATCAGCAGTTGGTACTGCTGATACATTGAAGTTCATACTGCTTATATGATAAAGACAGATCGTGCATGGATAAATATAGAAAAGATATGGTATATATCTTATTTAGGTTTTGTGATACGGTTAGATGTTTTACTTGTATAGGACTCTTTACATTATAAAAAGAGATCCTCAGTTAGGGTTTTGAGATATCCCTTCATACGAATTATCAAGAGCTTCGCGTTCATATTGTAATCGTTCGATATATATATATTGAAGTGATTGTTTGGTTGATATTGTTTGTGTTTTTATTTGTTCTTATTGTTTTATTCAATCAATCACCAAACACAAAACATCTTCTAGATACTTGGTAGTAAATTCCGCGTGCTATCAAGTATATACTCAAAGTATCCCCAACACAACGTGTGTGTTTAGATCCGGTCATGGATTGTGTTACCTATCCAGAGAGGTGAATCATTGGGTATGTTAGACACAGTCTCAAACCTAGTTTGAGCATTTGTGCCCCCATGGTCTCTTGGCGCCTGGGACCTTCACCTGAATCAGTTCCATGGGAACTAGATCCATTAGAAGTTTCCTTGGATTGGGTCTTAGATATGTTACCACTATCCTGCTTTGCATCTAAGCTAGTAGCAATAGTGGCAGCCCTCACCAAACTGTCATCCTCCTCCTCATTGACAGCCTCATCTATATCCATACTAGGAACACTAGACTGAGGTATCTTAGTGCCCTTTTCCTTTGGCTTCCTAGGTTATTTTTAGGTCTTTTGTTGTTGGGAGATGGATGGTAGCAAAATTATGGGTGTGTGTTGGGTTTCAGATGGGTTTTCTGAACCTTCACCTTGGTTTTGTTGTTGGTTCTGCCCCAACATTGTTGGAAACAATGGTGTGACAGTCCCTAAAAAACCTTTACCTATTCTTTTCATGTTACTGAAAATCTTTTTGGTATGAGAAGGTGCAATATATGTTCTCTTATGAGACACCTTCTCTGAAAATTGTTTATTCAAAAACACTTGTAAAAACCTTGGATAGATATAAAATTTGTTTGAGAAAGTATCCAAGTTCTTAACCATACTATCAAAAATTAATTTTGAAAAATTAAACTTCTGGTATGTGGCCAAGCAGATAATGACAGATGCCATAATGCTGCTAAACTCGTTCCAAGAAGTTGTTTTTGGACTTAAGCATTGTAAAATAGTATGGATAAGAAACTTCCAATGAGGGGGGAAGAAGGCTTTATAAAAAGTGAGTTTGTCAAACTGCCTCTCATACCCCATCAATGCAAGGTTTTCAAAAATAGTGGAGTTTGGGAAACACTCAATACCTCCATCATCTGCTAGGCGAAGATTTCTCCTAACAGACATTTTAGTAATGATGATTTCCTGGCCATCTACAACGGCATGAATTTGTACTTCCTCATTGAGTGTTTTGACCTTAGCAGTAGACCAAAAATATTCAGTATGGGAAATATATATGGTAGGACTTACAGTTAATGCATACCTAATGGGGTGTGCATTCAAGAAATCAACAATTTCTGCAAATCCTTCGATTTCTTTGGGTTTTTGTAGAAACGCGATCATATTTGAGTATCAGCAAATTACAGGTTCGACATTGTTGTGATTTTTGAAATCGTGTTGGGTTTTACAATTAGATGATAAAATTGAGTTAGGGTTTCGTTTGAGAGAGTAATTGAACGGATTAAATCAATTATGTGAGTGAATGATTGATATAAACCCTTAATCGATTGAATTTATCAAATAGCACCCCCAATTAACCCAGCAGTATTAACCCTAGCAGCATTAAGTTAAGCCTAGCAGCGTTAACACAGCATTAACACAAACTCCATTCCAAACAGCTTATTTATCATCAATCCAGCACCTCTCTTTGCTAATCCTGCAAAATGTTAGTCCAAACACACAAAAACACAAGCCAAAACACTTTTACAATGAACACAATATTGATTATACCTAGCAGTTCTAAGTGTAACCAACAACATTAATATAACAGTTTTAAGTATAACTAGTAGTACTAACGATACTTAACAGCAGAAACATTTAATGACTTGAATAACAGTACTAATCCATACAAAACTTTACAAAAACATAAAGAGATCAAAGATTTTAACGATTTAACATTCCAATACTGACAATTTAATATTGAAATCTACCTACATCAAAAGCCTTTGTAAGCAAATCTGCAACATTCTTGTCAGTATGAATTTTAACCATTTGAATCAATTTCTTTTCATTGCAATCTCTAATAAAATGATGTCTGATCTCTATATGCTTTATTTTTGAATGAAAAACATGATTTTTAATTATGCACATAGTACTGTTATTGTCAATAAAGATTTTGGTATGCATAAAATTGTACCCATAATCAAGTAGTTGATTCTGAATCCAAAGCAGTTGTCCACATCAACTTGAAGCAGCCACATATTCAGCTTCTGTTGTGGAATTTGCAACCACAGTTTGTTTCTTGCACTACCATGAGATCAATCTACACCCAAGAAATTGACAACCTCCTGTTGTAGACTTCCTATCCAAGTTTGCTCCAGCATAATCACTATCAGTGTATGCTACCAAATTAAAAGGAGAATCTTTTGGATACCAAAGGCCCAATTTTGGTTGACCTTTCAAGTACTTAAAAATCATTTTCACAACATGAAGATGTGAAACTTTTGGATTGACTTGGTATCTAGCACATGCTGTAACACCCCCAAATTAACGCAGCGGAACAGTAGTGTCAAGGGGGTATTACTTCATAATATAGATCCAGGTATAGAAAACGACCTCTAAATGAGACGTTTTGAAATGTTACCAACCGAATTTATTAAAATCAGAGTTAAACAAGAGATTCAAAGTATAAAGTTACATAGATGTTTCGAATGGTAAAAGATAAAGATATGAGTCTCCAAGTATGAAATTGACTCTAAGATCCACGCATCCACTATCGCCTTATAAACCTAAGATAAATATGCTAAAAAGTGTCAACCAATGGTTGGTGAGTTCATAGAGTTTAGTTTAACTGTAAAGCATTGAATAAAGATTTCACAGCAACGGCCTTGTAAATCCACTCAGTCCCAAGCCCCGCCCACACAAGACTTGCAACATGTGTGTCTACAACCAACTGCTAACATAGTATGAATAAGACATATATGTATATAAATACGTATCAATGTCATAAGTGTTTTGAGTACGTGCATACCACTACAAAATGTATCTTGCATATCCATGCAAAATGTATCTTACATACCAATGCGAACAATATTAGAATACTTGTATAACAATGCCTAATGTATAAGAGAACAAATATGTATATAAATACGAATCATGTTATAAGTGTTTTCATAAACGAGTAAAGTAATTTAAACATGCTAACAATCCATAACGTATCTTGACTACTAATGCAAAATGTATTAAAGTACTTGTAAAAGTAAATGAATATAGTTGAGCATGTATCTCCCCCAAGAGAATAATTCAAATAGTATAAAAGTAGGGCTATGAAATCTCACAGTAATGTGTAAAAAGTTTAGTTAATTGTGAAAATAAGAGCAAGTATTTAAGCATGTATCTCCCCCAAAGAGTATAAAACAAGCATTAAAAGAGTAGGGGCTACGACTCACCTTAGCTGTAAGGTCAAAGTAATGTTAAGTAAGATGTATCACGAGAACGGCTCCAACACACGACCTGAATAATAGGGAAGTCTGAGATCTCGAAGGTTTAAGATTGATAGTATGTGAGTAATGATCGTGAAAGAATATCGGATAACGAATTGGATTGTGATGTGAATGAATGATATGCTTAAAATGCTTAAAGTTCAAAAATAATATTATGTATAATATTATCATGTTTTTATGTTTATTGAATATGTAATTATCATTTCCTCGAAAGTTGGTGAATGATAAGTTATGCGTATTCGTTAAAAGATACGTTACGTAAATATAAACGTAATGTTATTTAAATGAATCGTACGATATGCAAAAAGGACATTTATACAATAGAAATACATAACATAATTTATGTAAATGTTTATAGAATTAAGTTACTGGTTGATCCTTGAATTATACAAAATTTACACTTTTAACCCTAACGGTAAAACATTTGCACCGTTAGTCCTTCGTTAAGAAATAATTACATTTTAAGTCCAAAAAGGTTTCAATATGACAATTTACGACTTTTATTTACTGTATAATCAATTTCTACCCTTAAGTTACTGTTTTGACAGTTTTTACCCAATTTTTTCGAAAGTTACAACTTTAACCCAAATAGTAAATAGGTATTGCATTTTTAGTCCAAAATGTACAAAAATAAGGTGAAAAGTATTTCGAAAGTTTTAACAACTTTAAAAAGCTTATTCAAGTTCTTAAAAACTGCTTATTACAACTTAGAGCTTATTTTTGGATTAATGGGCTTTAATTCGAATTTGACAAGGCCCATTAAGAGATTTAGATCCGATGGGCTTCAAGAGCGTTTAGGCTTTGTTTTGGGCTTAAATCATGGTTCTAAAAATGTATTCAAAGTGCTTATATCTCAGCTTATCCGCAAGTGCTTATTGGGCTTATAAAAGCCCACTCGATATAACTTATTAAGTTAAAATCTATTTCGTATAGCGATTATTTGGTCGAGTAAAAGGGTGTCAAATGAGCTTATTAGAATATATTATTAATGCAACTTCGAGTTCAGTAGGTTGTTCGATCAAAGACAATTTAAATAGGGGTGTTCTAGTCGTATGAACAAAGGTCTGAAAATAATATAAATGACATTTAATATGTTTGATATGTAAAGTGAATTTTAAATGGGTCTCGTTATGTGTTCATATGATGATATAAGTATCGAATAAATGTAGAAATAGATTATCTAGCCATCCATAATATAGGAGGTCAAATGCAAATGGAAATTAAATAACGAGAACATGAAATAACTAAAAGAAAGCTAGTACAGTTCGATTGAAATAATAAAGAGTGAATGCACTTAAAAGAAAATAAGTATGAATGGATATAGGATCGGATGACTTACCACACCAATATTAGGTGGTAATTACATGTTGAAAAGGATTAGAGATCGAATGTTATTGCTTGAACTCGATAGAAGGGTCACAAAAGAGTCGAGATCAACTCTAACCCTTTGGAAAATAAATTCGGATGACTAGAACTCGCCCTTGTTGCCTCGAATGGAAATGATCAGGAGAGAATACTTAGAAATAATTTGAGAGTGAATGTGAGAATGAATGAGAGTGTGTTTGTGTGTATACAATATGTATGCATGCATGTACTATATATAATGTTTTATATGCACAAGTTGAGGATTCTTATTCGATCTTGGCAGGGAAGATAAGGGGACAAGGAATATTAGTAGCTAGCAACTTGAGTGATTGTCAAGTGGTATGAGTGTTTCGGATTTGAGATCAAACAAGGGTCGAATGGTATATACAAAATATAGTCGACACATATAAGGGTCCAAACAACTATTAAACGTGACCAATGTTAGAAAATGGTGATAAACATTCTTAGGAACTCTTATTCGATCATAAAATATTAAATGAGCAAGGTGAAAATAAGTTTGATCGAAGTGTATTGAAACGGATAAATATTGAATGAACTGGTAAGTGTGGTCGAGTGAGGTTCACTTTGGGTCTCAAATATAGGTCAAACGTTCGAATCATGAAATGAGACTTGGCATCCTGATTGTATGATGTATGTAGATTCGAGATGTGTAAAATATTGCATATATTGTGTGTCGAAATCAAAAGAAAACGAGGCCAAGTAAAGTGTGTTCAGCCGAGTGGTATATAAAAGATTTAAATAGAGTTGGGTTGGGCTGTGAATAGTAACAGGGTAAAGATTTGGGCTAGAAATAGTGATAAGGGTCCGTTCGGTTGTTTATTAGTATAAGAGATTTTCGTGGTCCGTGTGTGAGCTCGTTCCAACGTATAGTGAATCACGTAACAACGTTTGAATTATAGAATGTAATAAACAAAAATTTTAAATTATGCTCGTAAAATGGTTAAGTGAATAGTAATGATGTGTTAATACTAGATTAATGTTTACTAATGACTAGGAAATTTTATGGGTTGCTACAGTACCTGCCCCTTATCTTGAATCTCGTCCCGAGATTCAGTATGTGTTATCTGTTAAAAGATGCTAACGAATAGTCGATGTGTAAAGTTTTGAGAAATCAAGCAAAAACTTACGTATCTAGGATAGAATACTACTTGTCTAGGGAAAACGTACCCATTATTTGTTAGCTGCATCCAAATGACCCAAATAGAAAGCTCTACCACGAGGTGGACTAAGATGGACTCCAGGGTTTGGGTTATTTCCTTTAATGGCTAAAGCTAGATTTCTCTGTCTTTGTCCAGGTGCTCTATTCAACCTAGGACACGTATTCTTGAAGTGATCTGGGCTGTTACATTCATAGCATGTCCTTTGATTATTCCTCATGTTGCCTGCATTTCTTGGTGCTTTACAATGATTCGTAAAATGACTCGACTGATTGCAGTTCATACACTCACGGCAGGGCACAGATCTTGGGTGATGATAAGCACATTTAGCACACTTAGGAAGTGGACTTGTATATCCTCTCTGACCAGTACCAGTGGCCATTGTAACACCCCAACTCGATAAGGGTAGAAGTATTACGTTATGGTGACATATCAAAGCAAACACAAGCATATGACTAATTAATACAAAATGAATTTCAATGGTTACAAGGGAAAATCTGAAGATACAAGGTTACAATGAGAATTACAATAAGTACTAAGTCTAAAATAATCTCTTCTAGTCATCTCTAATCCGGAATATCTATCAAGGTATAGCCTTCTAAGTACAAGATACTCTCCACTCATACCCAGCTTCCTACTAAAACCTGCCGCAGGAAAAGAAATGCGGCTGAGCTTAAAAAGCCCAGTGAACAGATATATATAATGTAACATAACGGTAAATAAGCATAAACAACGAAAGAATAAGAATACAAAACGAAAGTATAATTATGAAAGTTATACGAATATTAAGAAGAACAAAGAATCAAGAATACATGAGAACTGAATAAGTAATGAATCAAGAAAAATGAAGTAAGGAAAGTCATGTAAGGATGTGCCATAAGAACTCCATACATAATCCGTCAAATCATATCATAGCTTAAAAGTACACGAAGAGGGGAGACCTCTAAGTACTAATAAAAGTGTGAGAAGGAGTGCAAGGCACACACCACCTGGTCACCATAATCACATATACATAAAACCTAGGATATATCCATACGCTCCTTAACATAAGTATGTATGTCAGTACTAGACTAAGCACACATAAAAGGTTGGCCAATAGTGATCGCGATAAAATACATATACATAAGGGGGAACGCCGTAGATCTATCACACCTCTACGGGAGTGTCATGCCGAAGGTGCCATCAAAGACATGGTCCTGGTACCTCCAGAACTAGTTAAGCTCAGGTACAGATCTATCATATCATACAACAAATCATAATCTAGCATATCAAGAGAAACGATATAGTAACTCAAATAAACATGGCAAAGCATAAATAAAACATAGCAAAGACATTTAAATAAATGTCAGAGTGGAACAATAAGAATAACAATCATACAATGAATATCATGAGTCAAATGAGGGAATCATATCAGGCATAGGATCTCAAAGGTTCATAATCAAAGGTTCGAAATCAAATGGTTCATAGCAAGGTTCAATTCAAAGGTTTCTATCAAATGTTCATTTAAATAAATCTTTTAATAATGGTTTTCATAAAAATGATCTTTAAAACGGTTTCCATAAAGGTAGTCTTTAAAAGTAGTTTTCATAAAAGTTTAGTGAAATTTCCTATAAAAGTGGTATCGCGTCGTTCATAAACATCACTTTAAAATTAGTTTTTCTCAAAAATTTCCATGATAAAATTTAGAAAGGTTTTCACATTCAGTTACAAAATCAAATGAACCATCTAAGCATCAAGTGATTCGAATACTTATGTCATAGGGTCATAATGACGAATGTCAAATGGATCATGAAGAACGAATCAAAGTATAAGGGAACATAGCAATGGCTTAGGGAATCCTAATGAATCAAGATCAAGAAATTCATGAGAACGAAAGCACCCTTACTGAAAAGGGTAGAATATCTGTACCTTAGACCGCAAGTGAAAACACAACTAGAAACGAAAAGATCGAAAGTAAACTCCTTCTTCGGCGAATCTACACGAATTATAAGTTTACTTATAAGTTTTCATAGTTTCTTAATCATATAGGTTTCATTTAAGTTTTCTTTCCATTTTAGGTAATTTTCCATATTTAGTAACTTAAGGTTCATAATGCCATTTACATAAGCTTAGGGTTCATAGTGTAGCTTTCATAAGTTTTAGGGTTTATAGTGTCATTATGGTAAGATTAGGGTATGAAATGTAAATATTCTAAAGTTACATATTTTCACAAGTTAGGCCCTTTAGTTTAGAAAAATGAAAAATTAAACCCTTTAGTTAGATATTACACAAGTAATCCTTTTAAAACCCTTTTTATACTTTTCTAACCCTTAACAGTCTTTGTATATGGTCTGGTCACGTTTTGAATAATTTACGAAAATATAAGAACTCAGAAATAAAATTCCCAAAAATTCACACATGTACATCAATGTCTTAAGTATTTTACCTAATTTTTCCAGATTTTATTAGCTAGTATAAGTATGAATGAAAAATTAATTTCCACAATATGTTCCCGAATCTGATCTGATGAAACACCCGAAAAGTTTGTATTTCTTTACCCTATCTAGAAAATTTATAAATATCTACAAAAATTCCAGAGATTAGTAGACATATTAAATATTATCAGTTAAAAGGGAACCTTCTAATTCGACATGGTTTGCAAATAAAAAATCAAAAACACGGACTGTTTTTACAGACATACGAATTCCGTTTGACACTTAACTTTCTAAAAATCAAAAAGTGGCCTTCCCGACCTCTAAAAATTACAAGGTTAATTTTCCCAGAAAGCTCTTTTCCTAAATTTAGTTTTAGACTCCAGAAACACCCAAATACACCTTATTATCATTAAGATCCAATCGAAACAAATTAGACAAATTTCCTGGACAGCAGCAGTTTTCATTATTTTATGCAATCAATTAGGGTTTTCATTCTCATCACTTATTTCTTTGATACAAGCAATTTCATTTGACATCACAACAGCCCTAGGTCGATTCATGTGTGGTCTTAACATAATCATAACCATCATTGACACAACAACAAATTCATAGGCCGATTCATATTAGGGTTTTAGGGTTATTATTTCATGTGGAGTGGTTATCATTTTATGTAGATTTGTATCTATTATTTTATGTGATCAATACCCGACAAGAACAACAAGAACACAACAAGAATCAAACTAGAAAGATTGGTATTGAACAAGGATTGATACCATTACCCTTGATGCGTGATCAAAAGAATGAAAAGAACACAAGATCGAACACCCAAAATTCCAACCGATCACCCTAGCTATAACCCTCCTTCGTACAGCCTCAAATCCACGAACAAAAACACTCCTTTGCTGCCTTTGGTGGATCGAACAGGAAGAATAGAAGCAGCAGCAGCCGAAAATTTTGGTTGTAGGTATTTTAGGGTTTGTAGTGTGAAAGGAAAAAAAATATACGGTATAAAGAAAATGGGGTAGAACCGATTATTTTAGATGGGGAATGGGCCAAGGTTTGTTTTTTATCTTCATGTCTTTAAGGCCCAAAGATGGTGTGCTTGTGTGACAATTAAATTCGGCCCAAAGAAACACATAAGGAAAACGTGCGAATGTTTTATTAATTTTGACCCATATGAACTTTCTTAAACGTGCCATACTCTGATTTATAAGTTCTTGTATCATTTCGTATTTACTTAGGTTATATGTTCATATTGTATAGTTCGAGTCATAACATGATATATAACTCAAGTTTTAATTTATAGCGTATTTCATAAGTTCTTAAAATTTCAAATTTAAAGGTTATTTTGGTCATTTCGGATTGTGGTAATTTTGGGGTTTTACAATTCTTCCCCTCTAAAAGAAAATTTTCGTCCTCGAAAATTGAAGTGAAACGAAACGGAAAACATAGCGGACCGTGAACGGAAATGTGAAATGACTAGTTTTTCATGACACGATATTGTCGAACCAAAATAGCTTCAGTTTCTTCAGAAAGGACATACCATACTGAATCCAGATCAAAAGAATAATATACCAAACGTAATAGATGATAATCATATTCTCTCGGGAGAGATACAGGAAATACGTAGGATTTGACGGATATGCCATCCATAGAATTTGATTAAACAATCAGATGAGAACGTACAGAAAACAGATTGTTGATAACATCAACCGGCAGAAAGCTCTACAACAAAATCTAAGATTATTATCGGAAGTTCAGAGGTCAGCAAAACGCGTGACGAGAATCCATACGTATCAATCGCATAATGATGAAAGCAGATTAAACGCATAGGTAGAATGAACCTAAAGTCTCACTAACACAGATAATCTCAATCAGATATCAGAAATTCTAAGGCTTCTAAGGTACTCCTCGAAATATCCTATGCCCACAACAAGTGCACGTTATATGATGTAAGTATTATCACGTTGGCCAGACGTCATAATACTGGCATCATATAAATATGCCCTCATGATGGTCATACTTTATCTCAAGTCGTGAACAAAGTAACCTATCTTAATCCACCTAATCCTTCTACAGTCTCAGAGGTCATCAAAGTCAAACAACATAACTAAAAGAAGAACGAAACTACTCGTAAGCGTAACAGGGATCCTAGAATGTCTATCGGAATAAAGGTACGTCATTAATAGCGTCAATCCTTCATCACTCACCGGAACCAAGTCAGCCAGAATAAGTGGTTGCTTCAATATCTGCCCATTCCTGAACATAAATCTCAAGGTTCCATCCACAATTCGTCAAATTTCGCATAACAAAACCATCATCCAACATATGCAGAATGAACATAGAACGGAATTACTAATGGAGAACCTAAATTATTCAAAGGACCTTATCATCAGGTAACGGAAACTTAAGTAGGTTGAGAGGAAGCGAATTACGTCATCCATAGCTTCATCCTTCACAGAATCAACTCCTCCAAACACAAACGTTTGCTTCAAAATTTATCTATTCAAATACATGATTTCAAATCTCTTCCAATTCCAAGTAGTCTGTCTACGTCTGTCCATATGATCATAGGGTGGAAAGGAATTATAAACTTGAGTCTGGTCCCTCAAGCCTTCGGCACCTCTTCTGGACACTGTGGTGTGGTAACGCGAATCTCTGACACGATCACTGTGCATTCTTCCATTCGCGAGTCTGCTTCTGCTCTCAATTCATCTTAGTACAACTAAAATAAATAGAGAAGCAAGACTGTGTGTCTTTGACAGGTCTTCTAGCACAGTTCGAAATTCGCCAACTCAAACTGCTGTCATCACCGGATACCTAACGCCAATCAAATCTACTCTTCCAGAAAAAAGGGTCATTCTACTTAATACAAGATGATCTACATGTTCCTCGTTCGTCTCTGAGCACAAACACACTGTCATACTATGACAATTGTCCAAATACTCGCGAAAACATGATTCTATTAGCCAATACAATTGGCATCCTTTAAAACTCACAATGATCACAACGAGTACGAAAGCAGCTTCAGGAATTGTTTTAGGGAAATTTCATATCTACTTTACGTCACCAATCTTCCTCTTCACGAATAAAACTGAAATGCTTCGCGGGGTTACTCTCAGTTAGTCAACTCCCTTCTTAGGAGTTCTTGTGGTTGCTTCTTCAGTCCTTCAAACTTAAATGAGGCTGTCTGATACGGAGTTTCAAAGATAGAACAAATCAATCATTGATACGCGGAAATGGATAATGATTTTGGATAGTGATACGGTTAAATTCATGATAGTCGATACGTCGCGGCATACTTCCCTCTTTCTTCTTCATAAACCAATAGGAGCATTCAAAGAGAACACTGAGGTGAACAAAATCATATTCCATCAGCTCCTTCAATCTCTCAACTTCTATGGCATCATGGTTTCGTTAATTGGGATCGGTTCAAAGTCAATTCTACCTCCCAAGCAGGAGGGAATCCCAAGAGGTTCATCAGAAGACACTAGAAATTTTGTACAACAAAATACTTCCGATGCTAGAGCTTCCAAGGGTAGATATTAATAGGTGTCAGGAGAAATTTGACAATCAAATGAGATCGAAGTAAATGTTTCCATAGCAGCATTAATCTTAAGGGGTTTAAGTGGTAGAGAGCCATCATAACAAAAGTAGAGTGAAACAGATTGTTAAAAGTCACATTTCAGATACGGTAGTCTATGGTAGCTTTACGAAGAGCCATCCATTCCATAACCAAAAAACCTCAAAGTCAATCATATCAAAAGTAGACAGATCCGTAGAACGGATATGGTCGTTAAACTAGACGGATAGTTCATATATCAGAGTTAAGTGCATGGTTCATCAAAGTGTGGGGATAGATAAGCGAACAGTTTGGAATCTGGTTTAGCTTTTAACATAGGGGCAGGTAGGGTGCGTATCATTGGTAATACGAACATCGTATAACCGTCAAAGGTGAGATGTATGGAATATTAGTTATCAGCATCATTATACTCAGTTAACAATTCCGTACTGAGATAGTATTTACATCATATCCTTCCAAAGGAAACTGATTGGCAGGCAAGATTCACCATTCAAGGGCGGAAAGTAAAACTTCCTATATCCATAGTTGATAATTGTCATGGTTCTCATAGGAGTAGTAATGGATTACGCAGAACTGAGTAGTATCAGATGATACACTTCATATCCGACATGAGTAATGAATTCATAGAATGTGTCAAACACATTAGGGTTAAATGACCTTCGGGATGGTCAGAAAGGTATCAAACTGTTTATCGAACAGATCGGAAGTGGAGATCAAAACCAGGAAGTGAAACTTAAATGGTGCAAGGTATCTATGTAGTTCTCGAGGAATTCCAAACTTACTTGGTTACTAAGCTTAAGTTGCAAAACTTTCTAGCTTCTGAAACAAATGTTCTTACAAGGCATATCTAAAGGCAGAGGCACGAATCAGAGTGATGCGGAAGCAATGCTACTTACATAGATGTCTTAGTCTACCCATTCCTCACCGGTTTCTTATGGGGAAATCCTAAAGCAATTTTTTTCAAAAGTTGTCTTATGAGCGCCTACAGTGGAAACTTAGTGGTCCAAACATCACAGGCCAAGGGTAAATGTATTACAAGTCGCAGCCTGTCTCTCTGATACCATAATTGTAACACCCCAACCCGATAAGGGTAGAAGTATTACGTTATGGTGACATATCAAAGCAAACACAAGCATATGACTAATTAATACAAAATGAATTTCAATGGTTACAAGGGAAAATCTGAAGATACAAGGTTACAATGAGAATTACAATAAGTACTAAGTCTAAAATAATCTCTTCTAGTCATCTCTAATCCGGAATATCTATCAAGGTATAGCCTTCTAAGTCCAAGATACTCTCCACTCATACCCAGCTTCCTACTAAAACCTGCCGCAGGAAAAGAAATGCGGCTGAGCTTAAAAAGCCCAGTGAACAGATATATATAACGTAACATAACGGTAAATAAGCATAAACAAGGAAAGAATAAGAATACAAAACGAAAGTATAATTATGAAAGTTATATGAATATTAAGAAGAACAAAGAATCAAGAATACATGAGAACTGAATAAGTAATGAATCAAGAAAAATGAAGTAAGGAAAGTCATGTAAGGATGTGCCATAAGAACTCCATACATAATCCGTCAAATCATATCATAGCTTAAAAGTGCACGAAGAGGGGAGACCTCTAAGTACTAATAAAAGTGTGAGAAGGAGTGCAAGGCACACACCACCAGGTTACCATAATCACATATAAATAAAACCTAGGATATATCCATACGCTCCCTAACATAAGTATGTATGTCAGTACTAGACTAAGCACACATAAAAGGTTGGCCAATAGTGATCGCGATAAAATACATATACATAAGGGGGAACGCCGTAGATCTATCACACCTCTACGGGAGTTTCATGCCTAAGGTGCCATCAAAGACATGGTCCTGGTATCACCAGAACTAGTTAAGCTCAGGCACAAATCTATCATATCATACAACAAATCATAATCTAGCATATCAAGAGAAACGATATAGTAAGTCAAATAAACATGGCAAAGCATAAATAAAACATAGCAGAGACATTTAAATAAATGTCAGAGTGGAACAATAAGAAATAACAATCATACAATGAATATCATGAGTCAAATGAGGGAATCATATCAGGCATAGGATCTCAAAGGTTCATAATCAAAGGTTCGAAATCAAATGGTTCATAGCAAGGTTCAATTCAAAGGTTTCTATCAAATGTTCATTTAAAGAAAGCTTTTAATAATGGTTTTCATAAAAATGATCTTTAAAACGGTTTCCATAAAGGTAGTCTTTAAAAGTAGTTTTCATAAAAGTTTAGTGAAATTTCCTATAAAAGTGGTATCGCGTCGTTCATAAACATCACCTTAAAATTAGTTTTTCTCAAAAATTTCCATGATAAAATTTAGAAAGGTTTTCACATTCAGTTACAAAATCAAATGAACCTTCTAAGAATCAAGTGAGTCGAATACTTATGTCATAGGGTCATAATGACGAATGTCAAATGGATCATGAAGAAAGAATCAAAGTATAAGGGAACATAGCAAAGGCTTAGGGAATCCTAATGAATCAAGATCAAGAAATTCATGAGAACGAAAGCACCCTTACTGAAAAGGTAGAATATCTGTACCTTAGACCGCAAGTGAAAACACAACTAGAAACGAAAAGATCGGAAGTAAACTCCTTCTTCGGCGAATCTACACGAATTATAAGTTTACTTATAAGTTTTCATAGTTTCTTAATCATATAGGTTTCATTTAAGTTTTCTTTCCATTTTAGGTAATTTTCCATATTTAGTAACTTAAGGTTCATAATGCCATTTACATAAGCTTAGGGTTCATAGTGTAGCTTTCATAAGTTTTAGGGTTTATAGTGTCATTATGGTAAGATTAGGGTATGAAATGTAATTATTCTAAAGTTACATATTTTCACAAGTTAGGCCCTTTAGTTTAGAAAAATGACAAATTAAACCCTTTAGTTAGATATTACACAATTAATCCTTTTAAAACCCTTCTTATACTTTTCTAACCCTTAACAGTCTTTGTATATGGTCTAGTCACGTTTTGAATAATTTACGAAAATATAAGAACTCAGAAATAAAATTCCCAAAAATTCAAACATGTACATCAATGTCTTACGTATTTTACCTAATTTTTCCAGATTTTATTAGCTAGTATAAGTACAAATGAAAAATCAATTTCCACAATATGTTCCCGAATCGGATCTGATGAAACACCCGAAAAGTTTGTATTTATTTTCCCTATCTAGAAAATTTATAAATATCTACAAAAATTCCAGCGATTAGTAGACATATTAAATATTACTCAGTTAAAAGGGTACCTTCTAATTCGACATGGTTTGTAAATAAAAAATCAAAAACACGGACTATTTTTCCAGACATACGAATTCCGTTTGACACTTAACATTCTAAAAATTAAAAAGTGGCCTTCCCGACCTCTAAAAATTACAAGGTTAATTTTCCCAGAAAGCTCTTTTCCTATATTTAGTTTTAGACTCTAGAAACACCCAAATACACCTTATTATCATTAAGATCCAATCGAAACAAATTAGACAAATTTCCTGGACAGCAGCAGTTTTCATTATTTTATGCAATCAATTAGGGTTTTCATTCTCATCACTTATTTCTTTGATACAAGCAATTTCATTTGACATCACAACAGCCCTAGGTTGATTCATGTGTGGTCTTAACATAATCATAACCATCATTGACACAACAACAAATTCATAGGCCGATTCATATTAGGGTTTTAGGGTTATTATTTCATGTGGAGTGATTATCATTTTATGTAGCTTTGTATCTATTATTTTATGTGATCAATACCCGACAAGAACAACAAGAACACAACAAGAATCAAACAAGAAAGATTGGTATTGAACAAGGATTGATACCATTACCCCTGATGCGTGATCAAAAGAAGGAAAAGAACACAAGATCGAACACCCAAAATTCCAACCGATCACCCTAGCTATAACCCTCCTTCGTACAGCCTCAAATCCACGAACAAAAACACTCCTTTGCTGCCTTTGGTGGATCGAACAGGAAGAATAGAAGCAGCAGCAACCGAAACTTTTGGTTGTAGGTATTTTAGGGTTTGTAGTGTGAAAGGAAAAAAAATATACGGTATAAAGAAAATGGGGTAGAACCGATTATTTTAGATGGGGAATGGGCCAAGGTTTGTTTTGTATCTTTATGTCTTTAAGGCTCAAAGATGGTGTGCTTGTGTGACAATTAAATTCGGCCCAAAGAAACACATAAGGAAAACGTGCGAATGTTTTATTAATTTTGACCCATATGAACTTTCTTAAACGTGCCATACTCTGATTTATAAGTTCTCGTATCATTTCGTATTTACTTAGGTTATATGTTCATATTGTATAGTTCGAGTCATAACATGATATATAACTCAAGTTTTAATTTATAGCGTATTTCATAAGTTCTTAAAATTTTAAATTTAAAGGGTATTTTGGTCATTTCGGATTGTGGTAATTTTGGGGTTTTACAGCCATAAAGGTTCTTGTCTTCTTGTTGTCAGTCATGGGAACCATCTGCTTGTCTGACTCATTTGTTCCTTTCCTTTTGTCACTGTTCCTTAAATTTCCAGTCCTAATCATCTCGTCTGTTAGAGTCCCTACTCTCAATATTGCACTCTAAATTGTAGCCGGCTCAGTTGCTTTCACGGTTCCACGAATTTCGGGAACAAGACCATAGATGTACCTCTCGATCCTTTTTTGATTCAGGGGTAACCATATGAGGAACTAGTTTTGCCAACTCATGAAATTGATCTGTATAGGCTGCATGACCAGCCCCTATCATAGTGTGATGCCAGAGTTCACCTTCCAGCTTCTACATTTCATTGTCCGGACAATATTCCTTTTTTTGCAGTGCCTTGAAGTCGTCCCATGTCATTCCCACAGCTATTTCTCTACCTCTAGCTTGACTTTGTGTGTTCCACCATGTTAACGCCTTTCCTGATAGTGAGCATGCCGAATACTTCATCTTTTGATGCGTTCCATAGCTACTGATGTCGATCACTGACTCCATCTTTTCACTCCAGCGGGTATACTTCAGTGCACCTCCTTTGTCGTCAAACTCCATTGGCTTGCATGCCGTAAATTCCTTATACGTGCATCCAATTGTGTGGTTGTTGGTATCTTTCCCACCTATACCATTGGTGTCGTCATTTCTGCTTCCGTGGTTTCCCGAGTTATTGATATGATTGCCAACTTGGGTGATAATAGTAGGTAGTAAGTTTTAAAGTTGTTGAGCGATGATGGTGGCAAAATCAGGATTTCCACTGTCATTGTTGTCATTGTTACTAATGCCACAATCGCCTCCCCTACCTCTACGTTCACTAGTCCTTCCACCCCTTAGTGTTGTACCTCTTCGGTTAGCGTTGCGGGCTGATCTCCTTGATGCCTTTGTCTCTGCATGGAAGGACATTTAGCGAACATCAGAGATGTGGGAAAAGCCGTTGACTATCCAATCTATTCTTAACATTCTAACAAAACCCCGTCACTAGTTGTTATCCTAAAAGGGTGCCAATGCCAATTAATGTACGTATGATTACATATGTCCACGTGAGTTGTGATGCATTTATAATTATGTTGGCCACCATAATTATAATTGCCTCCTTTCACACGTGTACATATCACCATACACACATATCTCAGCGATCGACGTTACTTAAATGGTGAAGGTGTAGGGAGATTATCCCTAAAAAGTATCCTCAAGTAAAATCCCATTTTTGAGCAAAATCATCAAATTTTCTGCGTCTAAGTGATAATCTTTATTTAACTTAATCCCATGTCTCATCAAACAAGAACTGTCACAAGATTAAGTTAAATAGCCAGTTATCACTGAGCTTCATACCTTTGATGACTAAACTAAATGCTGAGATTCCCCTATCGGTGCAAATACTATAACATCCAACAGCGTGGGTAATAATGGAAAAGTTCTACGTATGCAAGGCGATAGGGATGAGAGTCTCAACGTACATAGTAGTTATAGTCTAGGCTCATAAATGCAACCTAGTTCTCTATAACCAAGTCTCTGATACCAATCTGTAACACCCCCAAATTACCGCAGCGAAACAGTAGTGTCAAGGGGGTATTACTTCATAATATAGATCAAGGTATAGAAAACGACTTCTAAATGAGATATTTTGAAATGTTACCATTCGAATTTGTTAAAATCAGAGTTAAACAAGAGATTCAAAGTATAAAGTTACATAGATGTTTCGAATGATAAAAGATAAAGATATCAGTCTCCAAGTATGCAATTGACTTTAAGATCCATGCATCCACTATCGCCTTATAAACCTGAGATAAACATGCTAAAAAGTGTCAACCAACGGTTGGTGAGTTCATAGAGTTTAGTTTAACTATAAAGCATTGAATAAAGATTTCACAGCAACGGCCTTGTAAATCCACTCAGTCCCAAGCCCCGCCCATACAAGACTTGCAACCTGTGTGTTTACAACACACTGCTAACATAGTATGAATAGGACATATGCGTATATAAACACGTATCAATGTCATAAGTGTTTTGAGTACGTGCATTCCACTACAAATTGTATCTTGCATATCCATGCAAAATGTATCTTACATACCAATGCGAACAATATTAGAATACTTGTATAACAATGCCTAATGTATAAGAGAACAGATATGTATATAAATACGAATCATGTCATAAGTGTTTTGATAAACGAGTAAAGTAATTTAAACATGCTAACAATGTATAATGTATCTTGACTACTAATGCAAAATGTATTAAAGTACTTGTAAAAGTAAATGAATATAGTTGAGCATGTATCTCCTCCAAGAGAATAATTCAAATCGAATAAAAGTAGGGGCTATGAAATCTCACAGTAATGTGTAAAAAGTTTAGTTTACTTGTGAAAATAAGAACAAGTATTTAAGCATGCATCTCCCCCAAAGAGTATAAAACAGGCATTAAAAGAGTAGGGGCTACGACTCACCTTAGCTGTAAGGTCAAAGTAATGTTAAGTCAGATGTATCACAGGAACGACTCCAACATACGACCTGAATAATAGGGAAGTCTGAGATCTCGATGGTTTAAGATTGATAGTATGTGAGTAATGATCATGAAAGAATATCAGATAACGAATTGGATTGTGATGTGAATGAATGATATGCTTAAAATGCTTAAAGTTCAAAAGTTATGCGTATTCGTTAAAAGTTACGTTACGTAAATATAAACGTAATGTTATTTAAATAAATCATACGATATGTAAAAAGGACATTTATACAATAAAAATACATAACATAATTTTTGTAAATGTTTATAGAATTAAGTTACTGGTTGATCCTTGAATATATATGAAATTTACACTTTTAACCCTAACCGTAAAACATTTGCACCGTTAGTCCTTCGTTAAGAAATAATTACATTTTAAGTCCAAAAAGGTTTCAATATGACAATTTATGACTTTTATTTATTGTATAATAAATTTCTACCCTTAAGTTACTGTTTGGACAGTTTGTACCCAATTTTTTCTGAAAGTTACAACTTTAACCCAAATAGTAAATAGGTTTTGCATTTTTAGTCCAAAATGTACAAAAATAAGGTGAAAAGTATTCCGAAAGTTTTAACAACTTTAAAAAGCTTATTCAAGTTCTTAAAATCTGCTTATTACAACTTAGAGCTTATTTTTGGATTAATAGGCTTTAATTCGAATTAGACAAGGCCCATTATGATATTTAGATCCGATGGGCTTCAAAAGCGTTTGGGCTTTATTTTGGGCTTAAATCATGGTTCTAAAAATGTATTCAAAGTGCTTATATCTCAGCTTATCCGCAAGTGCTTATTGGGCTTTTAAAATCCCACTCGATATAACTTATTAAGTTAAAATCTGTTTCGTATAGCGATTACTTGGTCGATTAAAAGGGTGTCAAATGAGCTTATTAGAATATCTTATTAATGCAACTTATTAGTTTGGTCTATGGAGAATCAAGTCGAGCATTTTATTCAGTAGGTTGTCTGATCAAAGACGATTTAAATAGGGGTGTTCTTGTCGTATGAACAAAGGTTTGAAAATAATATAAATGACATTTAATACGTTCGATATTGAAAGTGAATTTTAAATGGGTCTCGTTAGGTGTTCATATGATGATATAAGTATCGAATAAATGTAGAAATCGATTATCTAGCCATCCATAATATAGGAGGTCAAATGGAAATGGAAATTAAATAACGAGAACATGAAATAACTAAAAGAAAGCTAGTATGGTTCGACTGAAATAATAAAGAGTGAATGCACTTAAAAGAAAATAAGTATGAATGGATATAGGATCGGATGACTTACCACACCAAGATTTGGTGGTGATTACACGTTGAAAAGGATTAGAGATCGAATGTTATTGCTTGAACTCGATAGAAGGGTCACAAAAGAGTCGAGATCGACTCTAACCCTTTGGAAAATAAATGCGGATGACTAGAACTCGCCCTTGTTGCCTCGAATGGAAATGATCAGGAGAGAATACTTAGAAATAATTTGAGAGTGAATGTGAGAATGAATGAGAGTGTGTTTGTGTGTATACAATATGTATGCATGCATGTACTATATATAATGTTTTATATGCACAAGTTGAGGATTCTTATTCGATCTTGGCAGGGAAGATAAGGGGACAAGGAATATTAGTAGCTAGCAACTTGAGTGATTGTCAAGAGGTATGAGTGTTTCGGATTTGAGATCAAACAAGGGTCGAATGGTATATACAAAATATAGTCGACACATACAAGGGTCCAAACAACTATTAAACGTGACCAATGTTAGAAAATGGTGATAAACATTCTTAGGAACTCTTATTCGATCATAAAATATTAAATGAGCAAGGTGAAAATAAGTTTGATCGAATTGTATTGAAACGGATAAATATTGAATGAACTAGTAAGTGTGGTCGAGTGAGGTTCACTTTGGGTCTCAAATATAGGTCAAACGTTCGAATCATGAAATGAGACTTGGCATCCTGATTGTATGAAGTAGGTAGATTCGAGATGTGTAAAATATTGCATATCTTGTGTGTCGAAATCAAAAGAAAACGAGGCCAAGTAAAGCGTGTTCAGCCGAGTGGTATATAAAAGATTTAAATAGAGTTGGATTGGGCTGTGAATAGTAACAGGGCAAAGAGTTGGGATAGAAATAGTGATAAGGGTCCGTTTGGTTGTTTATTAGTATAAGAGATTTTCGTGGTCCGTGTGTGAGCTTGTTCCAATCTATAGTGAATCACGTAAAAACGTTTTAATTGTAGAATGTAATAAACAAAATTTTTAAATTCTGCTCGTAAATGGTGAAGTGAACAGTAACGATGTGTTAATACTAGATTAACGTTTACTAATGACTAGGAAATTTTACGGGTTGCTACACATGCACACATTGCAAACATAATATCAGGTCTTGTAGAATCAAGATACATCAATGGACCAATCATTGACCTATACAAGTGAACATCAACTTCTTCACCATCTTCATCTTTGAGCAGAGGCTTTCCAGTTTCCATTGGTGTACTTGCAGTCTTGAAATTTGTGTACCTAAACTTCTTTAGGATTTCAGCAACATACTTATCTTGACTGATAAATATACCTTCCTTGTTCTGCTTTACTTGTAATCCCAAGAGAAGTAAGTTCTCCCATAGAACTCATCTGAAACTTCTCATGCATCAATTTCTCAATTTCAATGCATAACTCCTTATTTGTTGAACCAAAGATGATATCATCTACATAAACTTGTACCAACAAGATATCTCCTTTGTGTCTTCTGATATACTGTAAAACCCAAAATTTGAAAGCTTGCAAAATGACCAAAATGCCCCTGAAACCTTAAAATTTAATTAAAGCATATATAAAGCACCAAATTAATTCCAAACCTTGGTAATGAGCTACATATGAAGTAAATTAATTTTGAGGCTACATATTAGTAATATACAATGTACAAAAAAATTATTTTGGCACCTCGCATTGTACCGAAAATTTTATAAAGTATTTAATTATATTTAGGAAAACCTTTAAACTAGATAATTACAATTAATGAATATAAATTACATAAATTAAGATAATTGCAAAATCAATTTTGGAAACTTTCAAATCCAGAAATTTGTTACTCCTTGGACCGAAAATATGGCTCTCCAAAATTGAAAACCCACGGTTTGTATTTTTCTCCCATTAATTGTCCCTAAAAACCCTATATCGACACAACAAAAACTCTCCTAGCTTCCATCCGATTTTTGGAGGCTTCTTCCATAATTTTTCTGGGTTCTATCACATCCAAAGAAGGCTAGAAAATAGGATCTTGATTTGTAGAAGCTTGGTTCGTTGGTTTGGAGTTTTGTTCGTGTTTTATCCCATCCGAGAAGAAATAAATCATCACAGCCTATTCACATGTTCAAATCATCATTTGGTATATTTCTTATGATCCCTATACTACATATAACTCATATAAAATATTAGATTCGAATCATGCAAGGTTATGTGGTCGTATGAATTATTGATGATTAAAATACGTATAATATCTAAAATACACCATACGATTTTTCTGAGTCACTTTCATAATTTTTATGGGTTCTATGATCATCATATAGGTCTGGAAAAATGTTGGTTCGAATTGTTGTAGCTTATATTGATCGCTTTGATTTTAAGTGGTTAAAACGTGCATAAATTCTAATATATGCAATACGAATTTTCTGGGCATGAAACTTATTTTATTTAAGCTCTATATAATCAATATGATCTGGGAAAAATAATGGTTCGAATTATTGAGGCCTAGATAAGTCGTAGTGAATTTTAAATGGTAATCGGGTTTTAGTGTTTAAAAGGAAAAAAAATAAAGACCCTATGTTGCGATTAGGGTTTGGAGTTTTGGATCTGGATTTGGATAATAAATAATGTAATTTATGATGTTCAAATGATGGCCTAATGATTGGGAAAGATTAGGGTTAGGATTTTGATTTAAAAATGTTATACGATTTGGAAATAAAAATATAAGGGGGTGTTTTGTAATTAATGAAACTTGTGGGTTATTTTTATAACGTTAATTAGGTCAGTACTAAAGTGTAAAAATTATAATATGAGGTCCTTATGTGTAAAATTTGCAAGATAATGATTTAAATTGTAATTTGGGGTACGAATTGTAAATTATATAAATAGAGGGGCTAAAAGTGTAAATTCAGGAAACTTGTGATTATTCAGTGTAAATAATGTTATTAGGGAGGTAATATGTAATTTTGAGTATTTATGGGTTGAATGTGTAATTATAAGTAAATGATGATGTAAATTGTAAGTTTTATAAACTAAAGGGACTAAAAATGTAATTATGTGAAACTTGGGGTTAATTCGTACCATACATTGAATTTGAGGGCATATTCTGTAAATTATTGAATGTAAGGGTTAGTTGTGTAATTAAGGATATAATATGGGTTAAATTGTAAATTATGTAACTATAAGATTTATTTTGTAATTTTGATAATTAAAGGGTGTAAATTGTAAATATTGAAACTTAAAGGACTAAAATGTGATTCTGGTTAAAATGTGTGTTTAAAATTAATAATTTGTAATAGTTGCATTTAAAACCTTTAACTTGAGAATGTTTACAATTAAAACCCTAAGTTATGGAAACTTGTCATCCAAACTAATGATTTAACCTAATTTGTGATATTTAAATCTTGCTAAATATAGAAATCTACTAATTTTGGAAACCTGCTACAAATGGAAAGTTACTAAAAATGGAAAGCCGACTAAAACAAGTAATCTGATAAGTTATTAATAATAAGCCGATCATTAATTCGTGTAGATTCGCTGAAGGAGGAGTGATTTCTTATCCTTATGTTATGCTTCGTTGATGGTTAAGGTACAGATATTCTACCCTGTTTCAGTAAGGGTGTCTTCTTTCTCATGACTCATTGATTTTGATTCATTGTAAGATTCCCTAAGCCATTGCTATGTTCCCTTACACTTTGGTTTGTTTGTTTGATTCATTTTGACCTTGACGTTCGATATGACCATTTTGCTTTGAGCCTCTATGATGATCCATTTGATATTCGTTCGCACCTTGTGATATTAGTACCCGAAACACTTGATACTTCGAGGGTTCATTTGATTTTGGTAACTAGATGTGAAAACCTTTTTAATTATAACACATAAAAGTTTTAAGGAAAACTGTTTTTAAATGATGTTTATGAATAATGCAATACCACTTTTATATGGAATTTTACTAAACTTTTACGACAACTACTTTTAAAGACTACTTTTGTGAAAAACAGTTATTAAAGATCATTTTTATGAAAACCATTTGATAAAGATTTCTTTAAATGAACCATTTGATTATGAACCTTTGATTAGTTCGTTAGACTCATTTGACATAGATATGGGAAATGAACCTTTGGTATTTGAACCTTGATTTGAACCTGGATATTTGGACTTTGATATTGATTCGATGACTTTGACTATTTGAACCTTTGCTATGATTTGGACCTTTGACCTTTGACCTTTCAGTTTGATACCCGAGCCAAAATTTGTTTCCTAGCCATTAAGGTAACATGGCCATGTCATTGATGCACCGATGGCATGACTCTAGTGTGGTTGAGTGATGTTCCACACCGTCCCCATTTGCTACTACATGCGCGCTTTATTATTTATATTGGCCAGGATTAATTGTTTGGGGGGCGTATGGATGCATCCTAGATTTGTTTTGTTTCGAGGGGTATATCATAATTTGATTTGATTTTATTTGGTGACTGATGATGGGTGCAATCCACGTCTTTCACAAGTTCGGGAGCTAGCTACTCCATTTGAAGAATGAGGACACCCCTCATATTATCTGATTATCTGAGAGGTCTCCCCTCTATATGATTTTGAGGATATGGTTACTATATTTGATTTGTTTGGGCTCGTGGTGGATTACTGACCTTTTCTTTTTCCCTTTCTTACTTTGTACCTTTGTCTATACCTTATGTTATTCCATTACACTATACCTTATATGTTCGTTTTCTTTTGCTTTCGTTTACGTTTATTATATATCTGTTCACTGGGCTTTTTAAGCTCAACCGCATTTCTTTTCCTGCGGCAGGTTTTAGTTGGAAGCTGGGTATGAGTGAAGAGACTTTTGGACTTAGAAGACTTGATAGTTATTCTGGATTAAAGTTGTTTAGAAGTTATTATACTTTAGAATTAGTATTCGCATTTGTAACCCTGTAAATTTCAGTATTTCATTCGTAACCTTTGATTTCTTGTATTACTTGAAATGTATGCTTTGTTTTGATCTGATATGAAACCATTAGTGTGACATCTTTACCCTTGTCGGTTTGGGGTGTCTTTACATAAACAAAGTCTTGTCATCTTTCCTCTTTGAAACCCATTGTCTAACAGATATGTTGACAAGGTTTCATTCCAAGCTTTAGGAGCTTGATGTAATCCATAAAGTGCTTTGTCAACCTTGTATAATTTATCAAGAAAGTCTGGATCTTCAAACCCTGGTGGTTGACAAACATAAACTTCTTCTTCAATCTTCCCATAGAGAAAAGCACTCTTGACATCCATTTGATACATCACAAAATCTTTATAGGAATAGCCTAATTGCTTCAATTCTTGCAACTAGGGAAAAGACTTTGTGAAAATGTAGAGAAGGGGGGGGGGTGAATACGTTACTGTTTAAAAACTTTTAATCTTTTGTATCAAATATCCAATCAAGCTTGCCATAATATGAAAAATGCCAATTATAGTCTTATGACTAATATAAAGCATATAGTAAAGCAAGTTGTCACACAAGCATAAACATCAAGCCACAACACAAACAATAATATGGTGCAAGTATAAAAGTAAAGCAATAAGTAAAAGAAAGTGCAAACCGGACACGATGATTTATAGTGGTTCGGTCATGGAGCTCCTCTCCGCCTTACTCCACTCCCCAAGTACCCAACTCGAGAGTTACTTCACTAAATCAACAAGCTCCCTTCTTGGCGGAGAAAACCTTACAAACGTCGCTTACACTTTTTCTGGTACAAAGCTAAATATCATGTTCTAGTTCGAGGTAGAACCAACCTGTCGTCGCCTATAAAATATTTTTGACACTAAGCTAGATGTCGAGTCCTTCTTTGGGTACAACCAAACCCGTTATGTTTTATGGCCCACCATAATAAACCTTGTGTTTTATGACACAAACACATAAACCATCTAATCTAGTTTGGTGAATATATTGTGATAATACAGTGATGTTTACAATGATGATCCATGACACAAATGTCTAATAGATATGAATGACTAATCTAAATGAACTTCCATTGATAGGAAGCCTTTAATGGATGAAGACCACAAGTTCCCTAAGCTTGTTGTGATAGATCTTCATATATGTATGCTTGTGGTGGATGATGACTCAAGATCTCTGAGTTTGCTTCGCAGGATCATTTTGGGAGTATGCTTACAACATAATGAAAGTTAGAAGCATTATAATCATGATAATGAGGGTGATTAATGCATGTAACTACTGATCTAAATGTATGAAAACATAGTAGAGAGAATGTGTATTCAAGTGGTTTTTTTAAATGAGTGAACAATGGGCTGCTATTTATAGCCAACAAGCTCAGCAACCTACGAATCACACGGAACCAAAAAATTGGTTCCGTCCTTGTTATTTTTTGGTTCCGCTGGTGACTGACACAATATCTACAAAATCTTGTTTAAATATTTACAAAATCTTTCACAATCTTTCCAAGATATCTTTTGTCAAATCTTTCCAAAATCTTTATCAAATCTTTTCAAAATATCTTTTGTGATCTTTAAAGATTTAGATGATACTATGCATGAGGTAATAAAAGAGTGTTTTCCTTTTAATGAAAAATATATTTAAACAAATGTATATACTTACTTAAAAAGGTAAGTTACTTGTATATGAAAAAAATGTAAGTAACCTTTTGTAAAATAAAATATCTAGTTGAGTGTTTGTCAAAATAAAATGTATTTTTTTCAAGTGTAATTAAACTTTAGTACTTGTATGAATATTATAATTAGTTTACTTGTACAAATAAAAGTATATATTTGTTAGACATTTTACAAAAGATGTATTTGTCTATAATACTTGTGAATGCAAAATGAGGTTCGAAATAGAATGGTAAACCTATTAAAATACTTAATGACTCTAAACGTAATTTAAACATTCCAAATGATTTGTTAAGGGGTTTGATCATAATGCCACATAAAAAACATGTACGAACCTGTGTTGTAGCATACGAGGACTTGAGACATTGAAAGGTGTTGAATGTATGTTGAGACAAAATATGATTACGAGTAACTTGTACATTTTACGTTATGTATTACAAGTTACATGTTTGTCATCAATAAAAACAAACGATACTGTATAGATTAAATATCGTAATATTTACACTAACATACTTCATCATAGTCAATCCCTTCTTCTTCTATGTACCCTTGAGCTACCAATCTTGCTTTATTCCTTATCACAATTCCTCTTTCATCTTTTTTGTTCCTGAAAACCTATTTAGTACCAATAGCCCTTTTGCCATTAGGTAGATCCACCAAACTCCAAACTTCTTGCAACTTGAATTGTAGAAGTTCTTCTTGCATAGCCTCTACCCAGCTTGAATCAGTCAATGCTTGAATTGTTTTTTAGGTTCCACTTGTGATAAAAAGCAAGCAAACAAACAGTTTTGAAGATCTTTATGACTGTTTCTTTGTTTAAGAGTTCTAACAAAGAGCCTTTGTTCCTTCAAATCCTTGGTCATCTTCCTTGTTCGTACAGCAGATTGCACATCTCTAATTACTTGTTCAAGAGAATGATACTTATGAATTCTTGTGGTTGGAATAGGACTGACTAGAATTGTTGGATCCAAATTACCTATGTCAGCCTCTTTACCAGCATCTTCTTCATCACTATCAACCCATACTTCTTCCAATACAGGCATTTGTGGATCATGTGGAAATTCACTGCTGTCTTTATCATCAAAAGTATTGTCTTCTGTGCCAGCAACATTAACAGTTGAACTAACAGTATTAACATTGTTAGTGTTGTTAGCGCTATTAACATTATCATCCTTCTCTTAATCAATACTTTCACTTTCTTTTCTTGGATCTTCATCATCACTTGAAGACACGACTTCATCATCTTGAGAACCTTTTGGATCATTGATTGAGAATGATGGATCAACAGTCCATAATGGCAGCAAAATGTAATCTTTTATAGGTTCTGTTTCCTTTCTAGCTTGACCTGCATCATTATTTGCTTTTGTACCTGCAAAACCATTAGACTATGTACCTGCAACAACTGGCTCATAATTCATTGTTCTTGTTAGTGCATCAATATCAAAGAGCCAATCTGGTCCACTACCTACAATATTAGGTGTACTCTCACTAAACCTAAAATGCAAGTTCTTTTCCACTATCTTTGTTCTATTATTGAATACTCTAAAAGCTTTACTATTCAGGAGTATCCAACAAAGAAACCTTCATCAGCCTTACCATTAAATTTGCCTAAGTGATCTATGGTATTGAGAATTGTAACATGACACCCAAATGGTTTCATAAAACTTAAAGTTGGTGTTCTACCATGAAAAAGTTCATATGGGGTCTTGTTATGAGGCTTAACAACTAACACTCTATTTTGCACATAGCAAGCAGTACTAACTGCTTCAGCCCAAAAAGTAGTTGGCAACTTAGAATCAGCTAGCATAGTCCTAGCAGCCTCAATTAGTGTTCGATTTCTCCTCTCAGCAACTCCATTTTGTTGAGGAGTTCTAGCTACACTATACTGTCTCATAATACCATTCATCTCACAAAACTGATTCATCTCTCTATTCTTGAACTCAGTTCCATTGTCACATCTTATCACTTTAACCTTATGATCTACTAGATTTTTTTATCCTAGTTATAAAAGACTTAAGAATGCCACTAGTCTCATCCTTAGTAGCTAGAAAGAAAACCCAAGTAAACCTACTAAAATCATCTGTGACAACTAGGCAATACATTTTCTTCATTAAACTTTTTACAAATGTTGGACCAAACAAATCCATATGTAACATATGTAAAGGTTGACTGATTGAGTTCTCCTTTTTGGACTTACAAGAGGCTCTGTGCTGCTTTCCCTTTTGACAAGCAACACAGGTTTGATCATTTTCAAAAAGTTTTGAAGGTAAACCTCTTACAAGATTTCCCTTTACCAATTTGTTCATTGTTTTAAAATTCAACTGACCTATCCTTCTATGTCAAAGCTTAGATTCATCAGATGTGGCTTTTGCAAAGAAACAAGTTAAACCTCATTTGGGAACTATGTTCTCTAAATCAACACTGTATATATTATCCTTTCTAGGAACTTTAAGCAAAACTTGACTTTCATCAATTAACTTAAAGTCTGGAGATAAGACTATACATTCAGTGTCATTAAAGAGAACACTATTCTTTTTGTCACACATTTGTGAGACACTAAAGAGATTAAACTTTAACTCTCTCACAAAATATACATTCTCAAAATCTAGTTTACCAGTTCTAATTGTACCTTTACCTGTGATTTTCCCTCCTTTGGGGTTACTCCCAAAAGCAACATATCCTCCATCAATTTCTTCATAGTCTGTAAGATAGGACATGTTCCCTGTCATGTGCCTTGAGCATCCACTATCAATTACTCCTTGATCCTGTAAATCCACCTGTGGATTGCCCTGCACATAAGGTAAGAAAATCAGTTTCTTTTGGGGACCCAAGCCATCACTGACTTGGATTTGCCTTGTGCATCAACATAATCAAACTTTTTAAGGGTGATTGATGCACTGTTATGTTTGGAAACATGGTCTAAAACTTTAATCTTTGGTTTCCAAACCCAACAAGATGAGGCCTTAACAACATAAAAATGATTTCCTTGACAATATTAATTACTGCTTTTGGCTTAGCAGTATTAACTTCTGCTTTTGGCCTAGCAGTATTAAATAATGTATTCTTTTGAATGGGCCTTTTAGCAATTGAATGTGCTGTTTTAGAAAAATGTGACATTGACTTAGCACCATTCACTATTGTTATTGTGCGAGTAGTATTAACTTGTCTAGCAATATTAACCAATACTGCTAGTTTTGAAACATTTTGTTTAGCAGTATTAATTGATACTAAATCAGACTTCATTAGCACTTCTCTTGGAACCATGTTCCTTTTTGCATAGGGGTGAATTCTTTTAGCAAAATTTTGGTGATTCACCCTTGAAGCATTGTTCCACACATATTTTACCATCCTTTGATTTTTAAACTGTTTTTTATTTATGACAATCATACTGCAAATGTTCAAAACTTCCACAGACATAACAGGCTTTGTTAAATATCTCAAAATCACTCCCTAATCTTTGAGACATCATGTTTTTCCAGTTTCTTTAATTTCCATTAGGTCTGTGAGTATTCTGCCTACAGTTTCCCTAGTTGTTTTAGGTTTGACAAACTCTTTCTTAACATTACTAGACTCAATTGTTATTTTCTCTACTTTAGGTTGAGCTACATCCTGATCCTCATCATCAGACACCTAATCCTCAATAACTGGTGCATCATTATTCTTTTCACTAGACTCAACTTTTGTTTTCTCAATGACAGGTTCATTAGCAAACTCATCTAGACCAGTGAAAGACAAATAAGGTATTGGAGGCACAAACTTTCCTGTAATGGGAGGTGGAACTTTATTATAGCCTAAACCCCTTCCTTTCTTGCACTTATCAACTATTTGACATTCTATGATCTTGTTCACACTTTTAGATGCATGTTCAAACCTATTTACTGTAAGTTGAATGCTTTCTTTTTCTTTTTGAACTACATCATTTTCTTTTTGAGCTGTTCCAAGCCTCTTCCTAAGCTCTTCAATAATGTTTTCTTTTACAAAAAGTTCACCTATTAAGACATTAATCTTATCTATATACTCAAACTCTTGCTTCTTAAAAAATTCAAGTCTTTCCTCTGCTGACTCTAAACCTTTCTTATAACCTAACACCATTAACTCAGACTTCCTTAAATCTTCTAACAGTATATTGTTTTGAGATTTAAATGACTCAACATTTTCTAAACAAGATTTATAAGAACAACCAGAATCATTAGATACCTCAGAGTCAGAACTTGAAGATGAAGATGAGTATGCCATAAGTGCATAATTAGATGTTTCCACAAGCACAGTTCTCCTTGAGCCTTCCTTGTTCCTGTTGTCTTGGTTCCTTGGAGCTCTGCACTCTCTAGCAAAATGTCCCTTCCTGTGGCAGTTGTAGCACTCCACCTTGGACTTATCAAACCCAATACTCTCATTGTTATTGACAGTGAGCTTCCTTCCAGTATTCTGCAAGAACCTTCTTGCCCTCATAGTCAACATAGCCATCTGCCATCTCAAATCCATCTCTTCAATATCATCTGGATGAATTTGTTGCAAGTCCTCTTGTACAAGCTGAGGACTGTTTGGTTGACCAGCCAGGAATGCATAAATAACAGCATCACTCAAGTTACCAACAGTTGTAGAATTAGCAGCATTAATTTGAGTGCTAGCAGTAGAAACTCCATGAGCAGTATTAACTACTCCATCAGTACTGCTAGTGTTATTGTTTGAGGAGGACACAAAATCCATGTTTTGTGTATTTGTACTGGATATAGACATCCGTTTAACCTCTGGCTCATACACCTTGAGATTGTTGTAGAGGTCATTCTTGCTCATAGTGTCAGCATGTGTGTTCCACTCTGGTGACAAACTTCTTAGTAACTTTTGATTGACATCTTCTTGGGACAACTTTTCACCCAAAAGCTCCAGTTGACTAACAAGCTTTTGAAGCCTGTCAAAGGTTTGATCCAGCATCTCAGAACTTGGAGCAGCAAAGTTCTCATACTGCTGCTTTAATAGATTTTTCTTGGTCTTCCTTGTTGCAACATTCCCTCCAAACCTCTTTTCAATAGCTTCCATCAACGAATTGGCATCTTTAATTGAATTAAACGTTAACTGATGTTCATTAGGAATGACCATCATTAACATACTTCTGGCTTTTATCTCAAGTCATCTCTGAGCCTTGTCATCATCAAATGTAATAGGCACTAATGTTGTAACACCTTCAGCAGATGTTGTTGTTTTTGGTAAGGTGTTACCATTCTCAATGACTTCCCAGAGTGCATAGTCAATCATCTGGATATACTGTTCGATTCTCGTTCTCCATATCTCAAACTCACTAGGTTTCAGCATAGGAACCTTGGAGGCAGCCACCATATGTGCAGAATCCTGATCCATCTTATCTAGCAAAATCTTGTGTGTAATAGCAAAATTTTCTTGGTCACAGCTTCTAGATCACAAGCTCTGATACCACTTGTTGATCCCAGTTGAACAATTGATCGATTTCCCTTAGCTTATAAAGGTTTAGCTATGCTAGATAAATCTAACACAACTAGTATAGAAACTGTTTTGGAATGTATTAAAGTTTATGCGGAATCTAAACTTTAATCTTAAGAAGAATTCTTTGGTGTAACAGTAACAAAGAACACAATATTAAAAAAAAAAAAAGCTTCAATATTATTGATGATAATATGAATACTCAACAGTATTAGGGTTTACACCCTTGAAGCTAATCGACTCTATTAAATTACGTATTAGTATATTTAACTCAATGCTCTAGGACCTCCTTTTATAGACTAAGGAGTCCTAGTCGGCTTACAATAACTTTTTCTCTAAGATAAATATTTTCTAAATCTTTTCTATATTTATCTAAACAACTTTACATGTATATCTCATTAACAGTTGTAACATAACCAACTAAATAGCTTAACAGTCTTAACTATGAAGCAACATCATTAACTCATCAGCAGCATTATCTTTGCATGAGCAGCACTAACTGTGTATTAGCAGCACTAACACACTTAGCATATATTCTTTGTAATTCTTTAGCAGTACTAACTTTGCACAAGCAGTCTTAATATTACACTAGCAGCATAAACATACTTAGCATATTTTCATGAGCAGTCTTAAAACCTTAGAGCAGCAGTATCATGAAGAAGCTTTAAATCCCAACAATAATTCTTACGCCCCTGCAAAGAAAAGTATATAGGGTGAAAATAGGTAACAAATAGTATAAGGGTTTGTTTGTAATATAATTCGATCAAA